>OX438538.1:10000000-10480000 GCA_949316355.1 Bruchidius siliquastri
GTTCCCACTTATTGGTAATGAGCCGCGATCTTCAAGATCTAGGATACGAGTTCCAGGTTACCGGCAATCATTTGCGAGATCCGAGATAGAGAAGATACGAGTTTCGAGTCATAGGTAATGAGTTACGAGTTACAAGTTACGAGTTACAGGATAAGATATACAAGATACAAGCTCCGAGTTATCGGTAACGCGTTACGAGTTCCAAGTTCTGAGTTACGCGTCACGAGATACAGGTTGCGAGTTTTCACTTATCGGTAACGATTTACGAGCTACGAGAGGTAAGATACGAGTTCCTTGTTATTGATAATGGGTTACAAGCTACGATACATAAGATGCGAGTTCCGGAATATGAGTAGCGAGTTATAAGCTGCGATTTACGAGTTACGGGTAACGAGTTACGAGTTACGAGTTACGACTTACTATCTACGAGTTACGAGATACAAGATGCGAGTTCCCACTTATCGTGACGAGTTACAAGCTACGACACACAACATACGAGTTCCAGGTTATTGGTAGTGGATTACAGGTTACAATATATAAGATACGAGTTCCGAGTTATGGGTAACGAGTTACGAGTTACGAGTTACAAGGTAAAAGATACAAGATACAAGCTTCGAGTTATTGATAGCGCATTACGAGTTCCATGTTCTGAGTTACGCGTCACGAGATACAAGTTGCGAGTTCCCACTTATCGGTAACGATTTACGAGCTACGAGATGCAAGAAACGAGTTCCAGGTTATCGGTAATGGATTGCAAGTTACGATATATAAGATACGAGTTCTGAGTTATGAGTAACGAGTTACGAGTTATGAGTTACAAGATACAAGCTCCGAGTTATCGGTAACGCGTTAATATTTCCGAGTTCTGAGTTACACGTCACGAGATGCAAGATGCGAGTTCACACTTATTGGTAACGAGATGCGATCTTCAAGATTTAGGATACGAGTTCCAGGTTACTGGCAATGATTTGCGAGATCCGAGATAGAAGATACGAGTTTCGAGTCATAGGTAACGAGTTACGAGTTACAAGTTACGAGTTACAGGATAAGATATACAAGATACAAGCTCCGATTTATCGGTAACGCGTTCCAAGTTCTGAGTTACGCGTCACGAGATACAAGTTGCGAGTTCCCACTTATCGGTAACGATTTACGACCTTCGAGAGGCAAGATACAAGTTCCTTGTTATTGATAATGGCTTACAAGCTACGATACACAAGATGCGAGTTCCGTGATATGAGTAGCGAGTTATAAGCTGCGATTTACGAGTTACGAGTTTCGAGTTGCGAGTTACGATATACGAGTTACGAGTTAAGAGTTACGAATTACGACTTACGATCTACGAGGTACTAGTTACGATTTACGAGCTACGAGATGCAAGATATGAGTTCCAGATTATCGGTAATAGATCACAAGTTACCATATATATGATACGAGTTTCGAGTAATGGGTAACGAGTTACGAATTACAAGTTATGAGTTACAGGATAAGATATACAAAATACAAGCTCCGAGTTATCGGTAACGCGTTACGAGTTCCAAGTTCTGAGTTACGCGTCACGAGATACAAGTTGCGAGTTCCCACTTATCGGTAACGATTTACGAGCTACGAGAGGCAAGATACGAGTTCCTTGTTATTGATAATGGGTTACAAGCTACGATACATAAGATGCGAGTTCCGAGTTATGAGTAACGAGTTACGAGTTACGAGTTATAAGATACAAGCTCCGAGTTATCGGTAACGCGTTACTAGTTCCGAGTTCTGAGTTTACGTCACGAGATACAGGTTGCGAGTTCCCACTTATTGGTAACGAGTTACGATCTTCAAGATCTAGGATACGAGTTCCAGGTTATCGGCAATGATATGCGAGATCCGAGATAAAAGATGCGAGTTCCGAGTAATGGGTAACGAGTTACGAGTTACGAGTTACAAGGTAAGAGATACAAGATACAAGCTCCGAGTTATCGGTAACGCGTTTCGAATTCCAAGTTCTGAGTTACGCGTCATGAGATACAAGATGCGAGCTTCCACCTATCGGTATTGAGTTACGAACTACTAGATCTAGGATACGAGTTCGAGGTTATCGTCATCGATTTACAAGATCCGAGATCTAGATTCGAGTTCAGAGTTATGGGCAACGATTTACGGGTTACGAGTTCCGAGATACAAGGTATGTGATACAAGATACGAGCTCCGAGTTATCGGTAACACTTTCGAGTTCCGAGTACTAAGTTACACGTCACGAGATACAAGATGCAAGTTCAAATTTATCGGAAATGATTTACGAGCAACGAGATGCAAGTTACTAGTTCCAGGTAATCAACAATGAGTTACGAGCTACTAGATACAAGATAGGAGTTCCGAGTTATGGGTAACGGGTTACGAGTTACAAGATACGCGCACCGAGTTGTCGGTTACGCGTTACGAGTTCCGAGTTCTGGGTTTCGCGTCATGAGATACAAGATGCGAGTTTCCACCTATCGATAACGAGTTACGAACTACTAGATCTAGAATACCAGTTCGAAGTTATCGTCATTGATTTACAAGATACGAGATCTAGATCCGAGTTCGGAGTTATGGGCAACGAGTTACGGGTTACGAGTTACGAGTTACAAGGTAAGTGATGCAAGATACGAGCTCCGAGATATCGGTAATACTTTCGAGTTCCGAGTCCTGAGTTACGCGTCACAAGATACAAGATGCGAGTTCTCATTTATTCTGTAATAATTTACGAGCAACGAGATGCAAGATACGAGATCCAGGTTATCGTTAATGGATTACAAGTTACGATATATAAGATACGAGTTAAGAGTTATGTGTAACGAGTTACGAGCTACGAGTTGCGACTTACAAGGTAAGTGATACAAGATACGAGCTTCGAGTCATCGGTAACGCGTTACTAGTTCCGAGTTCTGAGTTACACGTCGCGAGATACAAGATGCGAATTCCCACTAATTGGTAACGAGTTACGATGTTCAAGATCTAGGATAATAGTTCCACGTTATCGGCAATGATTTGCGAGATCCGAGATAGAAGATACGAGTTTCGAGTCATAGGTAACGAGTTACGAGTTACAAGTTATGAGTTACAAGATGAGAGATACAAGATACAAGCTCCGAGTTTTCGGTAACGCGTTACGAGTTCCAAGTTCTGAGTTACGCGTCACGAGATACAAGTTGCGAGTTCCCACTTATCGGTAACGATTTACGAGCTACGAGAGGTAAGATACGAGTTCCTTGTTATTGATAATGGGTTACAAGCTACGATACATAAGATGCGAGTTCCGGAATATGAGTAGCGAGTTATAAGCTGCGATTTACGAGTTACGGGTAACGAGTTACGGGTAACGAGTTACGAGTTACGGGCTACGAGTTACGAGTTACGAGTTACGAGTTACGAGTTACGAGTTACGAGTTACGACTTACTATCTACGAGGTACTATTGCGAGTTACGAGATACAAGTTGCGAGTTCCCACTTATCGTAACGAGTTACGAGCTACGAGACACAAGATACGAGTTCCAGGTAATCAGAAATGAGTTACGAGCTACTAGATACAAGATATGAGTTCCGAATTATGGGTAACGAGCTACGAGTTACAAGATACGAGCTCTGAGTTATCGGTTACCTGATACGAGTTCCGAGTTCTGAGTTCCGCGTCATAAGATACAAGATGCTAGTTTCCACCTATCGGTAACGAGCTACGAACTACTAGATCTAGGATACGAGTTCGAGGTTATCGTCATTGATTTGCAAGGTCCGAGATCACGATTCGTGTTCCGAGTTATGAGCAACGAGTTACGTGTTACGAGTTACGAGTTACAAAGTAAGTGATACAAGATACAAGCTCCGAGTTGTCGGTAACACCTTCGAGTTCCGAGTCCTGAGTTAAACGTCACGAGATACAAGATGCGGGTTCCCACTTCTTAGTAACGAGTTACGATCTTCATGATCTAGGAACTGAGTTCCAGGTTATCGGCAGTGATTCACGAGTTCCGAGATAGAAGAAACGAGTTCCGAGTAATGGGTAACGGGTTACGAGTTACGAGTTACAAGGTAAGAGATACAAGCTTCGAGTTATTGATAACGCATTACGAGTTCCATTTTCTGAGTTACGCATCACGAGATACAAGTTGCGAGTTCCCACTTATCGGTAACGATTTACGAGCTACGAGATGCAAGATACGAGCTCCAGGTTATCGATAATGGATTGCAAGTTACGATATATAAGATACGAGTTCTGAGTTATGAGAAACGAGTTACGAGTTACGAGCTACAAGATACATGCTCCGAGTTATCGGTAACGGGTTACTAGTTCCAAGTTCTGAGTTACACGTCACGAGATGCAAGATGCGAGTTCCCACTTATTGGTAACGAACTGCGACCTTCAAGATCTAGTATACGAGTTTCAGGTTACCGGCATTGATTTGCGAGATCCGAGATAGAAGATACGAGTTTCGAGTCATAGGTAAAAAGTTACGAGTTACAAGTTACGAGTTACAGGATAAGATATACAAGATACAAGCTCCGAGTTATCGGTAACGCGTTGCGAGATCCAAGTTCTGAGTCACGCGTCACGAGATACAAGTTGCGAGTTCCCACTTATCGGTAACGATTTACGAGCTACGAGAGGCAAGATACAAGTTCCTTGTTATTGATAATGGGTTACAAGCTACGATACACAAGATGCGAGTTCCGGGAAATGAGCAGCGAGTTATAAGCTGCGATTTACGAGTTACGAGTTACGAGTTTCGAGTTGCGAGTTACGATATACGAGTTACGACTTACGATCTACGAGGTACTAGTTACGATTTACGAGCTACGAGATGTAAGATATGAGTTCCAGATTATCGGTAATGGATTACAAGTTACCATATATAAGATTACGAGGTACTAGTTACGAGTTACGAGATACAAGTTGCGAGTTCCCACTTATCGGTAACGATTTACGAGCTACGAGAGGCAAGATACAAGGTCCTTGTTATTGATAATGGGTTACAAGCTACGATACACAAGATGCGAGTTCCGGGATATGAGTAGCGAGTTATAAGCTGCGATTTACGAGTTACGGGCTACGAGTTACGAGTTACGAGTTACGAGTTACGACTTATTATCTACGAGGTACTATTGCGAGTTACGAGATACAAGATGCGAGTTCCCACTTATCGTAACGAGTTACGAGCTACGAGACACAAGATACGAGTTCCAGGCAATCAGAAATGAGTTACGAGCTACTAGATACAAGATATGAGTTCCGAGTTATGGGTAACGAGTTACGAGTTACAAGATACGAGCTCCGAATTATCGGTTACCTGACACGAGTTCCGAGTTCTGAGTTCCGCGTCGTAAGATACAAGATGCGAGCTTCCACCTATCGGTAACGAGTTACGAACTACTAGATCTAGGATACGAGTTCGAGGTTATCGTCACTGATTTACAAGATCCGAGATCAAGATTCGAGTTCCGAGTTATGGGCAACCAGTTACGTGTTACGAGTTACGAGTTACAAAGTGAGTGTTACAAGATACAAGCTCCGAGTTGTCGGTAACACCTTCGAGTTCCGAGTCCTGAGTTAAACGTCACGAGATACAAGATGCGAGTTCCCATTTATCGGAAACGATTTACGAGCTACGAGATGCAAGATACGAGTTCCAACTTATTGGTAGTGGATTACAAGTTACAATATATAAGTTACGAGTTCCGAGTTATGGGTAACGAGTTACGAGTTACGAGTTACAAGATACAAGCTCCGAGTTATCGGTAAGGCGTTACTAGTTCCGAGTTCTCAGTTACACGTCACGAGATGCAAGATGTGAGTTCCCACTTATTGGTAACGAGCTGCGATCTTCAAGATCTAGGATAAGAGTTCCAGGTTACCGGCAATGATTTGCGAGATCCGAGATAGAAGATACGAGTTTCGAGTCATAGGTAATGACTTAAGAGTTACAAGTTACGAGTTACAGGATAAGATATACACGATACAAGCTCCGAGTTATCGGTAACGCGTTACGAGTTCCAAGTTTTGAGTTACGCGTCACGAGATGCAAGATGCGAGTTCCGGGATATGAGTAGCGAGTTATAAGCTGCGATTTACGAGTTACGAGTTACGAGTTACGAGTTACGAGTTACGAGTTACGAGTTACGAGTTTCGAGTTTCGAGTTGCGAGTTACGATATACGAGTTACGAGTTACGAATTACGACTTACGATCTACGAGGTACTTGTAACGAGTTACGAGATACAAGTTGCGAGTTCCCACTTATCGGTAACGATTTACGAGCTACGAGAGGCAAGATACAAGGTCCTTGTTATTGATAATGGGTTACAAGCTACGATACACAAGATGCGAGTTCCGGGAGAGAGTTATAAGCTGCGATTTACGAGTTACGGGCTACGAGTTACGACTTACTATCTACGAGGTACTATTGCGAGTTACGAGATACAAGATGCGAGTTCCCACTTATCGTAATGAGTTACGAGCTACGAGACACAAGATACGAGTTCCAGGTAATCAGTAATGAGTTACGAGCTACTAGATACAAGATATGGGTTCCGAGTTATGGGTAACGAGTTACGAGTTACAAGATACGAGCTCCGAGTTATCGGTTACCAGATACGAGTTCCGAGTTCTGAGTTCCGCGTCGTAAGATACAAGATGCGAGCTTCCACTTATCGGTAACGAGTTACGAACTACTAGATCTAGGATACGAGTTCGAGGTTATCGTCACTGATTTACAAGATCCGAGATCAAGATTCGAGTTCCGAGTTATGGGCAACCAGTTACGTGTTACGAGTTACGAGTTACAAAGTGAGTGTTACAAGATACAAGCTCCGAGTTGTCGGTAACACCTTCGAGTTCCGAGTCCTGAGTTAAACGTCACGAGATACAAGATGCGAGTTCCCATTCATCGGAAACGATTTACGAGCTACGAGATGCAAGATACGAGTTCCAGCTTATTGGTAGTGGATTACAAGTTACAATATATAAGTTACGAGTTCCGAGTTATAGGTAACGAGTTACGAGTTACGAGTTACAAGATACAAGCTCCGAGTTATCGGTAAGGCGTTACTAGTTCCGAGTTCTGAGTTACACGTCACGAGATGCAAGATGCGAGTTCCCACTTATTGGTAACGAGCTGCGATCTTCAAGATCTAGGATAAGAGTTCCAGGTTACCGGCAATGATTTGCGAGATCCGAGATAGAAGATACGAGTTTCGAGTCATAGGTAATGACTTACGAGTTACAAGTTACGAGTTACAGGATAAGATATACACGATACAAGCTCCGAGTTATCGGTAACGCGTTACGAGTTCCAAGTTTTGAGTTACGCGTCACGAGATGCAAGATGCGAGTTCCCACTTATTGGTAACGAGCTGCGACCTTCAAGATCTAGTATACGAGTTTCAGGTTACCGGCAATGATTTGCGAGATCCGAGATAGAAGATACGAGTTTCGAGTCATAGGTAATGCCTTACGAGTTACAAGTTACGAGTTACAGGATAAGATATACAAGATACAAGCTCCGAGTTATCGGTAACGCGTTGCGAGATCCAAGTTCTGAGTTACGCGTCACGAGATACAAGTTGCGAGTTCCCACTTATCGGTAACGATTTACGAGCTACGAGAGGCAAGATACAAGTTCCTTGTTATTGATAATGGGTTACAAGCTACGATACACAAGATGCGAGTTCCGGGAAATGAACAGAGAGTTATAAGCTAAGAGATTTACGAGTTACGAGTTTCGAGTTACGATATACGAGTTACGAGTTACGAATTACGACTTACGATCTACGAGGTACTAGTTACGATTTACGAGCTACGAGAGGCAAGATACAAGTTCCTTGTTATTGATAATGGGTTACAAGCAACGATACACAAGATGCGAGTTCCGGAATCTGAGTAGCGAGTTATAAGCTGCGATTTACGAGTTACGACTTAGGAGTTTCGAGTTGCGAGTTACGATATACGATTTACGAGTTACGAATCACGACTTACGATCTACGAGGTACTAATTAAGAGCTACGAGACACAAGATACGAGTTCCAGGTAATCAGTAATGAGTTACGAGCTACTAGATGCAAGATACGAGTTCCGAGTTATGGGTAACGAGTTACGAGTCACAAGATACGTGCTCCGAGTTATCGGTTACCTGTTACGGGTTCCGAGTTCTGAGTTCCGCGTCATGAGGTACAAGATGCGAGTTTCCACCTATAAGTAACGAGTTACGAACTACTAGATCTAGGATACGAGTTATAGGTTATCGTCATTGATTTGCAAGATCCGAGATCAAGATTCGAGTTCCGAGTTATGGGCAACGAGTTACGGGCTACGACTAACGAGTTACAAGATAAGTGATACAAGATACGGGCTCCGAGTTATCGGTAACACTTTCGAGTTCCGAGTCCTGGGTTCCGCGTCATAAGATACAAGATGCTAGTTTCCACCTATCGGTAACGAGCTACGAACTACTAGATCTAGGATACGAGTTCGAGGTTATCGTCATTGATTTGCAAGGTCCGAGATCACGATTCGTGTTCCGAGTTATGAGCAACGAGTTACGTGTTACGAGTTACGAGTTACAAAGTAAGTGATACAAGATACAAGCTCCGAGTTGTCGGTAACACCTTCGAGTTCCGAGTCCTGAGTTAAACGTCACGAGATACAAGATGCGGGTTCCCACTTCTTAGTAACGAGTTACGATCTTCATGATCTAGGAACTGAGTTCCAGGTTATCGGCAGTGATTCACGAGTTCCGAGATAGAAGAAACGAGTTCCGAGTAATGGGTAACGGGTTACGAGTTACGAGTTACGAGTTACAAGGTAAGAGATACAAGCTTCGAGTTATTGATAACGCATTACGAGTTCCATTTTCTGAGTTACGCATCACGAGATACAAGTTGCGAGTTCCCACTTATCGGTAACGATTTACGAGCTACGAGATGCAAGATACGAGCTCCAGGTTATCGATAATGGATTGCAAGTTACGATATATAAGATACGAGTTCTGAGTTATGAGAAACGAGTTACGAGTTACGAGCTACAAGATACATGCTCCGAGTTATCGGTAACGGGTTACTAGTTCCAAGTTCTGAGTTACACGTCACGAGATGCAAGGTGCGAGTTCCCACTTATTGGTAACGAACTGCGACCTTCAAGATCTAGTATACGAGTTTCAGGTTACCGGCATTGATTTGCGAGATCCGAGATAGAAGATACGAGTTTCGAGTCATAGGTAAAAAGTTACGAGTTACAAGTTACGAGTTACAGGATAAGATATACAAGATACAAGCTCCGAGTTATCGGTAACGCGTTGCGAGATCCAAGTTCTGAGTCACGCGTCACGAGATACAAGTTGCGAGTTCCCACTTATCGGTAACGATTTACGAGCTACGAGAGGCAAGATACAAGTTCCTTGTTATTGATAATGGGTTACAAGCTACGATACACAAGATGCGAGTTCCGGGAAATGAGCAGCGAGTTATAAGCTGCGATTTACGAGTTACGAGTTACGAGTTTCGAGTTGCGAGTTACGATATACGAGTTACGACTTACGATCTACGAGGTACTAGTTACGATTTACGAGCTACGAGATGTAAGATATGAGTTCCAGATTATAGGTAATGGATTACAAGTTACCATATATAAGATTACGAGGTACTAGTTACGAGTTACGAGATACAAGTTGCGAGTTCCCACTTATCGGTAACGATTTACGAGCTACGAGAGGCAAGATACAAGGTCCTTGTTATTGATAATGGGTTACAAGCTACGATACACAAGATGCGAGTTCCGGGATATGAGTAGCGAGTTATAAGCTGCGATTTACGAGTTACGGGCTACGAGTTACGAGTTACGAGTTACGAGTTACGACTTATTATCTACGAGGTACTATTGCGAGTTACGAGATACAAGATGCGAGTTCCCACTTATCGTAACGAGTTACGAGCTACGAGACACAAGATACGAGTTCCAGGCAATCAGAAATGAGTTACGAGCTACTAGATACAAGATATGAGTTCCGAGTTATGGGTAACGAGTTACGAGTTACAAGATACGAGCTCCGAATTATCGGTTACCTGACACGAGTTCCGAGTTCTGAGTTCCGCGTCTTAAGATACAAGATGCGAGCTTCCACCTATCGGTAACGAGTTACGAACTACTAGATCTAGGATACGAGTTCGAGGTTATCGTCACTGATTTACAAGATCCGAGATCAAGATTCGAGTTCCGAGTTATGGGCAACCAGTTACGTGTTACGAGTTACGAGTTACAAAGTGAGTGTTACAAGATACAAGCTCCGAGTTGTCGGTAACACCTTCGAGTTCCGAGTCCTGAGTTAAACGTCACGAGATACAAGATGCGAGTTCCCATTTATCGGAAACGATTTACGAGCTACGAGATGCAAGATACGAGTTCCAACTTATTGGTAGTGGATTACAAGTTACAATATATAAGTTACGAGTTCCGAGTTATGGGTAACGAGTTACGAGTTACGAGTTACAAGATACAAGCTCCGAGTTATCGGTAAGGCGTTACTAGTTCCGAGTTCTCAGTTACACGTCACGAGATGCAAGATGTGAGTTCCCACTTATTGGTAACGAGCTGCGATCTTCAAGATCTAGGATAAGAGTTCCAGGTTACCGGCAATGATTTGCGAGATCCGAGATAGAAGATACGAGTTTCGAGTCATAGGTAATGACTTAAGAGTTACAAGTTACGAGTTACAGGATAAGATATACACGATACAAGCTCCGAGTTATCGGTAACGCGTTACGAGTTCCAAGTTTTGAGTTACGCGTCACGAGATGCAAGATGCGAGTTCCGGGATATGAGTAGCGAGTTATAAGCTGCGATTTACGAGTTACGAGTTACGAGTTACGAGTTACGAGTTACGAGTTACGAGTTACGAGTTTCGAGTTTCGAGTTGCGAGTTACGATATACGAGTTACGAGTTACGAATTACGACTTACGATCTACGAGGTACTTGTAACGAGTTACGAGATACAAGTTGCGAGTTCCCACTTATCGGTAACGATTTACGAGCTACGAGAGGCAAGATACAAGGTCCTTGTTATTGATAATGGGTTACAAGCTACGATACACAAGATGCGAGTTCCGGGAGAGAGTTATAAGCTGCGATTTACGAGTTACGGGCTACGAGTTACGACTTACTATCTACGAGGTACTATTGCGAGTTACGAGATACAAGATGCGAGTTCCCACTTATCGTAATGAGTTACGAGCTACGAGACACAAGATACGAGTTCCAGGTAATCAGTAATGAGTTACGAGCTACTAGATACAAGATATGGGTTCCGAGTTATGGGTAACGAGTTACGAGTTACAAGATACGAGCTCCGAGTTATCGGTTACCAGATACGAGTTCCGAGTTCTGAGTTCCGCGTCGTAAGATACAAGATGCGAGCTTCCACTTATCGGTAACGAGTTACGAACTACTAGATCTAGGATACGAGTTCGAGGTTATCGTCACTGATTTACAAGATCCGAGATCAAGATTCGAGTTCCGAGTTATGGGCAACCAGTTACGTGTTACGAGTTACGAGTTACAAAGTGAGTGTTACAAGATACAAGCTCCGAGTTGTCGGTAACACCTTCGAGTTCCGAGTCCTGAGTTAAACGTCACGAGATACAAGATGCGAGTTCCCATTCATCGGAAACGATTTACGAGCTACGAGATGCAAGATACGAGTTCCAGCTTATTGGTAGTGGATTACAAGTTACAATATATAAGTTACGAGTTCCGAGTTATAGGTAACGAGTTACGAGTTACGAGTTACAAGATACAAGCTCCGAGTTATCGGTAAGGCGTTACTAGTTCCGAGTTCTGAGTTACACGTCACGAGATGCAAGATGCGAGTTCCCACTTATTGGTAACGAGCTGCGATCTTCAAGATCTAGGATAAGAGTTCCAGGTTACCGGCAATGATTTGCGAGATCCGAGATAGAAGATACGAGTTTCGAGTCATAGGTAATGACTTACGAGTTACAAGTTACGAGTTACAGGATAAGATATACACGATACAAGCTCCGAGTTATCGGTAACGCGTTACGAGTTCCAAGTTTTGAGTTACGCGTCACGAGATGCAAGATGCGAGTTCCCACTTATTGGTAACGAGCTGCGACCTTCAAGATCTAGTATACGAGTTTCAGGTTACCGGCAATGATTTGCGAGATCCGAGATAGAAGATACGAGTTTCGAGTCATAGGTAATGCCTTACGAGTTACAAGTTACGAGTTACAGGATAAGATATACAAGATACAAGCTCCGAGTTATCGGTAACGCGTTGCGAGATCCAAGTTCTGAGTTACGCGTCACGAGATACAAGTTGCGAGTTCCCACTTATCGGTAACGATTTACGAGCTACGAGAGGCAAGATACAAGTTCCTTGTTATTGATAATGGGTTACAAGCTACGATACACAAGATGCGAGTTCCGGGAAATGAACAGAGAGTTATAAGCTGCGATTTACGAGTTACGAGTTTCGAGTTACGATATACGAGTTACGAGTTACGAATTACGACTTACGATCTACGAGGTACTAGTTACGATTTACGAGCTACGAGAGGCAAGATACAAGTTCCTTGTTATTGATAATGGGTTACAAGCAACGATACACAAGATGCGAGTTCCGGAATCTGAGTAGCGAGTTATAAGCTGCGATTTACGAGTTACGACTTAGGAGTTTCGAGTTGCGAGTTACGATATACGATTTACGAGTTACGAATCACGACTTACGATCTACGAGGTACTAATTAAGAGCTACGAGACACAAGATACGAGTTCCAGGTAATCAGTAATGAGTTACGAGCTACTAGATGCAAGATACGAGTTCCGAGTTATGGGTAACGAGTTACGAGTCACAAGATACGTGCTCCGAGTTATCGGTTACCTGTTACGGGTTCCGAGTTCTGAGTTCCGCGTCATGAGGTACAAGATGCGAGTTTCCACCTATAAGTAACGAGTTACGAACTACTAGATCTAGGATACGAGTTATAGGTTATCGTCATTGATTTGCAAGATCCGAGATCAAGATTCGAGTTCCGAGTTATGGGCAACGAGTTACGGGCTACGACTAACGAGTTACAAGATAAGTGATACAAGATACGGGCTCCGAGTTATCGGTAACACTTTCGAGTTCCGAGTCCTGGGTTACACGTCGCGAAATACAAGATGCGAGTTCCCACTTATAGGTAACGAGCTACGATCTTCAAGATTTAGGATACGAGTTTTAGGTTACCGGCAATGATTTGCGAGATCCGAGATAGAAGATACGAGTTACGAGTTACAAGTTACGAGTTACAAGATAAGAGATACAAGCTCCGAGTTATCGGTAACGGGTTACGAGTTCCAAGTTCTGAGTTACGCGTCACGAGATACAAGTTGCGAGTTCCCACTTATCGGTAACGATTTACGAGCTTCGAGAGGCAAGATACAAGTTCCTTGTTATTGATAATGGGTTACAAGCTACGATACACAAGATGCGAGTTCCGGGATATGAGTAGCGAGTTATAAGCTGCGATTTACGAGTTACGAGTTTCGAGTTGCGAGTTACGATATACAAGTTACGAGTTACGAATTACGACTTACGATCTACGAGGTACTAGTTACGAGCTACGAGACACAAGATACGAATTGCAGGTAATCAGTAATGAGTTACGAGCTACTAGATACAAGATACGATTTCCGAGTTATGGGTAACGAGTTACAAGTCACAAGATACGAGCTCCGAGTTATCGGTTATCTGTTACGAGTTCCGAGATCTGAGTTCCGCGTCATGAGGTACAAGATGCGAGATTCCACCTATAAGTAACGAGTTACGAACTACTAGATCTAGGATACGAGTTTTAGGTTACCGGCAATGATTTGCGAGATCCGAGATAGAAGATACGAGTTTCGAGTCATAGGTAACGAGTGACGAGTTACAAGTTACGAGTTACAAGATAAGAGATACAAGATACAAGCTCCGAGTTATCGGTAACGCGTTACGAGTTCCAAGTTCAGAGTTACGCGTCACGAGATACAAGTTGCGAGTTCCCACTTATCGGTAACGATTTACGAGCTTCGAGAGGCAAGATACAAGTTCCTTGTTATTGATAATGGGTTACAAGCTTACGATACACAAGATGCGAGTTCCGGGATATGAGTAGCGAGTTATAAGCTGCGATTTACGAATTACGAGTTACGAGTTTCGAGTTTCGAGTTGCGAGTTACGATATACGAGGTACGAGTTACGAATTACGACTTACGATCTACGAGGTACTAGTTACGATTTACGAGCTACGAGATGCAAGATATAAGTTCCAGATTATCGGTAATGGATCACAAGTTACCATATATATGATACGAGTTCCGAGTAATGGGTAACGGGTTACGAGTTACGAGTTACAAGGTAAGAGATACAAGATACAAGCTTCGAGTTATTGATAACGCATTACGAACTCCATGTTCTGAGTTACGCGTCACGAGATACAAGTTGCGAGTTCCCACTTATTGGTAACGAGTTACGAACTACTAGATCTAGGATACCAGTTCGAGGTTATCGTCATTGAATTACAAGATAAGAGATCAAGATTCGAGTTCGGAGTTATGGTCAACGAGTTATCGGTTACCTGTTACGAGTTCCGAGTTCTGAGTTCAAGAGTTCTTCAAGATCTAGTATACGAGTTCCAGGTTACCGGCAATGATTTGCGAGATCCGAGATAGAAGATACGAGTTTCGAGTCATAGGTAACGAGTTACGAGCTACAAGTTACGAGTTACAGGATAAGATATACAAGATACAAGCTCCGAGTTATCGGTAACGCGTTACGAGATCCAAGTTCTGAGTTACGCTTCATGAGATACAAGATGCGAGTTTCCACCTATCGGTAACGAGTTACGAACTACTAGATCTAGGATACCAGTTCGAGGTTATCGTCATTGAATTACAAGATAAGAGATCAAGATTCGAGTTCGGAGTTATGGTCAACGAGTTATCGGTTACCTGTTAGGAGTTCCGAGTTCTGAGTTCCGCGTCATGAGGTACAAGATGCAAGTTTTCACCTATAAGTAACGAGTTACGAACTACTAGATCTAGGATACGAGTTCGAGGTTATCGTCATTGATTTGCAAGATAAGAGATCAAGATTCGAGTTCGGAGTTATGGGCAACGAGTTACGGGTTACGAGTTACGAGTTACAAGGTAAGTGATACACGATGCGAGCTCCGAAATATCGGTAAAACTTTCGAGTTCCGAGTACTGAGTTACACGTCACGAGATACAAGATGCGAGTTCACATTTATCGTTAACGATTTACGAGTAACGAGATACAAGATACGTTGTCCAGGTTATCGGTAATGGATTACAAGTTACTATATATAAGATACGAGTTCCGAGTTATGGGTAACGGGTTACGAGTTACGAGTTACGAGTTACGAGATACAAGATGCGAGTACCCACTTATCGTAACGAGTTACGAGCTACGAGTAACAAGACACGAGTTCCAGATAATCAGTAATGAGTTACGAGCTACTAGATACAAGATAGGAGTACCGAGTTATGGGTAACGAGTTACAAGTTACAAGATACGCGCACCCAGTTGTCGGTTACGCGTTACGAGCTCCGAGTTCTGAGTTTCGCGTCATGAGATACAAGATGCGAGTTTCCACCTATCAGTAACGAGTTACGAACTACTAGATCTAGGATACCAGTTCGAAGTTATCGTCATGGATTTACAAGATCCGAGATCAAGATTCGGGTTCCGAGTTATGGGCAACGAGTTACGGGTTACGAGTTACGAGTTACAAGGTAAGGGATACAACATACGAGCTCCGAGTTATCGGTAACGCGTTACTAGTTCCGAGTTCTGAGTTATACGTCACGAGATGCAAGATGCGAGTTCCCACTTATTGGTAACGATTTAGGAGCTACGAGAGGCAAGATACAAGTTCCTTGTTATTGATAATGGGTTACAAGCTACGATACACAAGATGCGAGTTCCGGGATATGAGTAGCAAGTTATAAGCCGCGATTCACGAGTTACGAGTTACGATATACGAGTTACGAGTTACGAATTACGACTTACGATCTACGAGGTACTAGTTACGAGCTACGAGATACAAGATGCGCGTACCCACTTATCGTAACGAGTTACGAGCTACGAGACACAAGATACGAGTTCCAGGTAATCTGTATTGAGTTACGAGCTACTAGATACAAGATACGAGTTCCGAGTTATGGGTAACGAGTTACAAGTCACAAGATACGAGCTCCGAGTTATCGGTTACCTGTTACGAGTTCCGAGTTCTGAGATTCGCGTCATGAGATACGAGATGCGAGTTTCCACCTATCGGTAACGAGTTGCGAACTACTAGTTCTAGGAGACGAGTTGCGAGTTCCCACTTATCGGTAACAATTTACGAGCTACGAGATGCAAGATACGAGTTCCAGGTTCGGTAATGGATTGCAAGTTACGATATATAAGGTACGAGTTCTGAGTTATGAGTAACGATTTACGAGTTACGAGTTACAAGACACAAGCTCCGAGTTATCGGTAACGCGTTACGAGTTCCAAGTTCTGAGTTACGCGTCACGAGATACAAGTTGCGAGTTCCCACTTATCGGTAAAGATTTACGAGCTACGAGATGCAAGATACGAGTTCCAGGTTATCGGTAATCGATTGCAAGTTACGATATATAAGATACGCGTTCTGAGTTATGAGTAACGAGTTACGAGTTACGAGTTACGAGTTACGAGTTACAAGATACAAGCTCCGAGTTATCGGTAAAGAGTTACTAGTTCCGAGTTCTGAGTTATACGTCACGAGATACAGGTTGCGAGTTTCCACTTATTGGTAACGAGTTACGATCTTCAAGATCTAGGATACGACTTCCAGGTTATCGGCAATGATTTGCGAGATCCGAGATAGGAGATGCGAGTTCCGAGTAATGGGTAACGAGTTACGAGTTATGATTTGAGTAGCGAGTTATAAGCTGCGATTTACGAGTTAAGAGTTTCGAGTTGCGAGGTACGATATACGAGTTAGGAGTTACGAATTACGACTTACGATCTACGAGGTACTAGTTACGAGTTACGAGATACAAGATGCGAGTACCCACTTATCGTAACGAGTTACGAGCTACGAGACACAAGACACGAGTTCCAGGTAATCAGTTATGAGTTAAGAGCTACTAGATACAAGATATGAGTTCCGAGTTATGGGTAACGAGTTACGAGTTCCGAGTTCTGAGTTTCGCGTCATGAGATACGAGATGCGAGTTTCCACCTATCGGTAACGAGTTGCGAACTACTAGTTCTAGGAGACGAGTTTGAGGTTAACGTCATTGATTTTCAAGATCCGAGATCAAGATTCGAGTTCCGAGTTATAAGCAACGAGTTACGGGTTACGAGTGACGAGTTACAAGGTAAGTGATACAAGATACGAGCTCCGAATTATCGGTAACACCTTCGAGCTCCGAGTCCTGAGTTAGGCGTCACGAGATACAAGATGCGAGTTCCCATTTATCGGTAACGATTTACGAGCTACGAGATGCAAGATACGAGTTCCAGGTTATTGGTAGTTGATTACAAGTTACAATATATAAGATACGAGTTCCGAGTAATGGGTAACGAGTTACGAGTTACAAGATACAAGCTCCGAGTTATCGGTTACGCGTTACGAGTTCCGAGTTCTGAGTTTCGCGTCATGAGATTCGAGATGCGAGTTTCCACCTATCGGTAACGAGTTGCGAACTACTAGTTCTAAGAGACGAGTTTGAGGTTATCGTCATTGATTTACAAGATCCGAGATCAAGATTCGAGTTCCGAGTTATAAGCAACGAGTTACGGGTTACGAGTGACGAGTTACAAGGTAAGCGATACAAGATGCGAGCTCCGAATTATCGGTAACACCTTCGAGCTCCGAGTCCTGAGTTAGGCGTCACGAGATACAAGATGCGAGTTCCCATTTAACGGTAACGATTTACGAGCTACGAGATGCAAGATATGCGTTCCAGGTTATCGGTAATGGAGTACAAGTTACCATATATAAGATACGAGATACGAGTTCCGAGTAGTGGGTAACGAGTTACGAGTTACGAGTTACGAGTTACAGGGTAAGAGATACAAGATACAGGGTCCGAGTTATCGGTAACGCGTTACGAGTTCCAAGTTCTGAGTTATGCGTCACGAGATACAAGTAGCGATTTCCCGCTTATCGGTAACGATTTACGAGCTACGAGATGCAAGATACGAGTTCCAGGTTATCGGTAATCGATTGCAAGTTACGATATATAAGATACGAGTTCTGAGTTATGAGTAACGAGTTACGAGTTACGAGTTACAAGATACAAGCTCCGAGTTATCGGTGACGCGTTACTAGTTCCGAGTTCTGAGTTACACGTCACGAGATGCAAGATGCGAGTTCCCACTTATTGGTAACGAGCTGCGATCTTCAAGATCTAGGATACGAGTTCCAGGTTACAGGCAATTATTTGAGAGATCCGAGATAGAAGATACGAGATCGAACCATAGGTGACGAGTTACGAGTTACGAGTTACAAGGTAAGAGATACAAGATACAAGCTTCGAGTTAGTGATAAAGCATTACGAGTTCCATATTCTGAGTTACGCGTCACGAGATACAAGTTGCGAGTTCCCACTTATCGGTAACGATTTACGAGCTACGAGAGGCAAGATACAGGTTCCTTGTTATTGATAATGGGTTACAAGCTACGATACACAAGATGCGAGTTCCGGGATATGAGTAGCGAGTTATAAGCTGCGATTTACGAGTTACGATATACGATTTGCGAGTTACGAATCACGACTTACGATCTACGAGGTACTAGTTACGAGTTACGAGATACAAGATGCGAGTACCCAGTTATCGTAACGAGTTACGAGCTACGTGACACAAGATACGAGTTCCAGGTAATCAGTAATGAGTTACGAGCTACTAGATGCAAGATACGAGTTCCGAGTTATGGGTAACGAGTCACAAGATACGAGTTCCGAGTTATCGGTTACCTGTTACGAGTTGCGAGTTCTGTGTTCCGCGTCATGAGGTACAAGATACGAGTTTCCACCATATGTAACGAGTTACGACCTACTAGATCTAGGATACGAGTTCGAGGTTATCGTCATTGATTTGCAAGATCCGAGATCAAGATTCGAGTTCCGAGTTATGAACAACGAGTTACGGGCTACGACTAACGAGTTACAAGATAAGTGATACAAAATACAAGCTCCGAGCTATCGGTAACGCGTTACGAGTTCCAAGTTCTGAGTTACGCCTCACGAGATACAAGTTGCGAGTTCCCACTTATCGGTAACGATTTACGAGCTACGAGAGGCAAGATACGAGTTCCTTGTTATTGATAATGGGTTACAAGCTACGATACACAAGATACAGGTTCCGGGTTATGAGTTACGACATACAAGATGCGAGTTCCCACTTATCGTAACGAGTTACGAGCTGCGAGACACAAGATGCGAGTTCCAGGTAATCAACAATGAGTTACGAGCTACTAGATACAAGATAGGAGTTCCGAGTTATGGGTAACGAGTTACGAGTTACGACTTACTATCTACGAGGTACTATTGCGAGTTACGAGATACAAGATGCGAGTTCCCACTTATTGGTAACGAGCTACGATCTTCAAGATCTAGGATACGAGTTTTAGGTTATCGGCAATGATTTGCGAGATCCGAGATAGAAGATACTAGTCTCGAGTCATAGGTAACGAGGTACGAGTTACAAGTTGCGAGTTACAAGATAAGAGATACAAAATACAAGCTCCTAGTTATCGGTAACGCGTTACGAGATCCAAGTTCTGAGTTACGCGTCACGAGATACAAGTTGCGAGTTCCCACTTATCGGTAACGATTTACGAGCTACGAGAGGCAAGATACGAGTTCCTTGTTATTGATAATGGGTTACAAGCTACGATACACAAGATACGGGTTCCGGGTTATGAGTTACGACATACAAGATGCGAGTTCCCACTTATCGTAACGAGTTACGAGCTGCGAGACACAAGATGCGAGTTCCAGGTAATCAACAATGAGTTACGAGCTACTAGATACAAGATAGGAGTTCCGAGTTATGGGTAACGAGTTACGAGTTAAAAGACACGAGCTCCGAGTTATGGGTAACGCGTTACTAGTTCCGAGTTCTGAGTTACACGTTACGAGATACAAGATGCTGGTTCCCACTTCTTAGTAACGAGTTACGATCTTCATGATCTAGGAACTGAGTTCCAGGTTATCGGCAGTGATTCACGAGATCCGAGATATAAGAAACGAGTTTCGAGTAATGGGTAACGAGTTACGAGTTACGAGTTACTTGATACAAGCTCCGAGTTATCGGTAACGCGTTACGAGTTCCAAGTTCTGAGTTACGCGTCAGGAGATACAAGTTGCGAGTTCCCACTTATCGGTAACGATTTACGAGCTACGAGAGTCAAGATACAAGTTCCTTGATATTGATAATGCGTTACAAGCTACGATACACAAGATACAGGTTCCGGGTTATGAGTTACAACATATAAGATGCGAGATCCCACTTATCGTAACGAGTTACGAGCTGCGAGACACAAGATGCGAGTTCCAGGTAATCAACAATGAGTTACGAGCTACTAGATACAAGATAGGAGTTCCGAGTTATGGGTATCGAGTTACGAGTTACAAGATACGCGCACCGAGTTGTCGGTTACGCGTTACGAGTTCCGAGTTCTGAGTTTCGCGTCATGAGATACAAGATGCGAGTTTCCACCTATCGGTAACGAGTTACGAACCACTAGCTCTAGGATACGAGTTCGATGTTATCGTCTTTGATTTACAAGATACGAGATAAAGATTCGAGTTCGGAGTTATGGGCAACGAGTTACGGGTACGAGTTACGAGTTACAAGTTACGAGTTACAAGATAAGATATACAAGATACAAGCTCCGAGTTTTCGGTAACGCGTTACGAGTTCCAAGTTCTAAGTTACGCGTCACGAGATACAAGTTGCGAGTTCCCACTTATCGGTAACGATTTACGAGCTACGAGAGGCAAGATACGAGTTCCTTGTTATTGATAATGGGTTACAAGCTACGATACACAAGATGCGAGTTCCGGAATATGAGTAGCGAGTTATAAGCGGCGATTTACGAGTTACGAGTTTCGAGTTGCGAGTTACGATATGCGAGTTACGAGTTACGAACTACGACTTACGATCTACGAGGTACTAGTTACGAGTTACGAGATACAAGATGCGAGTTACAGGATAAGATATACAAGATACAAGCTCCGAGTTATCGGTAACGCGTTACGAGATCCAAGTTCTGAGTTACGCGTCACGAATAAAGTTGCAAGTTCCCACTTATCGGTAACAATTTACGAGCTACGAGGGGTAAGATACAAGTTCCTTGTTATTGATAATGGGTTACAAGCTACGATACACAAGATGCGAGTTCCGGGATATTAGTTGCGAGTTATAAGCTGCGATTTACGAGTTACGAGTTACGATATACGAGTTACGAGTTACGAATTACGACTTACGATCTACGAGGTACTAGTTACGAGTTACGAGATACAAGTTGCGAGTTCCCACTTATCGGTAACGGTTTACGAGCTACGAGAGGCAAGTTACAAGTTCCTTGTTATTGATAATGGGTTACAAGCTACGATACACAAGATGCGAGTTCCGGGATATGAGTAGCGAGTTATAAGCTGCTATTTACGTGTTACGAGTTACGAGTTTCGAGTTGCGAGTTACGATATACGAGTTACGAGTTACGAATTACGACTTACGATCTACGAGGTACTAGTTACGAGCTACGAGACACTAGATACGAGTTGCAGGTAATCAGTAATGAGTTACGAGCTACTAGATACAAGATACGATTTCCGAGTGATGGGTAACGAGTTACAAGTCACAAGATACGAGCTCCGAGTTATCGGTTACCTGTTACGAGTTCCGAGTTCTGAGTTCCGCGTCATGAGGTACCAGATGCGAGTTTCCACCTATAAGTAAGGAGTTACGAACTACAAGATCTAGGATACGAGTTTGAGGTTATCGTCATTGATTTGCAAGATCCGAGAACAAGATTCGAGTTCCGAGTTATGTCCAACGAGTTACGGGTTATGAGTAACGAGTTACAAGATAAGTGATACAAGATACAAGCTCCGAGTTATCGGTAACACTTTCGAGTTCCGAGTCCTGAGTTACACGTCGCGAGATACAAGATGCGAGTTCCCACTTATTGGTTACGAGCTACGATCTTCAAGATCTAGGATACGAGTTCCAGGTTACCGGCAATGATTTGCGAGATCCGAGATACGAGTTTCGAGTCATAGGTGACGAGTTACGAGTTACAAGCTACGAGTTACAAGATAAGAGATAGAAGATACAAGCTCCGACTTATCGGTAACGCGTTACGAGTTCCAAGTTCTGAGCTACGCGTCACGAGATACAAGATGCGAGTTCCCACTTATCGTAACGAGTTACGAGTTGCGAGACACTAGATGCGAGTTCCAGGTAATCAGTAATGAGTTACGAGCTACTAGATACAAGATAGGAGTACCGAGTTATGGGTAACGAGTTACAAGTTACAAGATACGCGCACCTAGTTGTCGGTTGCGCGTTACGAGTTCCGAGTTCTGAGTTTCGCGTCATGAGATAAAGATGCGAGTTTCCACCTATCGGTAACGAGTTACGAACTACTAGATCTAGGATACCAGTTCGAGGTTATCGTCATTGAATTACAAGATAAGAGATCAAGATTCGAGTTCGGAGTTATGGGCAACGAGTTACGGGTTACGAGTTACGAGTTACGAGTTACAAGGTAAGTGATACAAGATGCGAGCTCCGAGATATCGGTAAAACTTTCGAGTTCCGAGTACTGAGTTACACGTCACGAGATACAAGATGCGAGTTCCCATTTATCGTTGACGATTTACGAGTAACGAGATCCAAGATACGTGTTCCAGGTTATCGGTAATGGATTACAAGTTACTATATATAAGATACGAGTTCCGAGTTATGGGTAACGAATTACGAGTTACGACTTACAAGGTAAGTGATACAAGATACGAGCTTCGAGTTATCGGTTACGCGTTACTAGTTCCGAGTTCTGAGTTACACGTCACGAGATACAAGATGCGAGTTCCCACTTATTGGTAACGAGTTACGATCTTCAAGATCTAGGATACGAGTTCCAGGTTATTGGCAATGATTTGCGAGATCGGAAATAGAAGATACGAGTTCCGAGTAATGGGTAACAGGTTAAGAGTTACGAGTTACAAGGTAAGAGATACAAGATACAAACTCCGAGTTATCGGTAACGCGTTACGAGTTCCAAGTTTTGAGTTAAGCGTCATGAGATACAAGATGTGAGCTTCCACCTATCGGTAACGAGTTACTGATCTACTAGATCTAGGATACGAGATCGAAGTTATCGTCATCGATTTACAAGATCCGAGATCAAGATTCGAGTTCCGAGTTATGGGCAACGAGTTACGGGTTACGAGTTCCGAGATACAAGGTATGTGATACAAGATACGAGCTCCGAGTTATCGGTAACACTTTCGAGTTCCGAGTACTAAGTTACACGTCACGAGATACAAGATGCAAGTTCAAATTTATCGGAAATGATTTACGAGCAACGAGATGCAAGATACGAGTTCCAGGTAATCAACAATGAGTTACGAGCTACTAGATAAAAGATAGGAGTTCCGAGTTATGGGTAACGAGTTACGAGTTACAAGGTACGCGCACCGAGTTGTCGGTTACGCGTTACGAGTTCCGAGTTCTGAGTTAGGCGTCACGAGATACAAGATGCGAGTTCCCATTTATCGGTAACGATTTACGAGCTACGAGATGCAAGATATGCGTTCCAGGTTATCGGTAATAGATTACAAGTTACCATATATAAGATACGAGTTCCGAGTAATGGGTAACGAGTTGCGAGTTACGAGTTACGAATTACAAGGTAAGTGATGCAAGATACGAGCTCCGAGATATCGGTAAAACTTTCGAGTTCCGAGTCCTGAGTTACGCGTCACGAGATACAAGATGCGAGTTCTCATTTATTCTGTAATGATTTACGAGTAACGAGATGCAAGATACGAGTTCCAGGTTATCGTTAATGGATTACAAGTTACGATATATAAGATACGAGTTAAGAGTTATGGGTAACGAGTTACGAGCTACGAGTTACGACTTACAAGGTAAGTGATACAAGATACAAGCTTCGAGTCATCGGTAACGTGTTACTAGTTCCGAGTTCTGAGTTACACGTTACGAGATATAAGATGCGAGTTCCCACTTATTGGTAACGATTTACGAGCTACGAGAGGCAAGATACAGGTTCCTTGTTATTGATAATGGGTTACAAGCTACGATACACAAGATGCGAGTTCCGGGATATGAGTAGCGAGTTATAAGCTGCGATTTACGAGTTACGATATACGATTTGCGAGTTACGAATCACGACTTACGATCTACGAGGTACTAGTTACGAGTTACGAGATACAAGATGCGAGTACCCAGTTATCGTAACGAGTTACGAGCTACGTGACACAAGATACGAGTTCCAGGTAATCAGTAATGAGTTACGAGCTACTAGATGCAAGATACGAGTTCCGAGTTATGGGTAACGAGTCACAAGATACGAGTTCCGAGTTATCGGTTACCTGTTACGAGTTGCGAGTTCTGTGTTCCGCGTCATGAGGTACAAGATACGAGTTTCCACCATATGTAACGAGTTACGACCTACTAGATCTAGGATACGAGTTCGAGGTTATCGTCATTGATTTGCAAGATCCGAGATCAAGATTCGAGTTCCGAGTTATGAACAACGAGTTACGGGCTACGACTAACGAGTTACAAGATAAGTGATACAAAATACAAGCTCCGAGCTATCGGTAACGCGTTACGAGTTCCAAGTTCTGAGTTACGCCTCACGAGATACAAGTTGCGAGTTCCCACTTATCGGTAACGATTTACGAGCTACGAGAGGCAAGATACGAGTTCCTTGTTATTGATAATGGGTTACAAGCTACGATACACAAGATACAGGTTCCGGGTTATGAGTTACGACATACAAGATGCGAGTTCCCACTTATCGTAACGAGTTACGAGCTGCGAGACACAAGATGCGAGTTCCAGGTAATCAACAATGAGTTACGAGCTACTAGATACAAGATAGGAGTTCCGAGTTATGGGTAACGAGTTACGAGTTACGACTTACTATCTACGAGGTACTATTGCGAGTTACGAGATACAAGATGCGAGTTCCCACTTATTGGTAACGAGCTACGATCTTCAAGATCTAGGATACGAGTTTTAGGTTATCGGCAATGATTTGCGAGATCCGAGATAGAAGATACTAGTCTCGAGTCATAGGTAACGAGGTACGAGTTACAAGTTGCGAGTTACAAGATAAGAGATACAAAATACAAGCTCCTAGTTATCGGTAACGCGTTACGAGATCCAAGTTCTGAGTTACGCGTCACGAGATACAAGTTGCGAGTTCCCACTTATCGGTAACGATTTACGAGCTACGAGAGGCAAGATACGAGTTCCTTGTTATTGATAATGGGTTACAAGCTACGATACACAAGATACGGGTTCCGGGTTATGAGTTACGACATACAAGATGCGAGTTCCCACTTATCGTAACGAGTTACGAGCTGCGAGACACAAGATGCGAGTTCCAGGTAATCAACAATGAGTTACGAGCTACTAGATACAAGATAGGAGTTCCGAGTTATGGGTAACGAGTTACGAGTTAAAAGACACGAGCTCCGAGTTATGGGTAACGCGTTACTAGTTCCGAGTTCTGAGTTACACGTTACGAGATACAAGATGCTGGTTCCCACTTCTTAGTAACGAGTTACGATCTTCATGATCTAGGAACTGAGTTCCAGGTTATCGGCAGTGATTCACGAGATCCGAGATATAAGAAACGAGTTTCGAGTAATGGGTAACGAGTTACGAGTTACGAGTTACTTGATACAAGCTCCGAGTTATCGGTAACGCGTTACGAGTTCCAAGTTCTGAGTTACGCGTCAGGAGATACAAGTTGCGAGTTCCCACTTATCGGTAACGATTTACGAGCTACGAGAGTCAAGATACAAGTTCCTTGATATTGATAATGCGTTACAAGCTACGATACACAAGATACAGGTTCCGGGTTATGAGTTACAACATATAAGATGCGAGATCCCACTTATCGTAACGAGTTACGAGCTGCGAGACACAAGATGCGAGTTCCAGGTAATCAACAATGAGTTACGAGCTACTAGATACAAGATAGGAGTTCCGAGTTATGGGTATCGAGTTACGAGTTACAAGATACGCGCACCGAGTTGTCGGTTACGCGTTACGAGTTCCGAGTTCTGAGTTTCGCGTCATGAGATACAAGATGCGAGTTTCCACCTATCGGTAACGAGTTACGAACCACTAGCTCTAGGATACGAGTTCGATGTTATCGTCTTTGATTTACAAGATACGAGATAAAGATTCGAGTTCGGAGTTATGGGCAACGAGTTACGGGTACGAGTTACGAGTTACAAGTTACGAGTTACAAGATAAGATATACAAGATACAAGCTCCGAGTTTTCGGTAACGCGTTACGAGTTCCAAGTTCTAAGTTACGCGTCACGAGATACAAGTTGCGAGTTCCCACTTATCGGTAACGATTTACGAGCTACGAGAGGCAAGATACGAGTTCCTTGTTATTGATAATGGGTTACAAGCTACGATACACAAGATGCGAGTTCCGGAATATGAGTAGCGAGTTATAAGCGGCGATTTACGAGTTACGAGTTTCGAGTTGCGAGTTACGATATGCGAGTTACGAGTTACGAACTACGACTTACGATCTACGAGGTACTAGTTACGAGTTACGAGATACAAGATGCGAGTTACAGGATAAGATATACAAGATACAAGCTCCGAGTTATCGGTAACGCGTTACGAGATCCAAGTTCTGAGTTACGCGTCACGAATAAAGTTGCAAGTTCCCACTTATCGGTAACAATTTACGAGCTACGAGGGGTAAGATACAAGTTCCTTGTTATTGATAATGGGTTACAAGCTACGATACACAAGATGCGAGTTCCGGGATATTAGTTGCGAGTTATAAGCTGCGATTTACGAGTTACGAGTTACGATATACGAGTTACGAGTTACGAATTACGACTTACGATCTACGAGGTACTAGTTACGAGTTACGAGATACAAGTTGCGAGTTCCCACTTATCGGTAACGGTTTACGAGCTACGAGAGGCAAGTTACAAGTTCCTTGTTATTGATAATGGGTTACAAGCTACGATACACAAGATGCGAGTTCCGGGATATGAGTAGCGAGTTATAAGCTGCTATTTACGTGTTACGAGTTACGAGTTTCGAGTTGCGAGTTACGATATACGAGTTACGAGTTACGAATTACGACTTACGATCTACGAGGTACTAGTTACGAGCTACGAGACACTAGATACGAGTTGCAGGTAATCAGTAATGAGTTACGAGCTACTAGATACAAGATACGATTTCCGAGTGATGGGTAACGAGTTACAAGTCACAAGATACGAGCTCCGAGTTATCGGTTACCTGTTACGAGTTCCGAGTTCTGAGTTCCGCGTCATGAGGTACCAGATGCGAGTTTCCACCTATAAGTAAGGAGTTACGAACTACAAGATCTAGGATACGAGTTTGAGGTTATCGTCATTGATTTGCAAGATCCGAGAACAAGATTCGAGTTCCGAGTTATGTCCAACGAGTTACGGGTTATGAGTAACGAGTTACAAGATAAGTGATACAAGATACAAGCTCCGAGTTATCGGTAACACTTTCGAGTTCCGAGTCCTGAGTTACACGTCGCGAGATACAAGATGCGAGTTCCCACTTATTGGTTACGAGCTACGATCTTCAAGATCTAGGATACGAGTTCCAGGTTACCGGCAATGATTTGCGAGATCCGAGATACGAGTTTCGAGTCATAGGTGACGAGTTACGAGTTACAAGCTACGAGTTACAAGATAAGAGATAGAAGATACAAGCTCCGACTTATCGGTAACGCGTTACGAGTTCCAAGTTCTGAGCTACGCGTCACGAGATACAAGATGCGAGTTCCCACTTATCGTAACGAGTTACGAGTTGCGAGACACTAGATGCGAGTTCCAGGTAATCAGTAATGAGTTACGAGCTACTAGATACAAGATAGGAGTACCGAGTTATGGGTAACGAGTTACAAGTTACAAGATACGCGCACCTAGTTGTCGGTTGCGCGTTACGAGTTCCGAGTTCTGAGTTTCGCGTCATGAGATAAAGATGCGAGTTTCCACCTATCGGTAACGAGTTACGAACTACTAGATCTAGGATACCAGTTCGAGGTTATCGTCATTGAATTACAAGATAAGAGATCAAGATTCGAGTTCGGAGTTATGGGCAACGAGTTACGGGTTACGAGTTACGAGTTACGAGTTACAAGGTAAGTGATACAAGATGCGAGCTCCGAGATATCGGTAAAACTTTCGAGTTCCGAGTACTGAGTTACACGTCACGAGATACAAGATGCGAGTTCCCATTTATCGTTGACGATTTACGAGTAACGAGATCCAAGATACGTGTTCCAGGTTATCGGTAATGGATTACAAGTTACTATATATAAGATACGAGTTCCGAGTTATGGGTAACGAATTACGAGTTACGACTTACAAGGTAAGTGATACAAGATACGAGCTTCGAGTTATCGGTTACGCGTTACTAGTTCCGAGTTCTGAGTTACACGTCACGAGATACAAGATGCGAGTTCCCACTTATTGGTAACGAGTTACGATCTTCAAGATCTAGGATACGAGTTCCAGGTTATTGGCAATGATTTGCGAGATCGGAAATAGAAGATACGAGTTCCGAGTAATGGGTAACAGGTTAAGAGTTACGAGTTACAAGGTAAGAGATACAAGATACAAACTCCGAGTTATCGGTAACGCGTTACGAGTTCCAAGTTTTGAGTTAAGCGTCATGAGATACAAGATGTGAGCTTCCACCTATCGGTAACGAGTTACTGATCTACTAGATCTAGGATACGAGATCGAAGTTATCGTCATCGATTTACAAGATCCGAGATCAAGATTCGAGTTCCGAGTTATGGGCAACGAGTTACGGGTTACGAGTTCCGAGATACAAGGTATGTGATACAAGATACGAGCTCCGAGTTATCGGTAACACTTTCGAGTTCCGAGTACTAAGTTACACGTCACGAGATACAAGATGCAAGTTCAAATTTATCGGAAATGATTTACGAGCAACGAGATGCAAGATACGAGTTCCAGGTAATCAACAATGAGTTACGAGCTACTAGATAAAAGATAGGAGTTCCGAGTTATGGGTAACGAGTTACGAGTTACAAGGTACGCGCACCGAGTTGTCGGTTACGCGTTACGAGTTCCGAGTTCTGAGTTAGGCGTCACGAGATACAAGATGCGAGTTCCCATTTATCGGTAACGATTTACGAGCTACGAGATGCAAGATATGCGTTCCAGGTTATCGGTAATAGATTACAAGTTACCATATATAAGATACGAGTTCCGAGTAATGGGTAACGAGTTGCGAGTTACGAGTTACGAATTACAAGGTAAGTGATGCAAGATACGAGCTCCGAGATATCGGTAAAACTTTCGAGTTCCGAGTCCTGAGTTACGCGTCACGAGATACAAGATGCGAGTTCTCATTTATTCTGTAATGATTTACGAGTAACGAGATGCAAGATACGAGTTCCAGGTTATCGTTAATGGATTACAAGTTACGATATATAAGATACGAGTTAAGAGTTATGGGTAACGAGTTACGAGCTACGAGTTACGACTTACAAGGTAAGTGATACAAGATACAAGCTTCGAGTCATCGGTAACGTGTTACTAGTTCCGAGTTCTGAGTTACACGTTACGAGATATAAGATGCGAGTTCCCACTTATTGGTAACGAGTTACGATGTTCAAGTTCTAGGATAATAGTTCCACGTTATCGGCAATGATTTGCGAGATCCGAGATAGAAGAAACGAGTTTCGAGTCATAGGTGAGGAGTTACGAGTTACAAGTTACGAGTTACAGGATAAGATATACAAGATACAAGCTCCGAGTTATCGGTAACGCGTTACGAGTTCCAAGTTCTGAGTTACGCGTCACGAGATACAAGTTGCGAGTTCCCACTTATCGGTAACGATTTACGAGCTACGAGAGGCAAGATACAGGTTCCTTGTTATTGATAATGGGTTACAAGCTACGATACACAAGATGCGAGTTCCGGGATATGAGTAGCGAGTTATAAGCTAAGATTTACGAGTTACGAGTTACGAGTTTCGAGTTGCGAGTTACAATATACGATTTACGAGTTACGAATCACGACTCACGATCTACGAGGTACTAGTTACGAGTTAGGAGATACAAGATGCGAGTACCCTCTTATCGTGATGAGTTACGAGCTACTAGATGCAAGATACGAGTTCCGAGTTATGGGTAACGAGTTACGAGTCACAAGATACGAGCTCCGAGTTATCGGTTACCTGTTACGAGTTCCGAGTTCTGAGTTCCGCGTCATAAGATACAAGATGCGAGTTTCCACCTATCGGTAACGAGTTACGAACTACTAGGTCTAGGATACGAGTTCGAGGTTATCGTCACTGATTTACAAGATCCGAGATCAAGATCCGAGTTCCGAGTTATGGGCAACCAGTTACGTGTTACGAGTTACGAGTTACAAAGTAAGTGATACAAGATACAAGCTCCGAGTTGTCGGTAACACCTTCGAGTTCCGAGTCCTGAGTTAAACGTCACGAGATAAAAGATGCGAGTTCCCATTTATCGGAAACGATTTACGAGCTACGAGATGCAAGATACAAGATCCTTGTTATTGATAATTGTAGTGGATTACAAGTTACAATATATAAGATACGAGTTCCGAGTTAGGGGTAACGAGTTACGAGTTACGAGATACAAGATACAAGCTCCGGGTTATCGGTAACGCGTTACTAGTTTCGAGTTCTGAGTTACACGTCACGAGATGCAAGATGTGAGTTCCCACTTATTGGTAATGAGCCGCGATCTTCAAGATCTAGGATACGAGTTCCAGGTAACCGGCAATCATTTGCGAGATCCGAGATAGAAGATACGAGTTTCGAGTCATAGGTAACGAGTTACGAGTTACAAGTTACGAGTTACAGGATAAGATATACAAGATACAAGCTCCGATTTATCGGTAACGCGTTCCAAGTTCTGAGTTACGCGTCACGAGATACAAGTTGCGAGTTCCCACTTATCGGTAACGATTTACGAGCTTTGAGAGGCAAGATACAAGTTCCTTGTTATTGATAATGGGTTACAAGCTACGATACACAAGATGCGAGTTCCGGGATATGAGTAGCGAGTTATAAGCTGCGATTTACGAGTTACGAGTTACGAGTTTCGAGTTGCGAGTTACGATATACGAGTTACGAGTTACGAGTTACGAATTACGACTTACGATCTACGAGGTACTACTTACGATTTACGAGCTACGAGATGCAAGATATGAGTTCCAGATTATCGGTAATAGATCACAAGTTACCATATATATGATACGAGTTTCGAGTAATGGTTAACGAGTTATGAGTTACAAGTTATGAGTTACAGGATAAGATATACAAAATACAAGCTCCGAGTTATCGGTAACGCGTTACGAGTTCCAAGTTCTGAGTTACGCGTCACGAGATACAAGTTGCGAGTTCCCACTTATCGGTAACGATTTACGAGCTACGAGAGGCAAGATACGAGTTCCTTGTTATTGATAATGGGTTACAAGCTACGATACATAAGATGCGAGTTCCGGGATATGAGTAGCGAGTTATAGGCTATGATTTACGATTTTCGAGTTGCGAGTTACGATATACGAGGTACTAGTTACGAGTTACGAGATACAAGATGCGAGTACCCACTTATCGTAACGAGTTACGAGCTACGAGACACAAGACACGAGTTCCAGGTAATCAGTTATGAGTTACGAGCTACTAGATACAAGATAGGAGTACCGAGTTATGGGTAACGAGTTACAAGTTACAAGATACGCGCACCTAGTTGTCGGTTACGCGTTACGAGCTCCGAGTACTGAGTTTCGCGTCATGAGATACAAGATGCGAGTTTCCACCTATCGGTAACGAGTTACGAACTACTAGATCTAGGATACCAGTTCGAGGTTATCGTCATTGAATTACAAGATCCGAGATCAAGATTCGAGTTCCGAGTTATGGGCAACGAGTTACGTGTTACGAGTTACGAGTTACAAGATAAGTGATACAAGATACAAGCTCCGAGTTGTCGGTAACACCTTCGAGTTCCGAGTCCTGAGTTAAACGTCACGAGATACAAGATGCAAGTTCCCATTTATCGGAAACGATTTACGAGCTACGAGATACAAGATACGAGTTCCAGGTCATTGGTAGTCGATACAAGTTACAATATATAAGATACGAGTTCCGAGTTATGGGTAACACTTTCGAGTTCCGAGTCTTGAGTTACGCGTCACGAGATACAAGAAGCGAGTTCCCAATTATCGGTAACGATTTACGAGCGACGAGATGCAAGATATGAGTTCCAGGTTATCGGTAATGGATTACAAGTTACGATATATAAGATACAAGTTCTGAGTTATGAGTAACGAGTTACGAGTTACGAGTTACAAGATACAAGATCCGAGTTTTCGGTAACGCGTTACTAGTTTCGAGTTCTGAGTTACACGTCACGAGATGCAAGATGCGAGTTCCCACTTATTGGTAACGAGCTGCGATCTTCAAGATCTAGGATACGAGTTCCAGGTTACCGGCAATGATTTGCGAGATCCGAGATAGAAGATAATAGTTTCGAGTCATAGGTAACGGGTTACGAGTAACAAGTTACGAGTTACAGGATAAGATATACAAGATAAAAGCTACGAGTTATCGGTAACGCGTTACGAGTTCCTAGTTCTGAGTTACACGTTACGAGATACAAGATGCGGGTTCCCACTTCTTAGTAACGAGTTACGATCTTCATGATCTGGGAACCGAATTCCAGGTTATCGGCAGTGATTCGCGAGATCCGAGATAGAAGAAACGAGTTCCGAGTAATGGGTACCGAGTTACGAGTTACGAGTTACAAGGTAAGAGATACAACATACAAGCTTCGAGTTATTGATAACGCATTACGAGTTCCATGTTCTGAGTTACGCATCACGAGATACAAGTTGCGAGTTCCCACTTATCGGTAACGATTTACGAGCTACGAGATGCAAGATACGAGTTCCAGATTATCGGTAATGGATTGCAAGTTACGATATATAAGATACGAGTTCTGAGTTATGAGTAACGAGTTACGAGTTACGAGTTACGAGTTACAAGATACAAGCTCCGAGTTATCGGTAACGCGTTACGAGTTCCAAGTTTTGAGTTACGCCTCACGAGATACAAGTTGCGAGTTCCCACTTATCGGTAACGATTTACGAGCTACGAGAGGCAAGATACAAGTTCCTTGTTATTGATAATGGGTTACAAGCTACGATACATAAGATGCGAGTTCCGGAATATGAGTAGCGAGTTATAAGCTGCGATTTACGAGTTACGAGTTTCGAGTTGCAAGTTACGATATACGATTTACGAGTTACGAATCACGACTGACGATCTACGAGGTACTAGTTACGAGTTACGAGATACAAGATGCGAGTACCCACATATCGTAACGAGTTACGAGCTACGAGACACAAGATACGAGTTCCAGGTAATAAGTAATGAGTTACGAGCTACTAGATGCAAGATACGAGTTCCGAGTTATGGGTAACGAGTTACGAGTCACAAGATACGAGCTCCGAGTTATCGGTTACCTGTTACGAGTTCCGAGTTCTGAGTTCCACGTCATGAGGTACAAGATGCGAGTTTCCACCTATAAGTAACGAGTTAAAAACTACTAGATCTAGGATACGAGTTCGAGGATATCGTCATTGATTTGCAAGATCCGAGATCAAGATTCGAGTTCCGAGTTATGAGCAACCAGTTACGGGTTACAACTAACGAGTTACAAGATAAGTGATACAAGATACGAGCTCCGAGTTATCGGTAACACTTTCGAGTTCCGAGTCCTGGGTTACACGTCGCGAGATACAAGATGCGAGTTCCCACTTATTGGTAACGAGCTACGACCTTCAAGATCTATGATACGAGTTCCAGGTTACCGGTAATGATTTGCGAGATCCGAGATAGAAGATACGAGTTTCGAGTCATAGGTAACGAGTTACGAGTTACAAGTTACGAGTTACAAGATAAGAGATACAAGATACAAGCTCCGAGTTATCGGTAACGCGTTACGAGTTCCAAGTTCCGAGTTACGCGTCACCGAGATACAAGTTGCGAGTTCCCACTAATCGGTAACGATTTACGAGCTACGACAGGCAAGATACTAGTTCCTTGTTATTGATAATGGGTTACAAGCTACGATACATAAGATGCGAGTTCCGGGATATGAGTAGCGAGTTATAAACTGCGATTTACGATTTACGAGTTACAGGGTAAGAGATACAAGATACAGGCACCGAGTTGTCGGTTACGCGTTACGAGTTCCGAGTTCAAAGTTTCGCGTCATGAGATACAAGATGCGAGTTTCCACCTATCGGTGGCATCTTCAAGATCTAGGATACGAGTTCCAGGTTACCGGCAATGATTTGCGAGATCCGAGATAGAAGATACGAGTTTCGAGTCATAGGTAACGAGTTACGAGTTACAAGTTACGAGTTACAGGATAAGATATACAAGATACAAGCTCCGAGTTATCGGTAACGCGTTACGAGATCCAAGTTCTGAGTTACGCGTCACGAATACAAGTTGCAAGTTCCCACTTATCGGTAACAATTTACGAGCTACGAGAGGTAAGGTACAAGTTCCTTGTTATTGATAATGGGTTACAAGCTACGATACACAAGATGCGAGTTCCGGGATATGAGTTGCGAGTTATAAGCTGCGATTTACGAGTTACGAGTTACGAGTTTCGAGTTGCGAGTTACGATATACGAGTTACGAGTTATCGGTTACCTGTTACGAGTTCCGAGTTCTGAGTTCCGCGTCATGAGGTACAAGATGCGAGTTTCCACCTATCGGTAACGAGTTACGAACTACTAGATCTAGGATACCAGTTCGAGGTTATCGTCATTGATTTGCAAGATCCGAGAACAAGATTCGAGTTCCGTGTTATGTCCAACGAGTTACGGGTTATGAGTAACGAGTTACAAGATAAGTGATACAAGATACGAGCTCCGAGTTATCGGTAACACTTTCGAGTTCCGAGTCCTAAGTTACACGTCGCGAGATACAAGATGCGAGTTCCCACTTATTGGTTACGAGCTACGATCTTCAAGATCTAGGATACGAGTTCCAGGTTACCGGCAATGATTTGCGAGATCCGAGATACGAGTTTCGAGTCATAGGTGACGAGTTACAAGTTACGAGTTACAAGATAAGAGATAGAAGATACAAGCTCCGACTTATCGGTAACGCGTTACGAGTTCCAAGTTCTGAGCTACGCGTCACGAGATACAAGTTGCGAGTTCCCACTTATCGGTAACGATTTACGAGCTACGAGAGGCAAGATACGAGTTCCTTGTTATTGATAATGGGTTACAAGCTACGATACATAAGATGCGAGTTCCGGGATATGAGTAGCGAGTTATAAGCTGTGATTTACGAGTTACGAGTTACGAGTTTCGAGTTGCGAGTTACGAGTTACGATATACGAGTTACGAGTTACGAATTACGACTTAAAATCTACGAGGTACTAGTTACGAATTACGAGATACAAGATGCGAGTTCCCACTTATCGTAACGAGTTACGAGTTGCGAGACACAAGATGCGAGTTCCAGGTAATCAGTAATGAGTTACGAGCTACTAGATACAAGATAGGAGTACCGAGTTATGGGTAACGAGTTACAAGTTACAAGATACGCGCACCTAGTTGTCGGTTGCGCGTTACTAGTTCCGAGTTCTGAGTTTCGCGTCATGAGATACAAGATGCGAGTTTCCACCTATCGGTAACGAGTTACGAACTACTAGATCTAGGATACCAGTTCGAGGTTATCGTCATTGAATTACAAGATAAGAGATCAGGATTCGAGTTCGGAGTTATGGGCAACGAGTTACGGGTTACGAGTTACGAGTTACAAGGTAAGTGATACAAGATGCGAGCTCCGAGATATCGGTAAAACTTTCGAGTTCCGAGTACTGAGTTACACGTCACGAGATACAAGATGCGAGTTCCCATTTATCGTTGACGATTTACGAGTAACGAGATCCAAGATACGTGTTCCAGGTTATCGGTAATGGATTACAAGTTACTATATATAAGATACGAGTTTCGAGTTATGGGTGAAGAGTTACGAGTTACGACTTACAAGGTAAGCGATACAAGATACGAGCTTCGAGTTATCGGTTACGCGTTACTAGTTCCGAGTTCTACAAGTTCCAGGTTATTGGCAATGATTTGCGAGATCGGAGATAGAAGATACGAGTTCCGAGTAATGGGTAACGGGTTAAGAGTTACGAGATACAAGGTAAGAGATACAAGATACAAGCTTCGAGTTATCGATAACGCATTACAAGTTCCATGTTCTGAGTTACGCGTCACGAGATACAAGTTGCGAGTTCCCACTTATCGGTAACGATTTACGAGCTACGAGACGCAAGATACGAGTTCCAGGTTATCGGTAATCGATTGCAAGTGACGATATATAAGATACTAGTTCTGAGTTATGAGTAACGAGTTACGAGTTACGAGTTACGAGTTACGAGTTACGAGTTACGAGTTACGAGTTACGAGTTACGAGTTACGAGTTACGAGTTACGAGTTACGAGTTACGAGTTACGAGTTACGAGTTACGAGTTACGAGTTACGAGTTACGAGTTACGAGTTACGAGTTACGAGTTACGAGTTACGAGTTACAAGATACAAGCTCCGAGTTATCGGTAACGCGTTACTAGTTCCGAGTTCTGAGTTACACGTCACGAGATACAAGATGCGAGTTTCCACCTATCAGTAACGAGTTATGAACTACTAGATCTAGGATACCAGTTCGAAGTTATCGTCATCGATTTACAAGATCCGAGATCAAGATTCGAGTTCCGAGTTATGGGCAACGAGTTACGGGTTACGAGTTCCGAGATACAAGGTATGTGATACAAGATACGAGCTTCGAGTTATCGGTTACGCATTACTAGTTCCGAGTTCTGAGTTACACGTCACGAGATACAAGATGCGAGTTCCCACTTATTGGTAACGAGTTACGATCTTCAAGATCTAGGATACGAGTTCCAGGATATTGGCAATGATTTGCGAGATCGGAGATAGAAGATACGTGTTCCGAGTAACGGGTAACGGGTTAAGAGTTACGAGTTACAAGGTAAGAGATACAAGATACAAGCTTCGAGTTATCTATAACTCATTACAAGTTCCATGTTCTGAGTTACGCGTCACGAGATACAAGTTGCGAGTTCCCACTTATCGGTATTGATTTACGAGCTACGAGAGGCAAGATACGAGTTCCTTGTTATTGATAATGGGTTACAAGCTACGATACATAAGATGCCAGTTCCGGGATATGAGTAGCGAGTTATAAGCTGTGATTTACGAGTTTCGAGTTGCGAGTTACGATATACGAGTTACGAATTACGACTTACGATCTACAAGGTACTAGTTACGAGTTACGAGATACAAGATGCAAGTACCCACTCATCGTAACGAGTTACGAGCTACGAGACACAAGACACGAGTTCCAGGTGATCAGTAATGAGTTACGAGCTACTACATACAAGATAGGAGCACCGAGTTATGGGTAACGAGTTACAAGTTACAAGATACGCGCACCTAGTTCTCGGTTACGCGTTACGAGTTCCAAGTTCTGAGTTTCGCGTCATGAGATACAAGATACGAGTTTCCACCTATCGGTAACGAGTTACGAACCACTAGATCTAGGATACCAGTTCGAGGTTATCGTCATTGAATTACAAGATAAGAGATCAAGATTCGAGTTCTGAGTTATGGGCAACGAGTTACGGGTTACGAGTTACGAGTTACAAGGTAAGAGATACAAGATACAAGCTCCGAGTTATCGGTTACGCGTTACGAGTTCCGAGTTCTGAGTTTCGCGTCATGAGATACAAGATACGAGTTTCCACCTATCGGTAACGAGTTACGAACCACTAGATCTAGGATACCAGTTCGAGGTTATCGTCATTGAATTACAAGATAAGAGATCAAGATTCGAGTTCTGAGTTATGGGCAACGAGTTACGGGTTACGAATTACGAGTTACAAGGTAAGAGATACAAGATACAAGCTCCGAGTTATCGGTAACGCGTTACGAGTTCCAAGTTCTGAGTTACGCGTCATGAGATACAAGATGCGAGCTTCCACCTATCGGTAACGAGTTACGAACTACTAGATCTAGGATACGAGTTCGAGGTTATGGGTAACGAGTTACGAGTTACAAGATACGAGCTCCGAGTCATCGGTAACGCTTTACTAGTTCCGAGTTCTGAGCTACACGTCACAAGATTCAAGATGCGAGTTCCAATTTATCGGTTAACGATTTACGAGCTACGACATGCAAGAGTCCCTGGTTATCAGTATTGGATTACAAGCTACGATATATAAGATACGAGTTCCAATTTATGGGTAACGAGTTACGAGTTTCGAGTTACGAGTTACAAGATACAAGCTCCGAGTTATCGGTAACGCGTTACTAGTTCCGAGTTCTGAGTTACACGTCACGAGATACAATATGCGAGTTCTAACTTATTGGTAATGAGTTACGATCTTCAAGATCTAGGATACGAGTTCCAGGTTATCGGCAATGATTTGAGAGATCCGAGATAGAAGATACGGGTTCCGAGTAATGGGTAACGAGTTACGAGTTACAAGGTAAGAGATACAAGATACAAGCTCTGAGTTATCGGTAACGCGTTACGAGTTCCAAGTTCTGAGTTACGCGTCACGAGATACAAGGTGCTAGTTCCCACTTATCCGTTACAATTTACGAGCTACGACAGGCAAGATACGAGTTCCTTGTTATTGGCAATTGGTTACAAGCTACGATACACAAGATACGAGTTCCGGGTTATAAGTAGCGAGCTATAAGCTGCGATTTACGGGTTACGAGTCACGAGTTACGAGTTACGATTTTCGAGACGCGAGTTTCGAGTTGCGAGTTACGATATACCAGTTACGAGTAACGTAATACGACTTACGATCTACGAGGTACTAGTTACGAGTTACGAGATACAAGATGCGAGTTCCCACTTATCGTAACGAGCTACGAGCTACGAGACACAAGATACGAGTTCCAGGTAATCAGTAATGAGTTACGAGCTACTAGAAACAAGATACGTGTTCCGAGTTATGGGTAACGAGTTACGAGTTACAAGATACGAGCTCCGAGTTATCGGTTACGCGTTACGAGTTCCCAGTTCTGAGTTTCGCGTCATGAGATACAAGATGCGAGCTCCCACCTATCGGTAACGAGTTACGAACTACTAGTTCTATGAGACGAGTTCGAGGTTATCGTCATTGATTTACAAGATCCGAGATCAAGATTCGTGTTCCGAGTTACAGCTTACGAGTGACGAGTTACAAGGTAAGTGATACAAGATACGAGCTCCGAATAATCTGTAACACCTTCGAGCTCCGAGTCCTGAGTTAGGCGTCACGAGATACAAGATGCGAGTTCCCATTTATCGGTAACGATTTACGAGCTACGAGATGCAAGATATGCGTTCCAGGTTATCGGTAATGGATTACAAGTTACCATATATAAGATACGAGTTCCGAGTAATGGGTAACGAGTTACGATTTACGAGTTACGAGTTACAGGGTAAGAGATACAAGATACAGGCTCCGAGTTATCGGTAACGCATTACGAGTTCCAAGTTCTGAGTTATGCGTCACGAGATACAAGTAGCGATTTCCCACTTATCGGTAACGATTTACGAACTACGAGAGGCAAGATACGAGTTCCTTGTTCTTGGTAAGGGGTTACAAGCTTCGATACACAAGATACGGGTTCCGGGTTATGAGTTACGACATACAAGATGCGAGTTCCCACTTATCGTAACGAGTTACGAGCTGCGAGACACAAGATGCGAGTTCCAGGTAATCAACAATGAGTTACGAGCTACTAGATACAAGATAGGAGTTCCGAGTTATGGGTTACGAGTTACGAGTTACATGGTAAGTGATTCAAGATACGAGCTCCGAGATATCGGTAAAACTTTCGAGTTCCGAGTCCTGAATTACGCGTCACGAGATACAAGATGCGAGTTCTCATTTATTCTGTAATGATTTACGAGCAACGAGATGCAAGATACGAGTTCCAGGTTATCGTTAATGGATTACAAGTTACGATATATAAGATACAAGTTAAGAGTTATGGGTAACGAGTTACGAGCTACAAATTACGACTGACAAGGTAAGTGATACAAGATACGAGCTTCTAGTCATCGGTAACGCGTTACTAGTTCCGAGTTCTAAGTTACACGTCACGAGATACAAGATGCGAGTTCCCACTTATCGGTAACGATTTACGAGCTACGAGAGGTAAGATACGAGTTCTTTGCTATTGATAATGGATTACAAGCTACGATACATAAGATGCGAGTTCCGGAATATGAGTAGCGAGTTATAAGCTGCGATTTACGAGTTACGGGTAACGAGTTACGGGTTACGAGTTACGAGTTACGAGTTACGACTTGCTATCTACGAGGTACTATTGCGAGTTACGAGATACAAGATGCGAGTTCCCACTTATCGTAACGAGTTACGAGCTACGAGACACAAGATACGAGTTCCAGGTAATCAGTAATGAGTTACGAGCTACTAGATACAAGATATGAGTTCCGATTTATGGGTAACGAGTTACGAGTTACAAGATACGAGCTCCGAGTTATCGGTTACCTGATACGAGTTCCGAGTTCTGAGTTCCGCGTCATAAGATACAAGATGCGAGTTTCCACCTATCGGTAACGAGTTACGAACTACTAGGTCTAGGATACGAGTTCGAGGTTATCGTCACTGATTTACAAGATCCAAGATTCGAGTTCCGAGTTATGGGCAACCAGTTACGTGTTACGAGTTACGAGTTACAAAGTAAGTGATACAAGATACAAGCTCCGAGTTGTCGGTAACACCTTCGAGTTCCGATTCCTGAGTTAAACGTCACGAGATAAAAGATGCGAGTTCCCATTTATCGGAAACGATTTACGAGCTACGAGATGCAAGATACGAGTTCCAGGTGATTGGTAGTGGTTTACAAGTTACAATATATAAGATAAGAGTTCCGAGTTATGGGTAACGAGTTACGAGTTACGAGTTACAAGATACAAGCTCCGAGTTATCGGTAACGCGTTACTAGTTCCGAGTTCTGAGTTACACGTCACGAGATGCAAGATGCGAGTTCCCACTTATTGGTAATGAGCCGCGATCTTCAAGATCTAGGATACGAGTTCCAGGTTACCGGCAATCATTTGCGAGATCCGAGATAGAGAAGATACGAGTTTCGAGTCATAGGTAATGAGTTACGAGTTACAAGTTACGAGTTACAGGATAAGATATACAAGATACAAGCTCCGAGTTATCGGTAACGCGTTACGAGTTCCAAGTTCTGAGTTACGCGTCACGAGATACAGGTTGCGAGTTTTCACTTATCGGTAACGATTTACGAGCTACGAGAGGTAAGATACGAGTTCCTTGTTATTGATAATGGGTTACAAGCTACGATACATAAGATGCGAGTTCCGGAATATGAGTAGCGAGTTATAAGCTGCGATTTACGAGTTACGGGTAACGAGTTACGAGTTACGAGTTACGACTTACTATCTACGAGTTACGAGATACAAGATGCGAGTTCCCACTTATCGTAACTAGTTACAAGCTACGACACACAACATACGAGTTCCAGGTTATTGGTAGTGGATTACAGGTTACAATATATAAGATACGAGTTCCGAGTTATGGGTAACGAGTTACGAGTTACGAGTTACAAGGTAAAAGATACAAGATACAAGCTTCGAGTTATTGATAGCGCATTACGAGTTCCATGTTCTGAGTTACGCGTCACGAGATACAAGTTGCGAGTTCCTACTTATCGGTAACGATTTACGAGCTACGAGATGCAAGAAACGAGTTCCAGGTTATCGGTAATGGATTGCAAGTTACGATATATAAGATACGAGTTCTGAGTTATGAGTAACGAGTTACGAGTTATGAGTTACAAGATACAAGCTCCGAGTTATCGGTAACGCGTTACTATTTCCGAGTTCTGAGTTACACGTCACGAGATGCAAGATGCGAGTTCACACTTATTGGTAACGAGATGCGATCTTCAAGATTTAGGATACGAGTTCCAGGTTACTGGCAATGATTTGCGAGATCCGAGATAGAAGATACGAGTTTCGAGTCATAGGTAACGAGTTACGAGTTACAAGTTACGAGTTACAGGATAAGATATACAAGATACAAGCTCCGATTTATTGGTAACGCGTTCCAAGTTCTGAGTTACGCGTCACGAGATACAAGTTGCGAGTTCCCACTTATCGGTAACGATTTACGAGCTTCGAGAGGCAAGATACAAGTTCCTTGTTATTGATAATGGCTTACAAGCTACGATACACAAGATGCGAGTTCCGGGATATGAGTAGCGAGTTATAAGCTGCGATTTACGAGTTACGAGTTTCGAGTTCCGAGTTACGATATACGAGTTACGAGTTACGAGTTACGAATTACGACTTACGATCTACGAGGTACTAGTTACGATTTACGAGCTACGAGATGCAAGATATGAGTTCCAGATTATCGGTAATAGATCACAAGTTACCATATATATGATACGAGTTTCGAGTAATGGGTAACGAGTTACGAGTTACAAGATACGAGCTCCGAGTTATCGGTAACGCGTTACTAGTTCCGACTTCTGAGTTACACGTTACGAGATACAAGATGCGGGTTCCCAATTCTTAGTAACGAGTTACGATCTTCATGATCTAGGAACCGAGTTCCAGGTTATCGGCAGTGATTCGCGAGATCCGAGATAGAAGAAACGAGTTCCGAGTAATGGGTAACGAGTTACGAGTTACAAGGTAAAAGATACAAGATACAAGCTTCGAGTTATTGATAACGCATTACGAGTTCCATGTTCTGAGTTACGCGTCACGAGATACAGGTTGCGAGTTCCCACTTATCGGTAACGATTTACGAGCTACGAGATGCAAGATACGAGTTCCAGGTTATTGGTAGTGGTTTACAAGTTACAATATATAAGATAAGAGTTCCGAGTTATGGGTAACGAGTTACGAGTTACGAGTTACAAGATACAAGCTCCGAGTTATCGGTAACGCGTTACTAGTTCCGAGTTCTGAGTTACACGTCACGAGATGCAAGATGCGAGTTCCCACTTATTGGTAATGAGCCGCGATCTTCAAGATCTAGGATACGAGTTCCAGGTTACCGGCAATCATTTGCGAGATCCGAGATAGAGAAGATACGAGTTTCGAGTCATAGGTAATGAGTTACGAGTTACAAGTTACGAGTTACAGGATAAGATATACAAGATACAAGCTCCGAGTTATCGGTAACGCGTTACGAGTTCCAAGTTCTGAGTTACGCGTCACGAGATACAGGTTGCGAGTTTTCACTTATCGGTAACGATTTACGAGCTACGAGAGGTAAGATACGAGTTCCTTGTTATTGATAATGGGTTACAAGCTACGATACATAAGATGCGAGTTCCGGAATATGAGTAGCGAGTTATAAGCTGCGATTTACGAGTTACGGGTAACGAGTTACGAGTTACGAGTTACGAGATACAAGATGCGAGTTCCCACTTATCGTAACGAGTTACGAGCTACGACACACAACATACGAGTTCCAGGTTATTGGTAGTGGATTACAGGTTACAATATATAAGATACGAGTTCCGAGTTATGGGTAACGAGTTACGAGTTACGAGTTACAAGGTAAAAGATACAAGATACAAGCTTCGAGTTATTGATAACGCATTACGAGCTCCATGTTCTGAGTTACGCGTCACGAGATACAAGTTGCGAGTTCCCACTTATCGGTAACGATTTACGAGCTACGAGATGCAAGAAACGAGTTCCAGGTTATCGGTAATGGATTGCAAGTTACGATATATAAGATACGAGTTCTGAGTTATGAGTAACGAGTTACGAGTTATGAGTTACAAGATACAAGCTCCGAGTTATCGGTAACGCGTTACTATTTCCGAGTTCTGAGTTACACGTCACGAGATGCAAGATGCGAGTTCACACTTATTGGTAACGAGCTGCGATCTTCAAGATTTAGGATACGAGTTCCAGGTTACTGGCAATGATTTGCGAGATCCGAGATAGAAGATACGAGTTTCGAGTCATAGGTAACGAGTTACGAGTTACAAGTTACGAGTTACAGGATAAGATATACAAGATACAAGCTCCGATTTATCGGTAACGCGTTCCAAGTTCTGAGTTACGGGTCACGAGATACAAGTTGCGAGTTCCCACTTATCGGTAACGATTTACGAGCTTCGAGAGGCAAGATACAAGTTCCTTGTTATTGATAATGGCTTACAAGCTACGATACACAAGATGCGAGTTCCGGGATATGAGTAGCGAGTTATAAGCTGCGATTTACGAGTTACGAGTTACGAGTTTCGAGTTGCGAGTTACGATATACGAGTTACGAGTTACGAGTTACGAGTTACGAGTTACGAGTTACGAATTACGACTTACGATCTACGAGGTACTAGTTACGATTTACGAGCTACGAGATGCAAGATATGAGTTCCAGATTATCGGTAATAGATCACAAGTTACCATATATATGATACGAGTTTCGAGTAATGGGTAACGAGTTACGAGTTACAAGTTATGAGTTACAGGATAAGATATACAAAATACAAGCTCCGAGTTATCGGTAACGCGTTACGAGTTCCAAGTTCTGGATGAGTGATGATGAAGATCTAGGATAATAGTTCCACGTTATCGGCAATGATTTGCGAGATCCGAGATAGAAGATATTAATTTCGAGTCATATGTAACGAGCTACGAGTTGCAAGTTATGAGTTACAAGATAAGAGATACAAGATACAAGTTCCGAGTTTTCGGTAACGCGTTACGAGTTCCAAGTTCTGAGTTACGCGTCACGAGATACAAGTTGCGAGTTCCTATATATCGGTAACGATTTACGAGCTACGAAAGGTAAGATACGAGTTCCTTCTTATTGATAATGGGATACAAGCTACGATACATAAGATGCGAGTTCCGGAATATGAGTAGCGAGTTATAAGCTGCGATTTACGAGTTACGGGTAACGAGTTACGAGTTACGGGTAACGAGTTACGAGTTACGGGCTACGAGTTACGAGTTACGAGTTACGACTTACTATCTACGAGGTACTATTGCAAGTTACGAGATACAAGTTGCGAGTTCCCACTTATCGTAACGAGTTACGAGCTACGAGACACAAGATACGAGTTCCAGGAAATCAGAAATGAGTTACGAGCTACTAGATACAAGATATGAGTTCCGAATTGTGGGTAACGAGCTACGAGTTACAAGATACGAGCTCTGAGTTATCGGTTACCTGATACGAGGTCCGAGTTCTGAGTTCCGCGTCATAAGATACAAGATGCTAGTTTCCACCTATCGGTAACGAGCTACGAACTACTAGATCTAGGATACGAGTTCGAGGTTATCGTCATTGATTTGCAAGGTCCGAGATCAAGATTCGTGTTCCGAGTTATGAGCAACGAGTTACGTGTTACGAGTTACGAGTTACAAAGTAAGTGATACAAGATACAAGCTCCGAGTTGTCGGTAACACCTTCGAGTTCCGAGTCCTGAGTTAAACGTCACGAGATACAAGATGCGGGTTCCCACTTCTTAGTAACGAGTTACGATCTTCATGATCTAGGAACTGAGTTCCAGGTTAACGGCAGTGATTCACGAGTTCCGAGATAGAAGAAACGAGTTCCGAGTTATGGGTAACGGGTTACGAGTTACGAGTTACGAGTTACAAGGTAAGAGATACAAGCTTCGAGTTATTGATAACGCATTACGAGTTCCATTTTCTGAGTTACGCATCACGAGATACAAGTTGCGAGTTCCCACTTATCGGTAACGATTTACGAGCTACGAGATGCAAGATACGAGCTCCAGGTTATCGATAATGGATTGCAAGTTACGATATATAAGATACGAGTTCTGAGTTATGAGTAACGAGTTACGAGTTACGAGCTACAAGATACATGCTCCGAGTTATCGGTAACGGGTTACTAGTTCCAAGTTCTGAGTTACACGTCACGAGATGCAAGATGCGAGTTCCCACTTATTGGTAACGAGCTACGATCTTCAAGATCTAGGATACGAGTTCCAGGTTACCGGCAATGATTTGCGAGATTTGAGATAGAAGACGCGTTTCGAGTCATAGGTAACGAGTTACGAGTTACAAGTTACGAGTTACAGGATAAGATATACAAGATACAAGCTCCGAGTTATCGGTAACGCGTTACGAGATCCAAGTTCTGAGTTACGCGTCATGAATACAAGTTGCGAGTTCCCACTTATCGGTAACGATTTACGAGCTATGAGAGGCAAGATACGAATTCTTTGTTATTGGTAATGGGTTACAAGCTACGATACACACGATACGAGTACCGGGTTATGAGTAACGAGTCGTAAGCTGCGATTTACGAGTTACGAGTTACGAGTTACGAGTTACGAGTTACGAGTTACGAGTTACGAGTTACGAGTTACGAGTTACGAGTTACGAGTTTCTAGTTTCGAGTTGCGAGTTACGATATACGAGCTACGAGTTACGAATTGTCGACTTACGATCTACAAGGTACTAGTTACGAGTTACGAGATACAAGATGCGAGTTCCCACTTATCGTAACGAGTTACCGAGCTACGAGACCCAATATAAGAGTTCCAGGTAATCAGTAATGAGTTACGATCTACTAGATACAAGATACAAGTTCCGAGTTATGGGTAACGAGTTACGAATTACAAGATACTACCTCCGAGTTATCTCCTATCGGCAACGAGTTACGAACTACTATACTAGATCTAGGATACGAGTTCGAGGTTATCGGCAATGATTTTCAAGATCCTAGATAGAAGATACCAGTTCCGAGTGATGCGTAACAAGTTAGAGTTACCAGTTACGAGTTACAAGGTAAGAGATACAAGATACAAGCTCCGAGTTATTAGTAACGCGTTACGAGTTCCAAGTTCTGAGTTACACGTGACGAGATACAAGTTGCGATTTCCCATTATTGGTAACGAGTTAAGGTCTTCCAGATCTAGGATACGAGTTTCAGGTTATCGGCAATGATTTGCAAGATCCTAGATAGAAGATACGAGTTCCGAGTAATAGGTAACGGGTTACGAGTTACGAGTTACGAGTTACAAGGTAAGAGATACAAGATACAAGCTCCGAGTTATCGGTAAAGCGGTACGAGTTCCAAGTCCTGAGCTACGCATCACGAGATACAAGTTGCGAGTTCCCACTTATCGGTAACGATTTACGAGCTACGAGAGGCAAGATACGAGTTCCTTGTTAAAGGTAATGGGTTACAAGCTACGATACACATGATACGAGTTTCTGGTTGTGAGTAGCCAGTTATAAGCTGCAATTTACGAGTTACAAGGTAAGTGATACAAGATACGAGCTCCGAGTTATCGGTAACACTTACACGTTCGGAGTCTGAGTTACGCGTCACGAGATACAAGTTGCGAGTCCTCACTTATCGGTAACGATTTACGAGCTACGAGAGGCAAGATACGAGTTCCTTGTTATTGGTAATGGGCTACAAGTACGATACACATGTACGAGTTCCGGGTTATGAGTATAAACATGGGCTACGTGTTACGAGTTACGAATTACAAGGTAAGTGATACAAGATACGAGCTCCAAGTTACCAGTAACACTTTCGAATTCCGAGTCCTGAGTTACGCGTCACGAGATCCAAGATGCGAGTTTATCGGTAACGATTTACGAGCTACGGGAGGCAAGATACGAGTTCCTTGTTATTGGTAATGGGTTACAAGCTACTTTAAACAAGATACGAGTCCCTGGTTATGAGTAGCGAGTTGTAAGCCTCGATTCACGAGTTACAAGTTACGAGCTTCGAGTTTCGAGTTTCGAGTTGCGAGTTTCGAGTTGCGAGCATCGAGTTGCGAGTTACGATATACGAGTTACGAGTTGCGAATTACGACTTACGATCTACGAGGTACTAGTTACGAGTTACGAGATACAAGATGCGAGTTCCTACTCATCGTAAAGAGTTACGAGCTACGAGACACAAGATACGAGTTCCAGGTAATCAGTAATGAGTTACGAGCTACTAGATACAAGATACGAGCTCCGAGTTATCGGTTACACGTTACGAGTTCCGAATTCTGAGTTTCGCGTCATGAGATACAAGATGCGAGTTTCAACCTATCGGTAACGAGTTACAAACTTCTAGATCTAGGATACGACTTCGATGTTATCATCATTGATTTTGAAGATCCGAGATCAAGATTCTAGTTCCAAGTTATGGGCAATGAGTTACGGGTTACGAGTTACGAATTACAAGGTAAGTGATACAAGATACGAGCTCCAAATTATCGGTAACACTTTCGAGTTCCGAGTCCTGGGTTACGCGTCACGAGATACAAGATGCGAGTACTCACTTATTGGTCACGAGTTACGATCTTCAAGATCTAGGATACGAGTTCCAGGTTATCGGCAATGATTTCCGAGATCCGAGATAGAAGATACGAGTTCCGAGCAATGGGTAACGAGGTACGAGCTACGAGTTACGACTAACAAGGTAAGAGATACAAGATACAAGCTCCGAGTTATCGGTAACGCGTTACGAGTTCCAACTTTTGAGTTACACGTCACGAGATACATGTTGCGAGTTCCCACTTAACGGTAACGATTTACGAGCTACGAAATGCAAGATACGAGTTCCAGGTTATCGGTAATAGATTACAAGTTACGATATATAAGATACGAGTTCTTTGTTATTGGTAATGGGTTACAAGCTACGATACGCAAGATACGAGTTCCGGGTTATGAGTAGCGAGTTATAAGCTGGGATTTACGAGTTACGAGTTACGAGTTTCGTGTTACAAGCTGCGAGTTGCGAGTTACTATATACGAATATACGAATTACGACTTACGATCTACGAGATACTAGTTACGAGTTACGAGATACAAGATGCAAGTTCCCACTTATCCTAACGAAATACGAGCTACGAGACAGAAGATACGAGTTCCAAGTAGTGAGTAATGAGTTACGAGCTACTGGATACAAGATACGAGTTCCAAGTTATGGGTAACGAGCTACGAGTTACAAGATGCGAGCTCCGAATTATCGGTTACGCGTTTCGAGTTCCGAGCTCTGAGTTTTCCGTCATGAGATACAAGATACGAGCTTCCACCTATCGGTGATGAGTTACGAATTACTAGATCTAGGATAAGAGTTCGAGGTTATCGTCATTGATTTACAAGATCCGAGATCAAAATTCGAGTTCCGAGTTATGGTCAACGAGTTAAGGTTTACGAGTAACGAGTTACAAGGTAAGTGATACAAGAGACGAGCTCCGAGTTATCGGTAACGCGTTACTAGTTCCGAGTTCTGAGTTACACGTTACGAGATACAAGTTGCGAGTTCTCATTTATCGGTAACGATTTACGAGCTACGAGATGCAACATACGAGTTCCAGGTTATCGGTAATGGATTACAGGTTACGATATTTAAGATACGAGTTCCGAGTTATTGGTAACGAGTTACAAGGTAAGTGATACAAGATACATGCTCCGAGTTATCAGTAACGTGTTACGAGTTACAAGTTCTGAGATACGCGTCACTAGATACAAGTTGCGAGTTCCCACTAATCGGTAACGATTTACGAGCTACGAGAGGCAAGATACGAGTTCCTTGTTATTGGTAATGGGCTACAAGTACGATACACATGTACGAGTTCCGGGTTATGAGTATAAACATGGGCTACGTGTTACGAATTACAAGGTAAGTGATACAAGATACGAGCTCCAAGTTACCAGTAACACTTTCGAATTCCGAGTCCTGAGTTACGCGTCACGAGATCCAAGATGCGAGTTTATCGGTAACGATTTACGAGCTACGGGAGGCAAGATACGAGTTCCTTGTTATTGGTAATGGGTTACAAGCTACTTTAAACAAGATACGAGTCCCTGGTTATGAGTAGCGAGTTGTAAGCCTCGATTCACGAGTTACAAGTTACGAGTTTCGAGTTTCGAGTTTCGAGTTGCGAGCTTCGAGTTGCGAGTATCGAGTTGCGAGTTACGATATACGAGTTACGAGTTGCGAATTACGACTTACGATCTACGAGGTACTAGTTACGAGTTACGAGATACAAGATGCGAGTTCCTACTCATCGTAAAGAGTTACGAGCTACGAGACACAAGATACGAGTTCCAGGTAATCAGTAATGAGTTACGAGCTACTAGATACAAGATACGAGCTCCGAGTTATCGGTTACACGTTACGAGTTCCGAATTCTGAGTTTCGCGTCATGAGATACAAGATGCGAGTTTCAACCTATCGGTAACGAGTTACGAACTTCTAGATCTAGGATACGACTTCGATGTTATCATCATTGATCTTGAAGATCCGAGATCAAGATTCTAGTTCCAAGTTATGGGCAATAAGTTACGGGTTACGAGTTACGAATTACAAGGTAAGTGATACAAGATACGAGCTCCAAATTATCGGTAACACTTTCGAGTTCCGAGTCCTGGGTTACGCGTCACGAGATACAAGATGCGAGTACTCATTGGTAACGAGTTACGATCTTCAAGATCTAGGATACGAGTTCCAGGTTATCGGCAATGATTTCCGAGATCCGAGATAGAAGATACGAGTTCCGAGCAATGGGTAACGAGTTACGAGCTACGAGTTACGACTTACAAGGTAAGAGATACAAGATACAAGCTCCGAGTTATCGGTAACGCGTTACGAGTTCCAACTTCTGAGTTACACGTCACGAGATACAAGTTGCGAGTTTCCACTTAACGGTAACGATTTACGAGCTACGAGATGCAAGATACGAGTTCCAGGTTATCGGTAATAGATTACAAGTTACGATATATAAGATACGTGTTCTTTGTTATTGGTAATGGGTTACAAGCTACGATACGCAAGATACGAGTTCCGGGTTATGAGTAGCGAGTTATAAGCTGGGATTCACGAGTTACGAGTTACGAGTTACGATATACGAGTTACGAGTTACGAATTACGACTTACGATCTACGAGGTACTAGCTACGAGTTACGAGATAAAAGATGCGAGTTCCCATTTATCGTAACGAGTTACGAGTTACAAGATACGAGCTACGAGTTATTAGATACGCGTTACGAGTTCCAAGTTCTGTGTTACTCGTCACTAGATACAAGTTGCGAGTTCCCACTTATCGGTAACGATTTACGAGCTACGAGAGGCAAGATACAAGATCCTTGTTATTGGTAATGTGTTACAAGCTACGATACACAAGATACGAGTTCCGGGTTATGAGTAGCGAGTTATATGCTGCGATTAACGAGTTACGAGTACCGAGTTACGATATACGAGTTACGAGTTACGAATTAGGACTTACGATCTACGAGGTACTAGTTACGCGTCACGAGATACAAGTTGCGAGTTCCCACTTATCGGTAATGATTCACGAGCTACGAGAGGCCAGATACGAGTTCCTTGTTATTGGTAATGGGTTATATGCTACGATACACAAGATACGAGTTCCGGGTTATGAGTAGCGAGTTATGAGCTGCGATTTACGAGTTACGAGTTTCGAGTTTCGAGTTTCGAGTTTCGAGTTTCGAGTTTCGAGTTTCGAGTTTCGAGTTACGAGTTTCGAGTTGCGAGTAACGATATACGAGTTACGAGTTACGTATTACGACTTACGATCTACGAGGTACTAGATGCGAGTTACGAGATACAAGATGCGAGTTCCCATTTATCGGTAAGATTTACGAGCTACGAGATGCAAGATACGAGTTCCAGGTTATCGGTAATTGATTACAAGTCATGATATATAAGATACGTGTTCCAGGTTATCGGTAATGGATTGCAAGTTACGATATATAAGATACGAGTTCTGAGTTATGAGTAACGAGTTACGAGTTACGAGTTACAAGATACAAGCTCCGAGTTATCGGTAACGCGTTACTAGTTCCGAGTTCTGAGTTACACGTCACGAGATACAAGTTGCGAGTTCCCACTTATCCGAGTTTCCACCTATCAGTAACGAGTTACGAACTACTAGATCTAGGATACCAGTTCGAAGTTATCGTCATCGATTTACAAGATCCGAGATCAAGATTCGAGTTCCGAGTTATGGACAACGAGTTACGGGTTACGAGTTCCGAGATACAAGGTATGTGATACAAGATACGAGCTTCGAGTTATGGGTAACACTTTCGAGTTCCGAGTACTAAGTTACACGTCACGAGTTACGAGTTACAAGATACGCGCACCGAGTTGTCGGTTACGCGTTACGAGTTCCGAGTTCTGAGTTAGGCGTCACGAGATACAAGATGCGAGTTCCCATTTATCGGTAACGATTTACGAGCTACGAGATGCAAGATATGCGTTCCAGGTTATCGGTAATAGATTACAAGTTACCATATATAAGATACGAGCTCCGAGTAACGGGTAACGAGTTGCGAGTTACGAGTTACGAGTTACAAGGTGAGTGATGCAAGATACGAGCTCCAAGATATCGGTAAAACTTTCGAGTTCCGAGTCCTGAGTTACGCGTCACTAGATACAAGATGCGAGTTCTCATTTATTCTGTAATGATTTACGAGTAACGAGATGCAAGATACGAGTTCCAGGTTATCGTTAATGGATTACAAGTTACGATATATAAGATACGAGTTAAGAGTTATGGGTAACGAGTTACGAGCTACGAGTTACGACTTACAAGATAAGTGATACAAGATACGGGCTTCGAGTCATCGGTAACGCGTTCTAGTTCCGAGTTCTGAGTTACACGTCACGATATACAAGATGCGAGTTCCCACGTACGAGATGCAAGATATGAATTCCAGATTATCGGTAATAGATCACAAGTTACCATATATATGATACGAGTTTCGAGTAATGGGTAACGAGTTACGAGTTACAAGTTATGAGTTACAGGATAAGATATACAAGATACAAGCTCCGAGTTATCGGTAACGCGTTACGAGTTCCAAGTTCTGAGTTACGCGTCACGAGATCAAGTTGCGAGTTCCCACTTATCGGTAACGATTTACGAGCTACGAGATGCAAGATACGAGCTCAAGGTTATCGATAATGGGTTGCAAGTTAAGATATATAAGATACGAGGTCTGAGTTATGAGTAACGAGTTACGAGTTACGAGTTACGAGTTACGAGTTACGAGTTACGAGTTACGAGTTACAAGATACATGCTCCGAGTTATCGGTAACGCGTTACTAGTTCCGAGTTCTGAGTTACACGTTACGAGACACAAGATGCGGGTCCCCACTCCTTAGTAACGAGTTACGATCTTCATGATCTAGGAACCGTATTCCAGGTTATCGGCAGTGATTCGCGAGATCCGAGATAGAAGAAACGAGTTCCGAGTAATGGGTAACGGGTTACGAGTTACGAGTTACAAGGTAAGAGATACAAGATACAAGCTTCGAGTTATTGATAACGCATTACGAACTCCATGTTCTGAGTTACGCGTCACGAGATACAAGTTGCGAGTTCCCACTTATCGGTAACGATTTATGAGCTACGAGATGCAAGATACGAGCTCCAGGTTATCGATAATGGATTGCAAGTTACGATATATAAGATACGAGTTCTGAGTTATGAGTAACGAGTTACGGGTTACGAGTTACAAGATACAAGCTCCGAGTTATCGGTAACGCGTTACTAGTTCCAAGTTCTGAGTTACACGTCACGAGATGCAAGATGCGAGTTCCCACTTATTGGTAACGAGCTGCGATCTTCAAGATCTAGTATACGAGTTCCAGGTTATCGGCAATGATTTGCGAGATCCGAGATAGAAGATGCGAGTTCCGAGCAATGGGTAACGAGTTACGAGTTACGAGTTACAAGGTAAGAGATACAAGATACAAGCTCCAAGTTATCGGTTACCTGTTACGAGTTCCGAGTTCTGAGTTCCGCGTCATGAGGTACAAGATGCGAGTTTCCACCTATAAGTAACGAGTTACGAACTACTAGATCTAGGATACGAGTTCGAGGTTATCGTCATTGATTTGCAAGATAAGAGATCAAGATTCGAGTTCGGAGTTATGGGCAACGAGTTACGGGTTACGAGTTACGAGTTACAAGGTAAGTGATACACGATGCGAGCTCCGAGATATCGGTAAAACTTTCGAGTTCCGAGTACTGAGTTACACGTCACGAGATACAAGATGCGAGTTCCCATTTATCGTTGACGATTTACGAGTAACGAGATACAAGATACGTGTTCCAGGTTATCGGTAATGGATTACAAGTTACTATATATAAGATACGAGTTACGAGTTATGGGTAACGGGTTACGAGTTACGAGTTACGAGTTTCAAGTTGCGAGTTACGAGTTACGAGTTTCAAGTTGCGAGTTACGATATACGAGGTACTAGTTACGAGTTACGAGATACAAGATGCGAGTACCCACTTATCGTAACGAGTTACGAGCTACGAGACACAAGACACGAGTTCCAGGTAATCAGTAATGAGTTACGAGCTACTAGATACAAGATAGGAGTACCGAGTTATGGGTAACGAGTTACAAGTTACAAGATACGAGCTCCGAGATACCGGTAACGCGTTACTAGTTCCGAGATCTGAGTTACACGTCACGAGATACAAGATGCGAGTTCCCACTTAGTGGTAACGAGTTACGATCTTCAAGATATAGGATACGAGTTATAGGTTATCGGCAATGATTTGCGAGATCCGAGATAAGATACGAGTTCCGAGTAATGAGTAACGAGTTACGAGTTACAAGGCAAGAGATACAAGAGACAAGCTCCGAGTTATCGGTAACGGGTTACGAGTTCCAAGTTCTGAGTTACACGTCCCGAGATACAAGTTGCGAGTTCCAACTTATCGGTAACGATTTACGAGCTATGAGAGGCAAGATACGAATTCTTTGTTATTGGTAATGGGTTACAAGCTACGATACACACGATACGAGTACCGGGTTATGAGTAACGAGTCGTAAGCTGCGATTTACGAGTTACGAGTTACGAGTTACGATCTACAAGGTACTAGTTACGAGTTACGAGATACAAGATGCGAGTTCCCACTTATCGTAACGAGTTACGAGCTACGAGACCCAATATAAGAGTTCCAGGTAATCAGTAATGAGTTACGATCTACTAGATACAAGATACAAGTTCCGAGTTATGGGTAACGAGTTAGAAATTACAAGATACTACCTCCGACTTATCTCCTATCGGCAACGAGTTACGAACTACTATACTAGATCTAGGATACGAGTTCGAGGTTACCGGCAATGATTTTCAAGATCCTAGATAGAAGATACCAGTTCCGAGTGATGCGTAACAAGTTAGAGTTACCAGTTACGAGTTACAAGGTAAGAGATACAAGATACAAGCTCCGAGTTATTAGTAACGCGTTACGAGTTCCAAGTTCTGAGTTACACGTGACGAGATACAAGTTGCGATTTCCCATTATTGGTAACGAGTTAAGATCTTCCAGATCTAGGATACGAGTTTCAGGTTATCGGCAATGATTTGCAAGATCCTAGATAGAAGATACGAGTTCCGAGTAATAGGTAACGGGTTACGAGTTCCGAGTTACGAGTTACGAGTTACAAGGTAAGAGATACAAGATACAAGCTCCGAGTTATCGGTAAAGCGGTACGAGTTCCAAGTCCTGAGCTACGCATCACGAGATACAAGTTGCGAGTTCCCACTTATCGGTAACGATTTACGAGCTACGAGAGGCAAGATACGAGTTCCTTGTTAAAGGTAATGGGTTACAAGCTACGATACACATGATACGAGTTTCTGGTTATGAGTAGCCAGTTATAAGCTGCAATTTACGAGTTACAAGGTAAGTGATACAAGATACGAGCTCCGAGTTATCGGTAACACTTACACGTTCGGAGTCTGAGTTACGCGTCACGAGATACAAGTTGCGAGTCCTCACTTATCGGTAACGATTTACGAGCTACGAGAGGCAAGATACGAGTTCCTTGTTATTGGTAATGGGCTACAAGTACGATACACATGTACGAGTTCCGGGTTATGAGTATAAACATGGGCTACGTGTTACGAGTTACGAGTTACAAGGTAAGTGATACAAGATACGAGCTCCAAGTTACCAGTAACACTTTCGAATTCCGAGTCCTGAGTTACGCGTCACGAGATCCAAGATGCGAGTTTATCGGTAACGATTTACGAGCTACGGGAGGCAAGAAACGAGTCCCTGGTTATGAGTAGCGAGTTGTAAGCCTCGATTCACGAGTTACAAGTTACGAGTTTCGAGTTTCGAGTTGCGAGATTCGAGTTGCGAGCATCGAGTTGCGAGTTACGATATACGAGTTACGAGTTGCGAATTACGACTTACGATCTACAAGGTACTAGTTACGAGTTACGAGATACAAGATGCGAGTTCCTACTCATCGTAAAGAGTTACGAGCTACGAGACACAAGATACGAGTTCCAGGTAATCAGTAATGAGTTACGAGCTACTAGATACAAGATACGAGCTCCGAGTTATCGGTTACACGTTACGAGTTCCGAATTCTGAGTTTCGCGTCATGAGATACAAGATGCGAGTTTCAACCTATCGGTAACGAGTTACGAACTTCTAGATCTGGGATACGACTTCGATGTTATCATCATTGATTTTGAAGATCCGAGATCAAGATTCTAGTTCCAAGTTATGGGCAATGAGTTACGGGTTACGAGTTACGAATTACAAGGTAAGTGATACAAGATACGAGCTCCAAATTATCGGTAACACTTTCGAGTTCCGAGTCCTGGGTTACGCGTCACGAGATACAAGATGCGAGTACTCACTTATTGGTAACGAGTTACGATCTTCAAGATCTAGGATACGAGTTCCAGGTTATCGGCAATGATTTCCGAGATAGAAGATACGAGTTCCGAGCAATGGGTAACGAGTTACGAGCTACGAGTTACGACTTACAAGGTAAGAGATACAAGATACAAGCTCCGAGTTATCGGTAACGCGTTACGAGTTCCAACTTCTGAGTTACACGTCACGAGATACATGTTGCGAGTTCCCACTTAACGGTAACGATTTACGAGCTACGAGATGCAAGATACGAGTTCCAGGTTATCGGTAATAGATTACAAGTTACGATATATAAGATACGAGTTCTTTGTTATTGGTAATGGGTTACAAGCTACGATACGCAAGATACGAGTACCGGGTTATGAGTAGCGAGTTATAAGCTGGGATTTACGAGTTACGAGTTACGAGTTACGAGTTACGAGTTTCGAGCTACAAGCTGCGAGTTGCGAGTTACTATATACGAATATACGAATTACGACTTACGATCTACGAGATACTAGTTACGAGTTACGAGATACAAGATGCAAGTTCCCACTTATCCTAACGAAATACGAGCTACGAGACAGAAGATACGAGTTCCAAGTAGTCAGTAATGAGTTACGAGCTACTGGATACAAGATACGAGTTCCAAGTTATGGGTAACGAGCTACGAGTTACAAGATGCGAGCTCCGAATTATCGGTTACGCGTTACGAGTTCCGAGCTCTGAGTTTTCCGTCATGAGATACAAGATACGAGCTTCCACCTATCGGTGATGAGTTACGACTTACTAGATCTAGGATAAGAGTTCGAGGCTATCGTCATTGATTTACAAGATCCGAGATCAAAATTCGAGTTCCGAGTTATGGTCAACGAGTTAAGGTTTACGAGTAACGAGTTACAAGGTAAGTGATACAAGAGACGAGCTCCGAGTTATCGGTAACGCGTTACTAGTTCCGAGTTCTGAGTTACACGTTACGAGATACAAGTTGCGAGTTCCCACTTATCGGTAACGATTTACGAGCTACGAGAGGCAAGATACGAGTTCCTTGTTAAAGGTAATGGGTTACAAGCTACGATACACATGATACGAGTTTCTGGTTATGAGTAGCCAGTTATAAGCTTCAATTTACGAGTTACAAGGTAAGTGATACAAGATACGAGCTCCGAGTTATCGGTAACACTTACACGTTCGGAGTCTGAGTTACGCGTCACGAGATACAAGTTGCGAGTTCTCACTTATCGGTAACGATTTACGAGCTACGAGAGGCAAGATACGAGTTCCTTGTTATTGGTAATGGGCTACAAGTACGATACACATGTACGAGTTCCGGGTTATGAGTATAAACATGGGCTACGTGTTACGAGTTACGAATTACAAGGTAAGTGATACAAGATACGAGCTCCAAGTTACCAGTAACACTTTCGAATTCCGAGTCCTGAGTTACGCGTCACGAGATCCAAGATGCGAGTTTTGCGGTAACGATTTACGAGCTACGGGAGGCAAGATACGAGTTCCTTGTTATTGGTAATGGGTTACAAGCTACTTTAAACAAGATACGAGTCCCTGGTTATGAGTAGCGAGTTGTAAGCCTCGATTCACGAGTTACAAGTTACGAGTTTCGAGTTTCGAGTTTCGAGTTTCGACTTTCGAGTTGCGAGTTTCGAGTTGCCAGTATCGAGTTGCGAGTTACGATATACTAGTTACGAGTTGCGAATTACGACTTACGATCTACGAGGTACTAGTTACGAGTTACGAGATACAAGATGCGATTCCTACTCATCGTAAAGGGTTACGAGCTACGAGACACAAGATACGAGTTCCAGGTAATCAGTAATGAGTTACGAGCTCCTAGATACAAGATACGAGCTCCGAGTTATCGGTTACACGTTACGAGTTCCGAATTCTGAGTTTCGCGTCATGAGATACAAGATGCGAGTTTCAACCTATCGGTAACGAGTTACGAACTTCTAGATCTAGGATACGACTTCGATGTTATCATCATTGATTTTGAAGATCCGAGATCAAGATTCTAGTTCCAAGTTATGGGCAATAAGTTACGGGTTACGAGTTACGAATTACAAGGTAAGTGATACAAGATACGAGCTCCAAATTATCGGTCGAGTTCCGAGTCCTGGGTTACGCGTCACGAGATACAAGATGCGAGTACTCATTGGTAACGAGTTACGATCTTCAAGATCTAGGATACGAGTTCCAGGTTATCGGCAATGATTTCTGAGATCCGAGATAGAAGATACGAGTTCCGAGCAATGGGTAACGAGTTACGAGCTACGAGTTACGACTTACAAGGTAAGAGATACAAGATACAAGCTCCGAGTTATCGGTAACGCGTTACGAGTTCCAACTTCTGAGTTACACGTCACGAGATACAAGTTGCGAGTTCCCACTTAACGGTAACGATTTACGAGCTACGAGATGCAAGATACGAGTTCCAGGTTATCGGTAATAGATTACAAGTTACGATATATAAGATACGAGTTCTTTGTTATTGGTAATGGGTTACAAGCTACGATACGCAAGATACGAGTTCCGGGTTATGAGTAGCGAGTTATAAGCTGGGATTCACGAGTTACGAGTTACGAGTTACGATATACGTGTTACGAGTTACGAATTACGACTTACGATCTACGAAGTACTAGCTACGAGTTACGAGATAAAAGATGCGAGTTCCCATTTATCGTAACGAGTTACGAGTTACAAGATACGAGCTACGAGTTATTAGATACGCGTTACGAGTTCCAAGTTCTGTGTTTCTCGTCACTAGATACAAGTTGCGAGTTCCCACTTATCGGTAACGATTTACGAGCTACGAGAGGCAAGATACAAGATCCTTGTTATTGGTAATGTGTTACAAGCTACGATACACAAGATACGAGTTCCGGGTCATGAGTAGCGAGTTATATGCTGCGATTAACGAGTTACGAGTACCGAGTTACGATATACGAGTTACGAGTTACGAATTACGACTTACGATCTACGAGGTACTAGTTACGCGTCACGAGATACAAGTTGCGAGTTCACACTTATCGGTAATGATTCACGAGCTACGAGAGGCCAGATACGAGTTCCTTGTTATTGGTAATGGGTTATATGCTACGATACACAAGATACGAGTTCCGGGTTATGAGTAGCGAGTTATGAGCTGCGATTTACGAGTTACGAGTTTCGAGTTTCGAGTTTCGAGTTACGAGTTTCGAGTTGCGAGTAACGATATACGAGTTACGAGTTACGTATTACGACTTACGATCTACGAGGTACTAGATGCGAGTTACGAGATACAAGATGCGAGTTCCCATTTATCGGTAAGATTTACGAGCTACGAGATGCAAGATACGAGTTCCAGGTTATCGGTAATTGATTACAAGTCATGATATATAAGATACGTGTTCCAGGATATCGGTAATGGATTACAAGTTACGATATATAAGATGCGAGCTCCGAGTTATCGGTAACGCGTTACTAGTTCCGAGTTCTGAGTTTCACGTCATGAGATACAAGATGCGAGTTCCCACTTATTGGTAACGTGTTAAGATCTTCAAGATGTAGGATACAAGTTCCAGGTCATCGGCAATGATTTGCGAGATCCGAGATAGGAGATACGAGTTCCGAGTAATGGGTAACGAGTTACGAGTTACAAGTTAAGAGATACAAGATACAAGCTCCGAGTTATCGGTAACGTGTTACGAGTTCCCAGTTCTAAGTTACGCGTCACGAGATACAAAATGCGAGTTTCCACCTATAGGTAACGGGTTATGAACTACTAGATCTAATATACGAGTTCGAGGTTATCGTCATTGATTTACAAGATCCGAGATCAATATTCGAGTTCCGAGTTATGGGCAACGAGTTACGGGTTACGAGTTACTAGTTACAAGGTAAGAGATACAAGATACAAGCTCCGAGTTATCGGTAACGCGTTATGAGTTCCAAGTTCTGAGTTACGCGTCACGAGATACAAGTTGCGAGTTCCCACTTATCGATAACGATTAACGAGCTACGAGAGGCCAGATTCGAGTTCATTGTTATTGGTAATTGGTTACAAGGTACTATACACAAGATACGAGTTCCGGGCTATGAGTAGCGAGTTATGAGCTGCGATTTACGAGTTACGAGTTTCGAGTTTCGAGTTACGAGTTTCGAGTTGCGAGTTACGATATACGAGTTACGAGTTACGAATTACGACTTACGATCTACGAGGTACTAGTTACGAATCACGAGATACAAGATGAACCTTCCCACTTATCGTAACGAGTCACGTGCTACTAGATACAAGATACGAGTTCCGAGTTATGGGTAACGAGTTACGAGTTACAAGATACGAGCTCCAAGTCATCGGTTACGCGTTGCGAGTTCCTAGTTCTGAGTTTCGCGTCATGAGATACAAAATGCGAGTTTCCACCTATAGGTAACGGGTTATGAACTACTAGATCTAATATACGAGTTCGAGGTTATCGTCATTGATTTACAAGATCCGAGATCAATATTCGAGTTCCGAGTTATGGGCAACGAGTTACGGGTTACGAGTTACAAGGTAAGTGATACAAGATATGAGCTCCGAGTTATCGGTAACACTATCGAGTTCCGAGTCCTGAGTTACGCGTCACAAGATTCAAGTTCCCATTTATCGGTAACGATTTACGAGCTACGAGAGGCAAGACACGAGCTCTGAGCTATGGGTAACTAGTTACGAGTTACAAGATACGAGCTCCGAGTTATCGGTTACGCGTTCTGAGTTCTGAGTTTCGCTTCATGAGATACAAGATGCGTGTTTCCATCTATCGGTAACGAGTTACGAACTACTAGATCTAGGATACGAGTTCCAAGTTATCTGCAATGATTTGCGAGATCCGAGATAGAAGATACGAGTTCCGAGTAATGGGTAACGAGTTAGAGTTACGCGTTACGAGTTACAGGGTAAGAGATACAAGATACAAGCTCCGAGTTATCGGTAACGCGTTCGAGTTCCAAGGTCTGAGTTACGCGTCACAAGATACAAGTTGCGAGTTTCCACTTATCGTTAACGATTCACGAGCTACAAGAGGCCAGATACGAGTTCCTTGTTATTGGTAATGGGTTATAAGCTACGATACACAAGATACGAGTTCCAGGTTATGAGTAGCGAGTTATAAGCTGCGATTTACGAGTTACGAGTTTCGAGTTACGAGTTACGAGTTTCGAGTTGCGAGTAACGATATACGAGTTACGAGTTACGAATTACGACTTACGATCTACGAGGTACTAGATGCGAGTTACGAGATACAAGATGCGAGTTCCCACGTATCGTAACGAGTTACGAGCTACGAGACACAAGATACGAGTTCCAGGTAATTAGTAATGAGTTACGAGCCATCAGATACAAGATGCAAGTTCCGTGTTATAATTAACGAGTTACGAGTTATCGGTTACGCGTTACGGGTTCCGAGTTCTGAGTTTCACGTCATGAGATACAAGATGCGAGTTTCCACCTATCGGTAACGAGTTACGAACTACTAGATCTGGGATACGAGTTCGAGGTTATCGTCATTGATTTACAGGATCCGAGATCAAGATTCTAGTTCCGAGTTATGGGCAACGAGTTACGGGTTACGAGTTACAAGGTAAGTGATACAAGATACGAGCTCCGAGTTATCGGTAACACTTTCGAGTTCCGAGTCCTGAGTCACGCGTCACGAGATACAAGATGCGAGTTCCCATTTATCGGTAAGATCTACGAGATGCAAGATACGAGTTCCAGGTTATCGGTAATTAATTACAAGTCATGATATATAAGATACGAGTTCCAGGTTATCGGTAATGGATTACAAGTTACGATATATAAGATGCGAGCTCCGAGTTATCGGTAACGCGTTACTAGTTCCGAGTTCTGAGTTACACGTCACGAGATACAAGATGCGAGTTCCCACTTATTGGTAACGTGTGACGAGCTACGAGAGGAAAGATACGAGTTCCTTGTTATTGGTAATGGGTTACAAGCTACGATACACAAGAAGCGAGTCCCGGGTTATGAATTGCGAGTTATGAGCTGCGATTTACGAGTTTCGGGTTGCGAGTTACGATATACGAGTTACGAGTTACGAGTTACGAATTACGACTTACGATCTACGTGGTACTAGTTACGAATTACGAGATACAAGATGAGACTTCCCACTTATCGTAACGAGTTACGAGCTACAAGACACAAGATACGATTTCCAGGTAATCAGTAATGAGTTACGAGCTACTAGATACAAGATACCTGTTCCGAGCTATGGGTAATGAGTTACGAGTTACAAGATACGAGCTCCGAGTCATCGGTAGCGCGTTACTAGCTCCGAGTTCTGTGTTATACGTCACGAGATATAGGTTGCGAGTTCCCACTTATCGATAGCCATTCACGAGCTACGAGAGGCCAGATTCGAGTTCCTTGTTAATGGTGATGGGTTACAAGGTACTATACACAAGATACGAGTTCCGGGCTATGAGAAGCTAGTTATGAGCTGCGATTTACGAGTTACGAGTTTCGAGTTACGAGTTTAGAGTTGCGAGTGATGATATACGAGTTACGAATTACGAATTGTCGACTTACGATCTACAAGGTACTAGTTACGAGTTATGAGATACAAGATGAGACTTCCCACTTATCGTAACAAGTTACGAGCTACGAGACACAAGATACGAGTTCCAGGTAATCAGTAATGAGTTACGAGCTACTAGATACAAGATACGAGCTCCGAGTTATGGGTAACGAGTTACGAGTTACAAGATACGAGCTACGAGTCATCGGTTACGCGTTAAAAGTTCCCAGTTCTGAGTTTCGCGTCATGAGATACAAATAGCGAGTTTCCACCTATAGGTAACGGGTTACGAACTACTAGATCTAGGATATGAGTTCGAGGTTATCGTAATTGGTTTACAAGATCCGAGATCAAGATACGAGTTCCGAGTTATGGTCAACGAGTTACGGGTTACGAGTTGCAAGGTAAGTGATACAAGATACGAGCTCCGAGTTATCGGTAAAACTTTCGATTTACGCGTCACGAGATACAAGATGCGAGTTCCCATTTATCGGTAACGATTTACGAGCTACGAGATGCAAGATACGAGTTCCAGGTTATCGGTAATGGATTACAAGTTACGATATATAAGATACGAGTTCCGAGTTATCGGTAACGCGTTACTAGTTCCGAGTTCTGAGTTACACGTCACGAGATACAAGATGCAAGTTCCCACTTATTGGTAACGAGTTACGATCTTCAAGATATAGGATACGAGTTGTGGGTTATCGGCAATGATTTGCGAGATACGAGATAAGATACGAGTTCCGAGTAATGTGTAACGAGTTACGAGTTACAAGGTAAGAGATACAAGAGACAAGCTCCGAGTTATCGGTAACGCGTTACGAGTTCCAAGTTCTGAGTTACGCGTCGCGAGATACAAGTTGCGAGTTCCCACTTATCGGTAACGATTTACGAGCTATGAGAGGTAAGATACGAATTCTTTGTTATTGGTAATGTGTTACAAGCTACGATACACACGATACGAGTACCGGGTTATGAGTAACGAGTTGTAAGCTGCGATTTACGAGTTACGAGTTTCTAGTTTCTAGTTTCGAGTTGCGAGTTACGATATACGAGCTACGAGTTACGAATTGTCGACTTACGATCTACAAGGTACTAGTTACGAGTTACGAGATAAAAGATGCGAGTTCCCACTTATCGTAACGAGTTACGAGCTACGAGACTCAACATAAGAGTTCCAGGTAATCAGTAATGAGTTACGAGCTACTAGATACAAGATACGAGTTCCGAGTTATGGGTAACGAGTTACGAGTTACAAGATACTTGCTCCGAGTCATCGGTTACGCATTACGAGATCCGAGTTCTGAGTTTCGCGTCATGAGATACAAGATGAGAGACCCACCTATCGGCAACGAGTTACGAACTACTAGATCTAGGATACGAGTTCGAGGTTGTCGGCAATGATTTGCTAGATCCGAGATAGAAGATACGAGTTCCGAGTAGTAGGTAACGAGTTAGAGTTACCAGTTACGAGTTACAAGGTAAGAGATACAAGATACAAGCTCCGAGTTATCAGTAACGCGTTACGAGTTCCAAGTTTTGAGTTACGCGTCACGAGATACAATTTGCGAGTTCCCACTTATCTGTAACGATTCACGAGCCACGAGAGACGAGATACGAGTTCCTTGTTATTGGTAATGGGTTACAAGTTACGATACACAAGATACGAGTTCCGGGTTATGAGTAGCGAGTTATGGGCTGCGACTTACGAGTTACGAGTTTAGAGTTGCGAGCAACGATATACGAGTTACGAGTTACGAATTACGACTTACGATCTACGAGGTACTAGATGCGGGTTACGAGATACAAGATGCGAGTTCCCACGTTTTGTAACGAGTTACGAGCTACGATACACAAGATACGAGTTCCAGGTAATCAGTAATGAGTTACGAGCCACTAGATACAAGATGCGAGTTACGAGTTATTATTAACGAGTTACGAGTTACAAGATACGAGCTCTGAGTTATCGGTAACACTTTCGAGTTCCGAGTCCTGAGTTACGCGTCACGAGATACAAGATGCGAGTTCCCATTTATCGGTAACGATTTACGAGCTACGAGATGCAAGATACGAGTTCCAGGTTATCGGTAATTGATTACAAGTCATGATATATAAGATACGAGTTCCAGGTTATCGGTAATGGATTACAAGTTACGATATGTATGATGCGAGCTCCGAGTTATCGGTAACGCGTTACTAGTTCCGAGTTCTAAGTTACGCGTCACGAGATACAAGTTGCGAGTTCCCACTTATTGGTAACGTCCTTGTCATTGGTAATGGGTTACAAGCTACGATACCCAAGAAACGAGTCCCGGGTTATGAATAGCGAGTTATAAGCTGCGATTTACGAGATACGAGTTACGAGTTTCGATTTACGAGCTTCGAGTTTCGAGTTGCGAGTCGATATACGAGTTACGAACTACGACTTACGATCTACGAGGTACTAGTTACGAATTACGAGATACAAGATGAGACTTCCCACTTATCGTAACGAGTTACGAGCTGCGAGACACAAGATACGAGTTCCAGGTAATCAGTAATGAGTTACGAGCTACTAGATACAAGATACGTGTTCCGAGTTATGGGTAACGAGTTACGAGTTACAAGATACGAGCTCCGAGTCATCGGTAACGCGTTACTAGTTCCGAGTTCTGAGTTACACGTCACGAGATATAGGATGCGAGTTCCCACTTATCGATAGCCATTCACGAGCTACGAGAGGCCAAATTCGAGTTCCTTGTTATTGGTAATGGGTTACAAGGTACTATACACAAGATACGAGTTCCGGGCTATGAGAAGCGATTTATGAGCTGAGATTTACGAGTTACGAGTTTCGAGTTGCGAGTTACGATATACGAGTTAAGAGTTACGAATTACGACTTACGATCTACGAGGTACTAGTTACGAATTACGAGATACAAGATGTGACTTCCCACTTATCGTAACAAGTTACGAGCTTCGAAACACAAGATACGAGTTCCAGGTAATCAGTAATGAGTTACGAGCTACTAGATACAAGATACGAGTTCCGAGTTATGGGTAACGAGTTACGAGTTACACGATACGAGTTCCGAGTTATCGGTTACGCGTAACGAGTTCCCAGTTCTAAGTTTCGCGTCACGAGATACAAGATGCGAGTTCCCATTTATCGGTAACGATCTACGAGCTACGAGAGGCGAGACACGAGTTCTGAGCTATGGGTAACCAGTTACGAGTTACAAGATACGAGCTCCGAGTTATCGGTTACGCGTTCCGAGTTCCGAGTTCTGAGTTTCGCTTCATGAGATACAAGATGCGAGTTTCCACCTATCGGTAACGAGTTACGAACTACTAGATCTAGGATACGAGTTCGAAGTTATCATAATTGGTTTACAAGATCCGAGATCAAGATACGAGTTCCTTGTTATTGGTAATGGGTTACAAGCTACGATACACTAGATAAGAGTTTCAGGTAATCAGTAATGACATACGACCTACTGGATACAAGATACGAGTTCCGAGTTATGCGTAACGCGTCACGAGTTCCGAGTTTTGAGTTACGCGTCAAGAGATACAAGATGCGAGTTTCCACTTATCGGTAACGAGTTACGAACTACAAGATCTAGGATACGAATTCCAGGTTGTCGGCATTGATTTACGAGATCCGAGATCAAGATTCGAGTTCCGAGTTATGGGTAACGAGTTACGAGTTACGGGTTACAAGGTAAGAGATAGAAGATACGAGCTCCAGGTTATCGGTAACACATTACGAGTTCCGAGTCCTAAATTACGCGTCACTAGATACAAGATGCGAGTTCCCATATATCGGTAAAGATTTATGAGCTACGAGATGCAAGATACGAGTTCCTGGTTATCGGTAATGGATTACAAGTTACGATATACAAGATACGACTTCCGGGTTACGGGTAGCAGGCTAGAAGTTGCGATTTACGAGTAAAGAGTTACAAGTTTCGAGTTTCGAGTTGCGAGTTACGATTTAAAAAGTTAGAGTTACGAGTTAAGACTAAATATCTACGAGGTACGAGTTACGAGATACAAGGTAAGAGATACAAGATACAAGCACCGAGTTATCGGTAACGCGTTACGAGTCCTAAATACTGACTTACGCGTCATGAGACAAAACTTGCAGGTTCCCACTTATCGGTAACGATTTACCAGATGCTAAATACGTTTTACAGGTAATCGGTAATAGATTACAAGCTACGATATACAAGATACGAGGTCCGTGTTCTGGGTAGCGCGTTACAAGCTGTGATTTACGAGTTACAAGCTTCGAGATGCGAGTTACGGCTTACGATCTACGAGGTACGAGTTACGAGTTACGAGTTACGAGTTACGAATTATGAGTTACGAGTTACGAGTTACTAGTTACGAGTTACGAGTTACGAGTTACGAGTTACGAGTTACGAGTTACGAGTTACGAGTTACGAGTTACGAGTTACGAGTTACGAGTTACGAGTTACGAGTTACGAGTTACGAGTTACGAGTTACGAGTTACGAGTTACGAGTTACGAGTTACGAGTTACGAGTTACGAGTTACGAGTTACGAGTTACGAGTTACGAGTTACGAGTTACGAGTTACGAGTTACGAGTTACGAGTTACGAGTTACGAGTTACGAGTTACGAGTTACGAGTTACGAGTTACGAGTTACGAGTTACGAGTTACGAGTTACGAGTTACAAGATACGAGCTCCGAGTTATCGGTTACGCGTTACGAGTTCCGAGTTCTGAGTTACACGTCATGAGATACAAGATGCGAGTTCCAATTTATCGGTAATGATTTACGAGCTACGACATGCAAGATACGAGTCCCAGGTTTTCGGTATTGGATTACAAGCTACGATATATAAGATACGAGTTCCAATTTATGGGTAACGAGTTACGAGTTACGAGTTACGAGTTACGAGTTACGAGTTACGAGTTACGAGTTACGAGTTACGAGTTACGAGTTACGAGTTACGAGTTACGAGTTACGAGTTACGAGTTACGAGTTACGAGTTACGAGTTACGAGTTACGAGTTACGAGTTACGAGTTACGAGTTACGAGTTACGAGTTACGAGTTACGAGTTACGAGTTACGAGTTACGAGTTACGAGTTACGAGTTACGAGTTACGAGTTACGAGTTACGAGTTACGAGTTACGAGTTACGAGTTACGAGTTACGAGTTACGAGTTACGAGTTACAAGGTAAGAGATATAAGTTACAAGCTCCGAGTTATCGGTAACGCGTTACGAGTTCCAAGTTCTGAGTTACGCGTCATGAGATACAAGATGCGAGCTTCCACCTATCGGTAACGAGTTACGAACTACTAGATCTAGGATACGAGTTCGAGGTTATGGGTAACGAGTTACGAGTTACGAGTTACGAGTTACAAAATACGAGCTCCGAGTTATCGGTAACGCGTTACTAGTTCCGAGTTCTGAGTTACACGACACGAGATACAATATGCGAGTTCTAACTTATTGGTAATGAGTTACGATCTTCAAGATCTAGGATACGAGTTCCAGGTTGTCGGCAATGATTTGAGAGATCCGAGATAGAAGATACGGGTTCCGAGTAATGGGTAACGAGTTACGAGTTACAAGGTAAGAGATACAAGATACAAGCTCCGAGTTATCGGTAACGCGTTACGAGTTCCAAGTTCTGAGTTACGCGTCACGAGATACAAGGTGCGAGTTCCCACTTATCGGTTACGATTTACGAGCTACGACAGGCAAGATACGAGTTCCTTGTTATTGGCAATGGGTTACAAGCTACGATACACAAGATACGAGTTCCGGGTTATAAGTAGCGAGTTATAAGCTGCGATTTACGGGTTACGAGTCACGAGTTACGAGTTACGATTTTCGAGATGCGAGTTTCGAGTTGCGAGTTACGATATACCAGTTACGAGTAACGTAATACGACTTACGATCTACGAGGTACTAGTTACGATTTACGAGATACAAGATGCGAGTTCCCACTTATCGTAACGAGCTACGAGACACAAGATACGAGTTCCAGGTAATCAGTAATGAGTTACGAGCTACTAGAAACAAGATACGTGTTCCGAGTTATGGGTAACGAGTTACGAGTTACAAGATACGAGCTCCGAGTTATCGGTTACGCGTTACGAGTTCCGAGTTCTGAGTTTCGCGCCATGAGATACAAGATGCGAGCTTCCACCTATCGGTAACGAGTTACGAACTACTAGTTCTAGGAGACGAGTTCGAGGTTATCGTCATTGATTTACAAGATCCGAGATCAAGATTCGAGCTCCGAGTTATGACCAACGATTTACGGGTTACGAGTAACGAGTTACAAGATAAGTGATACAAGACACGAGCTCCGAGTTATCGGTAACACTTTCGAGTTCCGAGTCCTGAGTTACACGTCGCGAGATACAAGATGCAGGTTCCCACTTATTGGTAACGAGCTACGATCTTCAAGATCTAGGATACGAGTTCCAGGTTACCAACAATGATTTGCGAGATCCGAGATAAAAGATACGAGTTTCGAGACATAGGTGACGAGTTACGAGTTACAAGTTACGAGTTACAAGATAAGAGATGGAAGATACAAGCTCCGACTTATCGGTAACGCGTTACGAGTTCCAAGTTCTGAGTTACGCGTCACGAGATACAAGTTGCGAGTTCCCACTTATCGGTAACGATTTACGAGCTACGAGACACAAGACACGAGCTCCGAGTTATCGGTTACCTGATACGAGTTGCGAGTTCTGAGTTCCGCGTCATAAGATACAAGATGCGAGTTTCCACCTATCGGTAACGAGTTACGAACTACTAGATCTAGGATACGAGTTCGAGGATATCGTCATTGATTTATAAGATACGAGATCTAGATCCGAGTTCGGAGTTATGGGCAACGAGTTACGGGTTACGAGTTACGAGTTACAAGTTACGAGTTACAAGTTACGAGTTACAAGATAAGATATACAAGATACAAGCTCCGAGTTTTCGGTAACGCGTTACGAGTTCCAAGTTCTGAGTTACGCGTCTCGAGATACAAGTTGCGAGTTCCCACTTATCGGTAACGATTTACGAGCTACGAGAGGAAAGATACGAGTTTCTTGTTATTGATAATGGGTTACAAGCTACGATACATAAGATGCGCGTTCCGGAATATGAGTAGCGAGTTATAAGCTGCGATTTACGAGTTACGGGTAACGAGTTACGAGTTACGACTTACTATCTACGAGGTACTATTGCGAGTTACGAGATACAAGATGCGAGTTCCCACTTATCGTAACGACTTACGAGCTACGAGACACAAAATACGAGTTCCAGGTAATCAGTAATGAGTTACGAGCTACTAGATACAAGATATGAGTTCCGAGTTATGGGTAACGAGTTACGAGTTACAAGATACGAGCTCCGAGTTATCGGTTACCTGATACGAGTTCCGAGTTCTGAGTTCCACGTCATAAGATACAAGATGCGAGTTTCCACTTATCGGTAACGATTTACGAGCTACGAGAGGCAAGATACAAGTTCCTTGTTATTGATAATGGGTTACAAGCTACGATACACAAGATGCGAGTTCCGGGATATGAGTAGCGAGTTATAAGCTGCGATTTACGAGTTACGAGTTTCGAGTTTCGAGTTTCGAGTTACGAGTTTCGAGTTACGAATTTCGAGTTACGATATACGGGGTACTAGTTACGGGTTACGAGATACAAGATGCGATTTCCCACTTATCGTAACGAGTTACGAGCTACGAGACACAAGATTCGAGTTCCAGGTAATCAGTAATGAGTCACGAGCTACTAGATACAAGATACGAGTTCCGAGTTATGGGTAACGAGTTACGAGTTACAAGATACGAGCTCCCGAGCTATTGGTTCGCGTTAGTAGTTCCGAGTTCTGAGTTACACGTCACGAGATACAAGATGCGAGTTCCCACTTATTGGTAACGAGTTACGATCTTCAAGATCTGGGATACAAGTTCCAGGTTATCGGTAATGATTTGCGAGATCCGAGATAGAAGATACGAGTTCCGAGTAATGCGCAACGAGTTATGGGTTAAGAGTTACGAGTTACAAGGTAAGTGATACAAGATACGAGCTCCGAATAATCGGTAACACCTTCGAGCTCCGAGTCCTGAGTTAGGCGTCACGAGATACAAGATGCGAGTTCCGATTTATCGGTAACGATTTACGAGCTACGAGATGCAAGATATGCATTCCAGGTTATCGGTAATGGATTACAAGTTACCATATATAAGATACGAGTTCCGAGTAATTGGTAACGAGTTACGATTTACGAGTTACGAGTTACAGGGTAAGAGATACAAGATACAGGCTCCGAGTTATCGGTAACGCATTACGAGTTCCAAGTTCTGAGTTATGCGTCACGAGATACAAGTAGCGATTTCCCACTTATCGGTAACGATTTACGAACTACGAGAGGCAAGATACGAGTTCCTTGTTCTTGGTAATGGGTTACAAGCTACGATACACAAGATACGGGTTCCGGGTTATGAGTGACGACATACAAGATGCGAGTTCCCACTTATCGTAACGAGTTACGAGCTGCGAGACACAAGATGCGAGTTCCAGGTAGTCAACAATGAGTTACGAGCTACTAGATACAAGATAGGAGTTCCGAGTTATGGGTTACGAGTTACGAGTTACATGGTAAGTGATGCAAGATACGAGCTCCGAGATATCGGTAAAACTTTCGAGTTCCGAGTCCTGAATTACGCGTCACGAGATACAAGATGCGAGTTCTCATTTATTCTGTAATGATTTACGAGCACCAAGATGCAAGATACGAGTTTTAGGTTATCGTTAATGGATTACAAGTTACGATATATAAGATACGAGTTAAGAGTTATGGGTAACGAGTTACGAGCTACAAGTTACGACTGACAAGGTAAGTGATACAAGATACGAGCTTCGAGTCATCGGTAACGCGTTACTAGTTCTGAGTTCTGAGTTACACGTCACGAGATACAAGATGCGAGTTCCCACTTATCGGTAACGATTTACGAGCTGCGAGAGGTAAGATACGAGTTCTTTGCTATTGATAATGGATTACAAGCTACGATACATAAGATGCGAGTTCCGGAATATGAGTAGCGAGTTATAAGCTGCGTTTTACGAGTTACGAGTTACGAGTTACGACTTGCTATCTACGAGGTACTATTGCGAGTTACGAGATACAAGATGCGAGTTCCCACTTATCGTAACGAGTTACGAGCTACGAGACACAAGATACGAGTTCCAGGTAATCAGTAATGAGTTACGAGCTACTAGATACAAGATATGAGTTTCGAGTTATGGGTAACGAGTTACGAGTTACAAGATACGAGCTCCGAGTTATCGGTTACCTGATACGAGTTCCGAGTTCTGAGTTCCGCGTCATAAGATACAAGATGCGAGTTTCCACCTATCGGTAACGAGTTACGAACTACTAGGTCTAGGATACGAGTTCGAGGTTATCGTCACTGATTTACAAGATCCGAGATCAAGATTCGAGTTCCGAGTTATGGGCAACCAGTTACGTGTTACGAGTTACGAGTTACAGGATAAGATATACAAGATACAAGCTCCGAGTTATCGGTAACACCTTCGAGTTCCGAGTCCTGAGTTAAACGTCACGAGATAAAAGATGCGAGTTCCCATTTATCGGAAACGATTTACGAGCTACGAGATGCAAGATACGAGTTCCAGGTTATTGGTAGTGGATTACAAGTTACAATATATAAGATAAGAGTTCCGAGTTATGGGTAACGAGTTACGAGTTACCAGTTACAAGATACAAGCTCCGAGTTATCGGTAACGCGTTACTAGTTCCGAGTTCTGAGTTACACGTCACGAGATGCAAGATGCGAGTTCCCACTTATTGGTAATGAGCCGCGATCTTCAAGATCTAGGATACGAGTTCCAGGTTACCGGCAATCATTTGCGAGATCCGAGATAGAGAAGATACGAGTTTCGAGTCATAGGTAATGAGTTACGAGTTACAAGTTACGAGTTACAGGATAAGATATACAAGATACAAGCTCCGAGTTATCGGTAACGCGTTACGGGTTCCAAGTTCTGAGTTACGCGTCACGAGATACAGGTTGCGAGTTTTCACTTATCGGTAACGATTTACGAGCTACGAGAGGTAAGATACGAGTTCCTTGTTATTGATAATGGGTTACAAGCTACGATACATAATATGCGAGTTCCGGAATATGAGTAGCGAGTTATAAGCTGCGATTTACGAGTTACGAGTTACGAGTTACGACTTACTTTCTACGAGTTACGAGATACAAGATGCGAGTTCCCACTTATCGTAACGATTTACGAGCTACGAGATGCAAGAAACGAGTTCCAGGTTATCGGTAATGGATTGCAAGTTACGATATATAAGATACGAGTTCTGAGTTATGAGTAACGAGTTACGAGTTATAAGTTACAAGATACAAGCTCCGAGTTATCGGTAACGCGTTACTATTTCCGAGTTCTGAGTTACACGTCACGAGATGCAAGATGCGAGTTCACACTTATTGGTAACGAGCTGCGATCTTCAAGATTTAGGATACGAGTTTCAGGTTACCGGCAATGATTTGCGAGATCCGAGATAGAAGATACGAGTTTCGAGTCATAGGTAACGAGTTACGAGTTACAAGTTACGAGTTACAGGATAAGATATACAAGATACAAGCTCCGATTTATCGGTAACGCGTTCCAAGTTCTGAGTTACGCGTCACGAGATACAAGTTGCGAGTTCCCACTTATCGGTAACGATTTACGAGCTTCGAGAGGCAAGATACAAGTTCCTTGTAATTGATAATGGCTTACAAGCTACGATACACAAGATGCGAGTTCCGGGATATGAGTAGCGAGTTATAAGCTGCGATTTACGAGTTACGAGTTACGAGTTTCGAGTTGCGAGTTACGATATACGAGTTACGAGTTACGAGTTACGAATTACGACTTACGATCTACGAGGTACTAGTTACGATTTACGAGCTACGAGATGCAAGATATGAGTTCCAGATTATCGGTAATAGATCACAAGTTACCATATATATGATACGAGTTTCGAGTAATGGGTAACGAGTTACGAGTTACAAGTTATGAGTTACAGGATAAGATATACAAAATACAAGCTCCGAGTTATCGGTAACGCGTTACGAGTTCCAAGTTCTGAGTTACGCGTCACGAGATACAAGTTGCGAGTTCCCACTTATCGGTAACGATTTACGAGCTACGAGAGGCAAGATACGAGTTCCTTGTTATTGATAATGGGTTACAAGCTACGATACATAATATGCGAGTTCCGGGATATGATTAGCGAGTTATAAACTGCGATTTACGATTTACGAGTTCCAGGGTAAGAGATACAAGATACAGGCACCGAGTTGTCGGTTACGCGTTACGAGTTCCGAGTTCTGAGTTTAGCGTCACGAGATACAAGATGCGAGTTTCCACCTATCGGTAACGAGTTACGAACTACTAGATCTAGGATACCAGTTCGAAGTTATCGTCATTGATTTACAAGATACGAGATCTAGATCTGAGTTCGGAGTTATGGGCAACGAGTTATGGGTTACGAGTTACGAGTTACAAGGTAAGTGATGCAAGATACGAGCTCCGAGATATCGGTAAAACTTTCGAGTTCCGAGTCCTGAGTTACGCGTCACGAGATACAAGATGCGAGTTGCCATTTATTCTGTAATGATTTATGAGTAACGAGATGCAAGATACGAGTTCCAGGTTATCGTTAATGGATTACAAGTTACGATATATAAGATACGAGTTAAGAGTTATGGGTAACGAGTTACGAGCTACAAGTTACGCCTGACAAGGTAAGTGATACAAGATACGAGCTTCGAGTCATCGGTAACGCGTTACTAGTTCCGAGTTCTAAGTTACACGTCACGAGATACAAGATGCGAGTTCCCACTTATCGGTAACGATTTACGAGCTACGAGAGGTAAGATACGAGTTCTTTGCTATTGATAATGGATTACAAGCTACGATACATAAGATGCGAGTTCCGGAATATGAGTAGCGAGTTATAAGCTGCGATTTACGAGTTACGGGTAACGAGTTACGAGTTACGAGTTACGAGTTACGACTTGCTATCTACGAGGTACTATTGCGAGTTACGAGATACAAGATGCGAGTTCCCACTTATCGTAACGAGTTACGAGCTACGAGACACAAGATACGAGTTCCAGGTAATCAGTAATGAGTTACGAGCTACTAGATACAAGATATGAGTTCCGAGTTATGGGTAACGAGTTACGAGTTACAAGATACGAGCTCCGAGTTATCGGTTACCTGATACGAGTTCCGAGTTCTGAGTTCCGCGTCATAAGATACAAGATGCGAGTTTCCACCTATCGGTAACGAGTTACGAACTACTAGGTCTAGGATACGAGTTCGAGGTTATCGTCACTGATTTACAAGATCCGAGATCAAGATTCGAGTTCCGAGTTATGGGCAACCAGTTACGTGTTACGAGTTACGAGTTACAAAGTAAGTGATACAAGATACAAGCTCCGAGTTGTCGGTAACACCTTCGAGTTCCGAGTCCTGAGTTAAACGTCACGAGATAAAAGATGCGAGTTCCCATTTATCGGAAACGATTTACGAGCTACGAGATGCAAGATACGAGTTCCAGGTTATTGGTAGTGGATTACAAGTTACAATATATAAGATAAGAGTTCCGAGTTATGGGTAACGAGTTACGAGTTACGAGTTACAAGATACAAGCTCCGAGTTATCGGTATCGCGTTACTAGTTCCGAGTTCTGAGTTACACGTCACGAGATGCAAGATGCGAGTTCCCACTTATTGGTAATGAGCCGCGATATTCAAGATCTAGGATACGAGTTCCAGGTTACCGGCAATCATTTGCGAGATCCGAGATAGAGAAGATACGAGTTTCGAGTCATAGGTAATGAGTTACGAGTTACAAGTTACGAGTTACATATACAAGATACAAGCTCCGAGTTATTGGTAACGCGTTACGAGTTCCAAGTTCTGAGTTACGCGTCACGAGATACAGGTTGCGAGTTTTCACTTATCGGTAACGATTTACGAGCTACGAGAGGTAAGATACGAGTTCCTTGTTATTGATAATGGGTTACAAGCTACGATACATAATATGCGAGTTCCGGAATATGAGTAGCGAGTTATAAGCTGCGATTTACGAGTTACGGGTAACAAGTTACGAGTTACGAGTTACGACTTACTATCTAACAGTTACGAGATACAAGATGCGAGTTCCCACTTATCGTAACGATTTACGAGCTACGAGATGCAAGAAACGAGTTCCAGGTTATCGGTAATGGATTGCAAGTTACGATATATAAGATACGAGTTCTGAGTTATGAGTAACGAGTTACGAGTTATAAGTTACAAGATACAAGCTCCGAGTTATCGGTAACGCGTTACTATTTCCGAGTTCTGAGTTACACGTCACGAGATGCAAGATGCGAGTTCACACTTATTGGTAACGAGCTGCGATCTTCAAGATTTAGGATACGAGTTTCAGGTTACCGGCAATGATTTGCGAGATCCGAGATAGAAGATACGAGTTTCGAGTCATAGGTAACGAGTTACGAGTTACAAGTTACGAGTTACAGGATAAGATATACAAGATACAAGCTCCGATTTATCGGTAACGCGTTCCAAGTTCTGAGTTACGCGTCACGAGATACAAGTTGCGAGTTCCCACTTATCGGTAACGATTTACGAGCTTCGAGAGACAAGATACAAGTTCCTTGTTATTGATAATGGCTTACAAGCTACGATACACAAGATGCGAGTTCCGGGATATGAGTAGCGAGTTATAAGCTGCGATTTACGAGTTACGAGTTACGAGTTTCGAGTTGCGAGTTACGATATACGAGTTACGAGTTACGAGTTACGAATTACGACTTACGATCTACGAGGTACTAGTTACGATTTACGAGCTACGAGATGCAAGATATGAGTTCCAGATTATCGGTAATAGATCACAAGTTACCATATATATGATACGAGTTTCGAGTAATGGGTAACGAGTTACGAGTTACAAGTTATGAGTTACAGGATAAGATATACAAAATACAAGCTCCGAGTTATCGGTAACGCGTTACGAGTTCCAAGTTCTGAGTTACGCGTCACTAGATACAAGTTGCGAGTTCCCACTTATCGGTAACGATTTACGAGCTACGAGAGGCAAGATACGAGTTCCTTGTTATTGATAATGGGTTACAAGCTACGATACATAATATGCGAGTTCCGGGATATGAGTAGCGAGTTATAAACTGCCATTTACGATTTACGAGTTCCAGGGTAAGAGATACAAGATACAGGCACCGAGTTGTCGGTTACGCGTTACGAGTTCCGAGTTCTGAGTTTAGCGTCACGAGATACAAGATGCGAGTTTCCACCTATCGGTAACGAGTTACGAACTACTAGATCTAGGATACCAGTTCGAAGTTATCGTCATTGATTTACAAGATACGAGATCTAGATCTGAGTTCGGAGTTATGGGCAACGAGTTATGGGTTACGAGTTACGAGTTACAAGGTAAGTGATGCAAGATACGAGCTCCGAGATATCGGTAAAACTTTCGAGTTCCGAGTCCTGAGTTACGCGTCACGAGATACAAGATGCGGGTTGCCATTTATTCTGTAATGATTTACGAGTAACGAGATGCAAGATACGAGTTCCAGGTTATCGTTAATGGATTACAAGTTACGATATATAAGATACGAGTTAAGAGTTATGGGAAATGAGTTACGAGCTACGAGTTACGACTTACAAGGTAAGTGATACAAGATACGAGCTTCGAGTTATCGGTAACGCGTTACTAGTTCCGAGTTCTGAGTTACACGCCACGAGATACAAGATGCGAGTATCCCACTTATTGGTAACATGTTACGATGTTCAAGATCTAGGATACGAGTTCCACGTTATCGGCAATGATTTGCGAGATCCGAGATAGAAGATACGAGTTCCGAGTAATGGGTAACGGGTTACGAGTGACAAGTTATGAGTTACGCGTCACGAGATACAAGTTGCGGGTTCCCACTTATCGGTAACGATTTACGAGCTACGAGAGGCAAGATACGAGTTCTTTGTTATTGATAATGGGTTACAAGCACGCTACACAAGATGTGAGTTCCGGATTATGAGTAGCGAGTAATAAGCTGCGATTTACGAGTTACGGGTAACGAGTTACGAGTTACGAGCTACGAGTTACGAGTTACGAGCTACGAGTTACGAGTTACGAGTTACGAGTTACGAGTTACGAGTTACGAGTTACGAGTTACAAGTTACGAGTTACGAGTTACGAGTTACGAGTTACGAGTTACGAGTTACGAGTTACGAGTTACGAGTTACGAGTTACGAGTTACGAGTTACGAGTTACGAGTTACGAGTTACGAGTTACGAGTTACGAGTTACGAGTTACGAGTTACGAGTTACGAGTTACGAGTTACGAGTTACGAGTTACGAGTTACGAGTTACGAGTTACGAGTTACGAGTTACGAGTTACGAGTTACGAGTTACGAGTTACGAGTTACGAGTTACGAGTTACGAGTTACGAGTTACGAGTTACGAGTTACGAGTTACGAGTTACGAGTTACGAGTTACGAGTTACGACTTACTATTTACGAGGTACTATTGCGAGTTACGAGTTACGAGTTACGAGTTACGAGTTACGAGTTACGAGTTACGAGTTACGAGTTACGAGTTACGAGTTACGAGTTACGAGTTACGACTTACTATTTACGAGGTACTATTGCGAGTTACGAGATACAAGATGCGAGTTCCCACTTATCGTAACGAGTTACGAGCTACGAGACACAAGATACGAGTTCCAGGTAATCAGTAATGAGTTACGAGCTACTAGATACAAGATATGAGTTCCGAGTTATGGGTAACGAGTTACGAGTTACAAGATACGAGCTCCGAGTTATCGGTTACCTGATACGAGTTCCGAGTTCTGAGTTCCGCGTCATAAGATACAAGATGCGAGTTTCCACCTATCGGTAACCAGTTACGAACTACTAGATCTAGGATTCGAGTTCGAGGTTATCGTCACTGATTTAAAAGATCCGAGATCAAGATTCGAGTTCCGAGCTATGGGCAACGAGTTACGTGTTACGAGTTACGAGTTACAAAGTAAGTGATACAAGATACAAGCTCCGAGTTGTCGTTAACACCTTCGAGTTCCGAGTCCTGAGTTAAACGTCACGAGACACAAGATGCGAGTTCCCATTTATCGGAAACGATTTACGAGCTACGAGATGCAAGATACGAGTTCCAGGTTATTGGTAGTGGATTACAAGTTGCAATATATAAGGTACGAGTTCCGAGTTATGATTAACGAGTTACGAGTTACAAGTTACGAGTTACAGGATAAGATATACAAGATACAAGCTCCGAGTTATCGGTAACGCGTTACGAGTTCCAAGTTCTGTGTTACGTGTCACGAGATACAAGTTGCGAGTTCCCACTTATCAGTAACGATTTACGAGCTACGAGAGGCAAGATACAAGTCCCTTGTTATTGATAATGAGTTACAAGCTACGATACACAAGATGCGAGTTCCGGGATATGAGTAGCGAGTTATAAGCTGCTATTTACGAGTTACGACTTACGAGTTTCGAGTTGCGAGTTACGATATACGAGTTACGAGTTACGACTTACGACTTACGATCTACGAGGTACTAGTTACGATTTACGAGCTACGAGATGCAAGATATGAGTTCCAGATTATCGGTAATGGATTACAAGTTACCATATATAAGATAAGAGTTCCGAGTAATGGGTAACGAGTTACGAGTTACAAGTTACGAGTTACAGTATAAGATATACAAGATACAAGCTCCGAGTTATCGGTAACGCGTTACGAGATCCAAGTCCTGAGTTACGCGTCACGAGATACAAGTTACGAGTTCCCACTTATCGGTAACGATTTACGAGCTACGAGAGGCAAGATACAAGTTCCTTGTTATTGATAATGGGTTACCAGCTACGATACACAAGGTGCGAGTTCCGGGATATGAGTAGCGAGTTATAAGCTGCGATTTACGAGTTACGAGTTACGAATTACGACTTACGATCTACGAGGTACTAGTTACGCGTTACGAGATACAAGATGCGAGTACCCACTTTTCGTAACGAGTTACGAGCTACGAGACGCAAGATACGAGTTCCAGATAATCAGTAATGAGTTACGAGCTACTAGATACAAGATACGAGTTCCGAGTTATGGGTAACGAGTTACAAGTCACAAGATACGAGCTCCGAGTTATCGGTTACCTGTTACGAGTTCTGAGTTCCGCGTCATGAGGAACAAGATGCGAGTTTCCACCTATAAGTAACGAGTTACGAACTACTAGATCTAGGATACCAGTTCGAGGGTATCGTCATTGAATTACAAGATAAGAGATCAAGATTCGAGTTCGGAGTTATGGGCAACGGTTACGGGTTACGAGTTACGAGTTACAAGGTAAGTGATACAAGATGCGAGCTCCGAGTTATCGGTAACGCGTTACTAGTTCCGAGTTCTGAGTTATACGTCACGAGATACAGGTTGCGAGTTCCCACTTATTGGTAACGAGTTACGATCTTCAAGATCTAGGTTACGAGTTCCAGGTTATCGGCAATGATTTGCGAGATTCGAGATAAGAGATGCGAGTTCCGAGTAATGGGTAACGAGTTACGAGTTACGAGTTACAAGGTAAGAGATACAAGATACAAACTCCGAGTTATCGGTAACGCGTTTCGAGTTCCAAGTTCTGAGTTACGCGTCATGAGATACAAGATGCGAGCTTCCACCTATCGGTAACGAGTTACGAACTACTAGATCTAGGATACGAGTTCGAGGTTATCGTCATCGATTTACAAGATCCGAGATCTAGATTCGAGTTCGGAGTTATAGGCAACGAGTTACGGGTTACGAGTTCCGAGATACAAGGTATGTGATACAAGATACGAGCTCCGAGTTATCGGTAACACTTTCGAGTTCCGAGTACTAAGTTACACGTCACGAGATACAAGATGCAAGTTCAAATTTATCGGAAATGATTTACGAGCAACGAGATGCAAGATACGAGTTCCAGGTAATCAACAATGAGTTACGAGCTACTAGATACAAGATAGGAGCTCCGAGTTATGGGTAACGAGTTACGAGTTACGAGTTACGAGTTACAGGGTAAGAGATACAAGATACAGGCTCCGAGTTATCGGTAACGCGTTACGAGTTCGAAGTTCTGACTTATGCGTCACGAGATACAAGTAGCGATTTCCCACTTATCGGTAACGATTTACGAAATACGAGAGGCAAGATACGAGTTCCTTGTTATTGGTAATGGGTTACAAGCTACGATACACAAGATACGGGTTCCGGGTTATGAGTTACAACATATAAGATGCGAGTTCCCACTTATCGTAACGAGTTACGAGCTGCGAGACACAAGATGCGAGTTCCAGGTAATCAACAATGAGTTACGAGCTACTAGATACAAGATAGGAGTTCCGAGTTGTGGGTAACGAGTTACGAGTTACAAGATACGCGCACCGAGTTGTCGGTTACGCGTTACGAGTTCCGAGTTCTGAGTTTCGCGTCATGAGACACAAGTTGCGAGTTTCCACCTATCGGTAACGAGTTACGAACCACTAGTTCTAGGATACGAGTTCGATGTTATCGTCATTGATTTACAAGATACGAGATCAAGGTTCGAGTTCGGAGTTATGGGCAACGAGTTACGGGTTACGAGTTACGAGTTACAAGGTAAGTGATGGAAGATACGAGCTCCGAGATATCGGTTAAACTTTCGAGTTCCGAGTCCTGAGTTACGCGTCACGAGATACAAGATACGAGTTCCCATTAATTCTGTAATGATTTACGAGCAACGAGATTCAAGATACGAGTTCCAGGTTATCGTTAATGGATTACAAGTTACGATATATAAGATACGAGTTCTGAGTTATGAGTAACGAGTTACGAGTTACAAGATACAAGCTCCGAGTTATCGGTAACGCGTTACTAGTTCCGAGTTCTGAGTTACACGTTACGAGATACAAGATGCGAGTTCCCACTTATTGGTAACGGGTTACGATTTTCAAGATCTAGGATACGAGTTCCACGTTATCGGCAATGATTTGCGAGATCCGAGATAGAAGATACGAGTTCCGAGTAATGGGTAACGGGTTAAGGGTTACGAGTTACAAGGTAAGAGATTGAAGATACAAGCTTCGAGTTATCGATAACGCATTACGAGTTCCATGCTGTGAGTTACGCGTCACGAGATACAAATTGCGAGTTCCCACCTATCGGTAACGATTTACGAGCTACGAGATGCAAGATACATGTTCCAGGTTATCGGTAATGGATTGCAGGTTACGATATATAAGATACGAGTTCTGAGTTATGAGTAACGAGTTACGAGTTACGAGTTACAAGATACAAGCTCCGAGTTATCAATAACGCGCTACTAGTTCCGAGTTCTGAGTTACACATCACGAGATACAAGATGCGAGTTCCCACTTATTGGTAACGAGTTACGATGTTCAAGATCTAGGATAATAGTTCCACGTTATCGGCAATGATTTGCGAGATGCGAGATAGAAGATACGAGTTTCCAGTCATAGGTGATGAGTTACGAGTTACAAGTTACGAGTTACAGGATAAGATATACAAGATACAAGCTCCGAGTTATCGGTAAAGCGTTATGAGATCCAAGTTCTGAGTTACGCGTCACGAATACAAGTTGCGAGTTCCCACTTATTGGTAACGAGTTACGATCTTCAAGATCTAGGTTACGAGTTCCAGGTTATCGGCAATGATTTGCGAGATTCGAGATAAGAGATGCGAGTTCCGAGTAATGGGTAACGAGTTACGAGTTACGAGTTACGAGTTACAAGGTAAGAGATACAAGATACAAACTCCGAGTTATCGGTAACGCGTTTCGAGTTCCAAGTTCTGAGTTACGCGTCATGAGATACAAGATGCGAGCTTCCACCTATCGGTAACGAGTTACGAACTACTAGATCTAGGATACGAGTTCGAGGTTATCGTCATCGATTTACAAGATCCGAGATCTAGATTCGAGTTCCGAGTTATGGGCAACGAGTTACGGGTTACGAGTTCCGAGATACAAGGTATGTGATACAAGATACGAGCTCCGAGTTATCGGTAACACTTTCGAGTTCCGAGTACTAAGTTACACGTCACGAGATACAAGATGCAAGTTCAAATTTATCGGAAATGATTTACGAGCAACGAGATGCAAGATACGAGTTCCAGGTAATCAACAATGAGTTACGAGCTACTAGATACAAGATAGGAGCTCCGAGTTATGGGTAACGAGTTACGAGTTACGAGTTACGAGTTACAGGGTAAGAGATACAAGATACAGGCTCCGAGTTATCGGTAACGCGTTACGAGTTCGAAGTTCTGACTTATGCGTCACGAGATACAAGTAGCGATTTCCCACTTATCGGTAACGATTTACGAAATACGAGAGGCAAGATACGAGTTCCTTGTTATTGGTAATGGGTTACAAGCTACGATACACAAGATACGGGTTCCGGGTTATGAGTTACAACATATAAGATGCGAGTTCCCACTTATCGTAACGAGTTACGAGCTGCGAGACACAAGATGCGAGTTCCAGGTAATCAACAATGAGTTACGAGCTACTAGATACAAGATAGGAGTTCCGAGTTGTGGGTAACGAGTTACGAGTTACAAGATACGCGCACCGAGTTGTCGGTTACGCGTTACGAGTTCCGAGTTCTGAGTTTCGCGTCATGAGACACAAGTTGCGAGTTTCCACCTATCGGTAACGAGTTACGAACCACTAGTTCTAGGATACGAGTTCGATGTTATCGTCATTGATTTACAAGATACGAGATCAAGGTTCGAGTTCGGAGTTATGGGCAACGAGTTACGGGTTACGAGTTACGAGTTACAAGGTAAGTGATGGAAGATACGAGCTCCGAGATATCGGTTAAACTTTCGAGTTCCGAGTCCTGAGTTACGCGTCACGAGATACAAGATACGAGTTCCCATTAATTCTGTAATGATTTACGAGCAACGAGATTCAAGATACGAGTTCCAGGTTATCGTTAATGGATTACAAGTTACGATATATAAGATACGAGTTCTGAGTTATGAGTAACGAGTTACGAGTTACAAGATACAAGCTCCGAGTTATCGGTAACGCGTTACTAGTTCCGAGTTCTGAGTTACACGTTACGAGATACAAGATGCGAGTTCCCACTTATTGGTAACGGGTTACGATTTTCAAGATCTAGGATACGAGTTCCACGTTATCGGCAATGATTTGCGAGATCCGAGATAGAAGATACGAGTTCCGAGTAATGGGTAACGGGTTAAGGGTTACGAGTTACAAGGTAAGAGATTGAAGATACAAGCTTCGAGTTATCGATAACGCATTACGAGTTCCATGCTGTGAGTTACGCGTCACGAGATACAAATTGCGAGTTCCCACCTATCGGTAACGATTTACGAGCTACGAGATGCAAGATACATGTTCCAGGTTATCGGTAATGGATTGCAGGTTACGATATATAAGATACGAGTTCTGAGTTATGAGTAACGAGTTACGAGTTACGAGTTACAAGATACAAGCTCCGAGTTATCAATAACGCGCTACTAGTTCCGAGTTCTGAGTTACACATCACGAGATACAAGATGCGAGTTCCCACTTATTGGTAACGAGTTACGATGTTCAAGATCTAGGATAATAGTTCCACGTTATCGGCAATGATTTGCGAGATGCGAGATAGAAGATACGAGTTTCCAGTCATAGGTGATGAGTTACGAGTTACAAGTTACGAGTTACAGGATACGATATACAAGATACAAGCTCCGAGTTATCGGTAAAGCGTTATGAGATCCAAGTTCTGAGTTACGCGTCACGAATACAAGTTGCGAGTTCCCACTTATCGGTAACGATTTACGAGCTACGAGAGGCAAGATACAAGTTCCTTGTTATTGATAATGGGTTACAAGCTACGATACACAAGATGCGAGTTCCGGGATATGAGTAGCGAGTTATAAGCTGCGATTTACGAGTTACGAGTTACGAGTTTCGAGTTGCAAGTTACGAGTTACGAACTACGACTTACGATCTACGAGGTACTAGTTACGAGTTACGAGATACAAGTTGCGAGTTCCCACTTATCGGCAACGATTTACGAGCTACGAGAGGCAAGATACAAGTTCCTTGTTATTGATAATGGGTTACAAGCTACGATACACAAGATGCGAGTTCCGGGATATGAGTAGCGAGTTATAAGCTGCGATTTACGAGTTACGAGTTACGAGTTACGAGTTACGAGTTTCGAGTTGCGAGTTACGATATACGAGTTACGAGTTACGAATTACGACTTACGATCTACGAGGTACTAGTTACGAGCTACGAGACACAAGATACGAGTTGCAGGTAATCAGTAATGAGTTACGAGCTACTAGATACAAGATATGATTTCCGAGTTATGGGTAACGAGTTACAAGTCACAAGATACGAGCTCCGAGTTATCGGTTACCCGTTACGAATTCCGGGTTCTGAGTTCCGCGTCATGAGGTACAAGATGCGAGTTTCCACCTATAACTAAAGAGTTACGAACTACTAGATCTAGGATACGATTTCGAGGTTATCGTCATTGATTTGCAAGATCCGAGATCAAGATTCGAGTTCCGAGTTATGACCAATGAGTTACGGGTTACGAGTAACGTGTTACAAGGTAAGTGATACAAGATATGAGCTCCGAGTTATCGGTAACACTTTCGAGTTCCGAGTCCTGAGTTCCACGTCGCGAGATACAAGATGCGCTGGAAACGATCAGCATACACTCGCGAAGCCGCAGAGGCATTTTGACCACATTCACCGTACGTTAAAATCATGTCCACCAGTTCATTATTATCATAAACGTGCGCCATTTTTGTTGTTTTTAAAGTCCGATGTAGCACGTCAACGACCCTCGAACATTAAAGGTGAACAACAATGCGACCACAACGCGCCAACGGCTGTATGACAAATTGAATGATTTTGCGCACTGCGTTATTGTGAGATGGTTGTTGTGATCTAATTGCCCAGGGACGGACTTAGAATTGTGAATTGCTTTAGCGGTCAGTATCTTGATTTCTGTATATATTTCGTTTATACGTTACTGGGAAAAAACACTCATTTTGGCGAGTACTATACGCTGTATGAAAAAAAGTCCCAACTTATGAAACACCCTGTATATATATATATCGGTAACACTATCGAGTTCCGAGTCCTGAGTTACGCGTCACGAGATATAGGATGCGAGTTCCCACTTATCGATAGCCATTCACGAGCTACGAGAGGCCAGATTCGAGTTCCTTGTTATTGGTAATGGGTTACATGCTACGATACACAAGATACGAGTTCCGGGTTATGAGTAGCGAGTTATAAGCTGCGATTTACGAGTTACGAGTTACGAGTTTCGAGCTGCGAGTTACGATATACGAGTTACGAGCTACGAATTAAGACTTACGACCTAAGAGGTACTAGTTACGAGTTACGAGATACAAGATACGAGCTCTGTGTTATCGGTTACGCGTTACGGGTTCCGAGTTCTGAGTTCCACGTCATGAGATACAAGATGCGAGTTTCCACCTATCGGTAACGAGTTACGAACTACTAGATCTGGGATACGAGTTCGAGGTTATCGTCACTGATTTACAAGATCCGTGATCAAGATTAAAGTTCCGAGTTATGGGCAACGAGCTACGGTTCACGAGCTACAAGATAAGTGTTACAAGATACGAGCTCCGAGTTATCGGTAACACTTTCGAGTTCCGAGTCCTGAGTTACGCGTGTTTTCACTTTCTTCTGCAGTGTCATAAGCCTGCTCTTCGTGACACGATAATTTGTTTTTGATTTTCTGGGAGTCGAGAAGTCATCACTCGACAGATCTCCAACATATTGCTTTTGTCTGAAAATAATATATTAATGATTAGGATACTACTTTCCCATAAAAACTGTATGGCACAGGCCACAATCACTTTTTCCTCTTGAGAAAATAAATAGATGACAAGAATCAATTCAGCAGTTACCTTTGCTTAGACTGTGTTGCACCATTCATGCTGGTATTGCTTGTGTTTTATTCAAATGATTAGATAAGGTGTTCTACAAAGGTTTTAGAATAATATTAGGATGTCTCAGATCCACCCTGCTTTACACACAGCAGCTTACTGGCAGAGGCCTCTGAAATAGACCTTGGCTACAGGAACAAGACATCAAACAACAAAACAGTAATGTTCCATTACAAAAACTAAGGATTAATTTTGATCTACTAAGCAAAGAACTGATCCAAGCTGCAGATTTTTTATATAATATAAAAAAAAATTGCTTTGTGTGAAAGTATTATCAAAGGTAAGTGGGAAATATATTGAATTTAACCTATCAAGTCATAATCCATCATTATAAAAATTTTCACCATACCTCCAATGCAGTTTCAGCTGTATCTGTTATATACATTTTCTGCTTCAAAAGTTTCAGTAAGCCGTTCAGTGATTTTTCTCTTCTCCTCAAATCACCAACAGTAGTGTAGTTTGCAGTGTTTTCACTTTCATCTGCAGTGTCGAGATAATTTGGTTTGGCTTTTCTGGGAGTCAAGAACTCATCACTCGACAGATCTACAGCATATCGCTTTTGTCTGAAAAGAATACATTTATGATTAGGATACTACTTTCTCATAGAAACTGTATCGCACAGGACACAATCACTGTTTCCTCTTGAGAAAATAAATAGATAACAAGAATCAATTCAGCAGTTACCTTTGCTTAGACTGTGTTGCACCACTCATGCGGGTATTGCTTGTGTTTTATTCAAATGATTAGATAAGGTGTTTTACAAAGGTTTTAGAATAATATTAGGATGTCTCAGATCCACCCTGCTTTAGACACAGCTGCTTACTGGCAGAGGCCTCTGAAATAGACCTTGCCTATAGGAACAAAACATCAAACAACAAAACAGTAATGTTCCATTACAAAAACTAAGGACTAATTTTGATCTACTAAGCAAATAATTCATCCAAGCAGCAGATCTCCAGCATATTGCTTTGGCTGAAAAGAATTTATTAATGAATAGGATACTACTTTCCCATTAAAACTGTATGGCACAGGACACAGTCACTGTTTCCTCTTGAGAAAATAAATAGATGACAAGAATCAATTCAGCAGTTACCTTTGCTTAGACTGTGTTGCACCATTCATGCGGGTATTGCTTGTGTTTTATTCAAATGATTAGATAAGGTGTTCTACAAAGGTTTTAGAATAATATTAGGATGTCTCAGATCCACCCTGCTTTACACACAGCAGCTTACTGGCAGAGGCCTCTGAAATAGACCTTGCCTATAGGAACAAAACATCAAACAAGAAAACAGTAATGTTCCATTACAAAAACTAAGGATTAATTTTGATCTACTAAGCAAAGAATTCATCCAAGCTGCAGATTTTTTTATATAATATATAAAAAAATTGCTTTGTGTGAAAGAATTATCAAAGGTAAGTGAGAAATATATTGAATTTAACCTATCAAGTCATCATCGATCATTATAAAAATTTTCACCATACCTTCAATGCAGTTCCAGCTGTATCTGTTATATATATTTTTTGCTTCAAAAGTTTCAGTAAGCCGTTCAGTGATTTTTCTCTTCTCTTCAAATCACCAACAGTAGTGTAGTTTGCAGTGCTTTCACTTTCTTCTGCAGTGTCGCGATAATTTGTTTTGGCTTTTCTGGGAGTCAAGAAGTCATCACTGGATAGATCTCCAGCATATCGCTTTTGTCTGAAAAGAATACATTAATGATTAGTAATGATATTTAGAAAAATTAGAAAGAAAAATTTGTCGCCAGTGGGGATCGAACCCACAACCTCCTGCATTCTAGGCAGGCGCCTTTACCGTTAGACCATGACGAACTGGTCAGGTTGAACGGCAAATGCGCTATGGAAGGTACATCCCTCCTGTGCAATTCTTCTTCCTAATTTTCTAACCTATACAGCTCGATCTTTGATTAGGCATCTAGTGCCAGAGGCCGATACTATCTTCGGTCGATAACTAGCAGAATCCATCAAGTTGATTTGAGCCAAGTGCGGAAATCTGCCGCCTTCAGAAAATACTATTACAGAATTTTATCGGATTACACTGCAATCCGTAAGTGGACAACTAATGATATTTAGAAAAATTAGAAAGAAAAATTTGTCGCCAGTGGGGATCGAACCCACAACCTCCTGCATTCTAGGCAGGCGCCTTTACCGTTAGACCATGACGAACTGGTCAGGTAGAACGGCAAATGCGCTATGGAAGGTACATCCCTCCTGTGCAATTCTTCTTCCTAATTTTCTAACCTATACAGCTCGATCTTTGATTAGACATCTAGTAAAAAAAAAAAATTCTGTAATATTAATGATTAGTATAATACTTTCTCATAAAAACTGTATCACGAAGGACACAATCACTGTTTCCTCTTGAGAAAATAAATAGATGACGAGAATCAATTCAGCAGTTACCCTTGCTTAGACTGTGTTGCACCATTCATGCGGGTATTGCTTGTGTTTTATTCAAATGATTAGATAAGGTGTTCTACAAAGGTTTTAGAATAATATTAGGATGTCTCAGATCCACCCTGTACACAGTCTAAGCAAAGGTAACTGCTGAATTGATTCTATAAAATTTTGCAAAAAAAATTTTTTTTAGTTTTTTTTCATGGGTCGATATGTTCCCAATGTCCTTACGCCTGTATGTATTATTAGATCCATACACAAAGGCTCAGTTGATATATAATTCTTCTATTAATTAACCTTTTTCTACTCTATAATCAATAACTTACAAGGTTCCGCGCAGTCATATGTATAGAATGCCGAAAATTTATCGACCAGCCAAACATCAACATGCAATAAAAAATCATATCAGTAGGCAGACTCAAACCATTCTATTTCTTTTTTAATAGTTTCCTGATTACGAAATCATATAAGTTCGCTACAATTTATACCTTTTCCTCAATTTTGAGCATGTATGCGAGATACTCGTCGATCCCTTACGCAAAAAGCACGTTTAGGATACATCGAGAGGCGAGAGTTATTATTGTTTTTTTCGGTTGCATCTCAGTGAGGCCGGCGATACCGGTAACGTGTACAGTGATGCCAAGTCCTACTTTTGCAGGAGATCATGTTTTTGATGTGAGAATGTCACACTCGATCATGAAATCTCATCATTTTGTATTGTTTGAATTAGAAAGATCAAGAAACAAACAAGGTGAAATAATTTATATTACTAGAGCTCATTTTTTGAATTGGCGGTCGATATAAGTGGTGAGTTAAGCTGAAGGGGGCATAGTGAGGTTTTATCTTCAGGCAGATGCTTTGTCCTGTTCCTGTTTTATTGGCTTTTACTACAGGTTACGGAAAAATGGTGTGAATGAAGTTGATTCTGCTGATATACTTGAAATTTTGGAAAATAAAAATTTTTAAGTACCTGAAGTTTTTGGGGATGCAAAAAATTTAGTTATCCACTGTTTTTTCAATTCATTTCCGACTATCAACAGTTATAGAATTTTAGCAAATCCTTATTTTTAAAATATTACCATGGAATGGGAAGTACAGCGTAAACCTGCTGGATGCCATTTTTGGTCAGTGTTTGTACCATAATACGAGTATATGAACGCCATTTTGGAACAATGATTTTCCTTTTTTGGATACAAATAAGCGAAACTAAATGTGAGAGTTAACTTCGCGAGAACTATATCGATGCCACCATCACCGCCGTCTCACTATTTCTTGAATTATTAAGGAGCCAGAAAAATACCAAAATGAATGAGGTTTGTACGTCTTCTGTTTATTGCTTTTGGAGATGACTTCATCGCCACCCAACCAATGTTAAACAACTAGATAATTGCTTGGTCTTCGGTCCCTTATGGTAACCGTATGGTAAACTTGTAGTGAAATTAGAATGAAAGTGCCAACTATTCAAGTTAATAATGAAACCAGGAGAGGATCGATGTATAGAAGAAATATAGGTATTACAACCAAGTTTTTCAGCATGCTAATACTTTTTTTTATTCTTTCTTTGACCTAGAAATTAAGCACATACACACGTGTAATTTAAGACTATATATATATATATATATATATATATATATATATATATATATATATATATAATATGCATCTCTCATATGTACAATATTTCACTTCACGGTGAACGCGAATGCAAACTTCTAATTTGCATTTTCTTCAGGATGTCTGATGAATATTCATCTCGTCTGAAGTTAAAGAACTTGCGATGGGTGAATCTACTACATCCATATTCATGATTTGACCACCTTGTATCCTTATATACATATCTTTTATTTATGAACTGTTTCTTAACGAAGGTTGTTAAATGATTTATGGTTAATAATTTCGAATCATTTATATTGCTGATTATTCAATCGCTGATCTGACTGACTGAATCAGCGCACCAGAATCACTGAATCGATTAAGAGGCGAGACGACAGACTATAAAGCATATTTGATTAATTGAGCAAAGCATACAGCTGGAAAAACTATTTATATTCGAAGGAAATGATGGACCCACTTGTAAGTCGTCGATGACATAATTCATGAATTGATTATGCCTTTCCGATTGATACCTTCAATCTTGTTCCAGTGAATCAGGAGAACACAAATCGAAAATTGCCAAATTCTGTGCAAATAAAGGAATGGAGTCATGTGGATCAACTCAGAACTACCTATACATTCCTGTTTCTTTCAAATGCGTATGAATACCGCATTCTGCTGACTACAGTATTAACTTAGTTACTTAGAATAGAGGTAAACACAGTAAATTACACAATTTCACCAAGTAGGAGCTGTTACAATGATTTTGTTATGTGTTAGTGGTGCACGGATCCCAATCCCCAAAGAAAGGCCACTTCTCTTTCTACGAGAAATATGTAAACTTATGGTTCATATTGATCATAACCTCATAATGGCAGCTAGAAGCACAAGTATAGTAAGTAGTTTCCCGATCTGCCCAAAAACAAAACACGAAACAACTTCACGCCTTACAGGTCTAGCACACGAAACACGGAACCTAAATTGACAAGAGCACAAATAACGAACAAACGTCCTACCGCCCAAAGCAGATTTGTAGGGAATACTCATGTTCTAAAGATAAGTCAAGTAGCCATAGGCAACAATGAATACAGAAATCTCATGTTCGGATCCCGGATCTTAGATTAGGATCTCAGATACGAATATTATATCAAGATCGATTCGGATCCGGATTTAGCATGTTCAAAAATTCTGATCAAATCCGGTTCTGATTCGGATTGAAAAAAGATTCGGATCAGATGTTTTTTTATTTTTTTTATTGGCACTAGGAAGTTCTCCCATCAGCCAGACACATTTTTATGAATAATAAATTCATAACTCGGTTATGATTGTTAAATACACTGTGAGACCTGATTCAATTAAAAAAAACTATAACCTAACCGTCATCTTAATGAAGGTACATATTGTTTGGAAGACCTAACATCATCTATAGGAGGGATACTTTGTTAAGACAAGAGGTACACGCCTTGCTCCTAGGGACCCGTCAAGGCATTTTCAAACACACATTACAAGAGTTAGGCCACGGAAGGAGGGTCAATAAGTACAGAGGATAAACGCAGAGGAATTCCTATCACCATCCAAAATCAAATTCTCATACCTAACTTTTTAATAAACTCAGTTTACAAATAACATATTTCCTATTAAGACAGAGAAGGTACAATAAATTGAAGGGAGCAGGCAGTCCACATTTAATGAAATCAGAATAAAGGGTGTGAGAGTGAATTATTGTCTCCTGACAACCAAAATAGATATGGTCCAAGTGACCATCTCATCTCGTTACCCAGTATTCTACTTTGTCCATTGATCCAAACAAGCTTCACCTTAGTTCCCTGTAGCTCCAAATTGTGGATCAGTTTTTTTTATACTGAATATATGACTGTTAAATATTCGGATCATATGTGCACCACTAATTTATATATATTATTTTAAAAAATTTTGCAGACTCGTAATTCAGCCAGCTCTAATATCCTCAACTCTAGGCATTTAGTAATTTCAGCAAATCGCAGAGATTGCTTAATAACTGATGCTATTTTACAGTATCATCTTTTCAGTGTCCCCACACTGACTGGAAGTAAATCATGTATCAGTGAGTATTCTAGACATAGGGAAACTGGTTGCTGAGTAAGCATCCATAACTATGTAAATGCGAGTCTCAGTTTCTTAGCAACTCTCTCTTTTTCGAGACTTATCAGGTGACTAATCGAAGAATACATAATTTATACAACTGATGCAGAAACAACATCAAAATCAGCACTTAGTGAACATGTTTCGAAAAACAGGACATAGAGTAAAATGGGAGCAAGATTCTGTGCTACACAGAAATGGTAATCAGTTTCGGAAGGCATTTCAAATAGTCTACCTTCTGAAAGAGGACGGAAGGTTTGTCAATCCAGGAGACGTAAAAAAACCGTCATGTTGTAGCTCTGCCGCAATAAAGTGGCAACTAAAATCCTAATGATAGTGCAAGTGTAGATGAAGTCGTATAAGCAGAGTGAATGACATCTAACACAATACATAAAGAAGAGTTTCCACTTATTGGTAACGAGTTACGATCTTCAAGATCTAGGATACGAGTTCCAGGTTATCGGCAATGATTTGCGAGATCCGAGATAGAAGATACGAGTTCCGATTAATGGGTAACGAGTAACGAGTTTCGAGATACGAGATCCTTGTTAATGGTAATGAATTACAAGCTACGATACACAAGATACGAGTTCCGGGTTATGAGTAGCGAGTTATAAGCTGCGATTTACGAGTTCCGAGTTTCGAGTTGCGAGTTACGATATACGAATAACGACTTACGATCTACGAGGTACTAGTTACGAGTTACGAGATACAAGATGCGAGTTCCCACTTATGGTCACGAGTTACGAGATACGAGACACAAGATACGAGTTCCAGGTAATCAGTAATGAGTTACGAGCTACTAGATAGATAGATAGATAGATAGATAGATTTATTGGTCACATAGATACAATGTGTATATATGACAGGTCATGCTTGTAAGCTTATAAATCATTGGTATATCAGACCGGAGCAGAATGCTTATAATAAAATGCATCTATAAAGAAGAAAATAGAAAAATGGAATAATACTCAAAATCTTACTATCTTACTTTTTTTTTATTTAAAAAAACAGCTAATTAAATAATAAATTTAGAAATATATATATATATATATATATATATATATATATATATATATATATATATATATATATATAAACTACTGCTGTCCAAGTTCAAAAAATTCATTGACTGTATAATATACATTGTCGAGTAAAAACAGTTTGAGTTTGGATTTAAAAACAGAATATACATTGTTTGCTTTAATATGGTTTGGTAGACCATTATATATCCGAACGCAGTTGTGGTAAGGTGATCTTTTAAAATGGCTTGTATTGTGCCGTTGTATACATAGGAGTTCACTGCTTCGAGTATTGTATTCATGGTATTGACCTAGGCTGCTAAATAGATTGATATTTTTTTTAACATATAACGCACACTTAAATATAAAAATGCATGACACAGTTAAAATATTTTTACATTTAAAAACACTTCTGCAGGTTTCTCTAGGTTTGATGTTAAATAATAATCGTAAGATGCGCTTTTGCGCTATAAAGACCCTATCCTTATCTCTTGAGTTACCCCAAGCCATAACGTTATAACTTATGTGAGAATAAACCAACGCATAGTATACACATACCAGCCCTTTTTCATCTAATACATTGTTCAGTTGCAAAATAGCATAATATGCTTTATTAATGCTTTTGCATACAGTGTCAATATGCTTATCAAAACTCAGTTTTGCATGAAAGTATGTTCCCAGAAGTTTGGCGGTTTCAACTAAATCATAGCCATACAATGTGCCAAAGTTATTGGGCAATTGTCTTTGAATTGTATAGTTGACCATAACCGTTTTGGTCTCATTTAGTATCAGTTTGTTCCGCTGGCACCAACCACTGAACTGATCCAATACAAGTGTAACATGTTTTTGAAGTCCTCAGGGTCTCGCCCCTTAACTGTTATGGTAGTGTCATCAGCAAACATGGTTACTCTTCCATGTGATATATATAGAGGCAGATCATTCACATATAATAGGAAGATCAATGGCCCCAGGACCGAACCCTGTGGTACACCTAGGGCCAATTCAGTGACTGTTGATAGGACTTGTCCTATTTTGACTTGTAACTTCCTTTGACTCATATATGACATCATCAGTTTCAATGATATGCCTTGAATGCCTAGTTTTTCCAACTTTTCTTCAAGATATTCTTTATTAATAGTGTCAAATGCTTTAGACAAATCGAAATGCATTGATATTACATACTCACCCTTATCTAAATTCATGTGAATATATTCCAGGTAGTGGAGAGTCGCTGTTTCTATCGATTTATTTGAGCGAAATCCATGTTGCGATACAGTTAAAAGACCTTCATGCTCAGCGAAAGAGCTTACTTGTTTATGGATATGTTTTTCCAATAACTTTGCCACATTGCTAATGAGCGAAATCTGTCGGTAATTTTCCAGCTTTTCACCGCTTCCCTTTTTGGGGATCGGTACCACCCAAGCTAATTTTAAGATTTCTGGGAAACAACCATTTTCAATTGATCTATTGAATAAAGTGGCTAGCTGATCGGTTATTTTGTCTTGGGTTATTCCAAGTATTTACAAGATACAAGATACAAGATACGAGTTCCGAGTTATAGGTAACGAGTTACGAGTTACAAGATACGAGCTCCGAGTTATCGGTTACGCGTTACGAGTCCAGAGTTCTGAGTTTCGCTTCATGAGATACAAGATGTGAGATTCCACCTATCGGTTACGGGTCACGAACTACTATATCTAGGATACGAGTTCGAAGTTATCGTCATTGATTTACAAGATCCGGGATCAAGATTCGAGTTCCGAGTTATGGGCAACGAGTTACGGGTTACGAGTTACGAGTTACAAGATAAGTGATACAAGATACGAGCTCCGAGTTATCGGTAACACTTTCGAGTTCCGAGTCCTGAGTTACGCGTCACGAGATAGAAAATGCGAGTTCCCGTATATCGGTAACGATTTACGAGCTACGAGATGCAAGATACAAGTTCCAGGCTATCGATAATGTATTACAACTTACGATATATAAGATACGAGTTCCAAATTATGGGTAACGAGTTACGAGATACAAGATACGAGCTCAGAGTTATCGGTAACGCGTTACTAGTTCCGAGTTCTGAGTTACACGTCACGAGATACAAGATGCGTGTTCCCACTTATTGGTAACGAGTTACGATCTTCAAGATCTAGGATACGGGTTCCAGGTTGTCGGCAATGATTTGCGAGATCCAAGATAGCAGATTCGAGTTCCGAGTATGGTCAACAAGTTACGGGTTACGAGTTACGAGTAACAAGGTAAGAGATACAAGATACAAGCTCCGAGTTATCGGTAACGCGTTATGAGTTCCAAGTTCTGAGTTACACGTCACGAGATATAGGATGCGAGTTCTCACTTATCGATAGCCATTTGAGAGCAACGAGAGGCCAGATTCGAGTTCCTTGTTATTGGTAATGGGTTACAAGGTACTATACACAAGATACGAGTTCCGGGCTATGAGAAGCGAGTTATGAGCTGCGATTTACGAGTTACGAGTTTCGAGTGACGAGTTTCGAGTTGCGAGCTACGATATACGAGTTACAAGTTACGAGTTACGAATTACGACATACGATCTACGAGGTACTAGTTACGAATTACGAGATACAAGATGAGACTTCCCACTTATCGTAACAAGTTACGGGCTACGAGACACAAGATACGAGTTCCAGGTAATCAGTAATGAGTTACGAGCTACTAGATACAAGATACGAGTTCCGAGTTATGAGTAACGAGTTACGAGTTACAAGATACGAGCTCCAAGTCATCGGTTACGCGTTACGAGTTCCTAGTTCTGAGTTTCGCGTCATGAGATACAAAATGCGAGTTTCCACCTATAGGTAACGGGTTACGAACTACTAGATCTAGGATACGAGTTCGAGGTTATCGTCATTGATTTACAAGATCCGAGATCAAGATTTGAGTCCCGAATTATGGGCAACAAGTTACGGGTTACGAGTTACGAGTTGCAAGGTAAGTGATACAAGATACGAGCTCCGAGTTATCGGTAAAACTTTCGATTTACACGTCACGAGATACAAGATGCGAGTTCCCACTTATTGGTAACGAGTTACCATCTTCAAGATGTAGGATACGAGTTCCAGGTTATCGGCAATGATTTGCGAGATCCGAGATAGAAGATACGAGTTCCGAGTAATGTGTAACGAGTTAGAGTTACGAGTTACGAGTTACGAGTTACAAGGTAAGAGATACAAGATACAAGCTCCGAGTTATCATTAACGCGTTACGAGTTCCTAGTTCTGAGTTACGCGTCACGAGATACAAGTTGCGAGTTCCCACTTATTGGTAACGGTTTACGAGCTACGAGAGGCAAGATACGTGTTCCTTGTCATTGGTAATGGGTTACAAGCTACGATACACAAGAAACGAGTACCGGGTTACGAATAGCGAGTTATGAGCTGCGATTTACGAGATACGAGTTACGAGTTTCGATTTAAGAGCTTCGAGTTCCGAGTTTCGAGTTGCGAGTTACGATATACGAGTTACGATATACGAGTTACGAGTTACGAATTACAACTAACGATATACGAGGTACTAGTTACGAATTACGAGATACAAGATGAGACTTCCCACTTATCGTAACGAGTTACGAGATACGAGACACAAGATACGAGCTCCAGGTAATCAGTAATGAGTTACGAGCTACTATATACAAGATACGAGTTCCGAATTATGGATAACGAGTTACGAGTTACAAGATACGAGCTCCGAGTCATCGGTAACGCGTTACTAGCTCCGAGTTCTGAGTTACACGTCACGAGATATAGGATGCGAGTTCCCACTTATCGATAGCCATTCACTAGCTACGAGAGGCCAGATTCGAATTCCTTGTTATTGGTATTGGGTTACAAGGTTACTATACCAAGATACGAGTTCCGGGCCATGAGAAGCGAGTTATAAGCTGCGATTTACGAGTTACGAGTTTCGAGTTGCGAGTTACGATATACGAGTTACGAATTACGACTTACGATCTACGAGGTACTAGTTACGAATTACGAGATACAAGATGAGACTTCCCACTTATCGTAACAGGTTACGAGCTACGTGACGCAAGATACGAGTTCCAGGTAATCAGTAATGAGTTACGAGCTACTAGATACAAGATACGAGTTCCGAGTTACGGGTTACGAGTTACGAGTTGCAAGGTAAGTGATACAAGATACGAGCTCCGAGTTATCGGTAAAACTTTCGATTTACGCGTCACGAGATACAAGACGCGAGTTCCCATTTATCGGTAACAATTTACGAGCTACGAGATGCAAGATACGAGTTCCAGATTATCGATAATGGATTACAAGTTACGATATATAAGATACGAGTTCCGAGTTATGGGTAAAGAGTTACGAGTTAAGAGTTACAAGATACGAGCTCCGAGTTATCGGTAACGCGTTACTAGTTCCAAGCTCTGAGTTACCCGTCACGAGATACAAGATGCGAGTTCCCACTTATTGGTATCGAGCTACGATCTTCAAGAAGTTCCTTGTTATTGGTAATGGGTTACAAGCTACGATACACAAGATACGAGTTCCGGGTTATGAGTAGCGAGTTATGGGCTGCGATTTACGAGTTACGAGTTTCGAGTTACGAGTTACGAGTTTCGAGTTACGAGTTTCGAGTTACGAGTTTCGAGTTACGAGTTTCGAGTTACGAGTTTCGAGTTACGAGTTTCGAGCTACGAGTTTCGAGTTGCGAGTAACGATATACGAGTAACGTATTACGACTTACGATCTACGAGGTACTAGATGCGAGTTACGAGATACAAGATGCGAGTTCCCACGTATCGTAACGAGTTACGAGCTACGAGACACAAGATACGAGTTCCAGGTATGAGTTACGAGCCACTAGATACAAGATGCGAGTTCCGAGTTATGATTAACGAGTTACGAGTTACAAGATACGAGCTCTGAGTTATCGGTAACGCGTTCCGAGTTCCGAGTTCTGAGTTTCACGTCATGAGATACAAGATGCGAGTTTCCACCTATTGGTAACGAGTTACGAACTACTAGTTCGCGGCTATCGTCATTGATTTACAAGATCCGAGATCAAGATTCTAGTTCCGAGTTATGGGCAACGAGTTACGGTTTACGAGTTACAACGTAAGTGATACAAGATACGAGCTCCGAGTTATAGGTAACACTTTTGAGTTCCAACTCCTAAGTTACGCGTCACGAGATACAAGATGCGAGTTCCCATTTATCGGTAACGATTTACGAACTTCATGATCTAGGATACGAGTTCCAGGTTATCGGCAATGATTTGCGAGATCCGAGATAGCAGGTACGTGTTCCGAGTAATGGGTAACGAGTTACAAGTTACGAGTTACGAGTTACAAGGTAAGAGATACAAGATACAAGCTCCGAGTTATCGGTAACGCGTTACGAGTTCCAAGTTCTGAGTTACGGGTCACGAGATACAAGTTGCGAGTTCCCACTGATCGGTAACAATTAGCGAGCTACGAGAGGCGAGATACGAGTTGCTTGTTATTGGTAATGGGTTACAAGCTACGATACACAAGATACCAGTACCGGGTTATGAGTAGCGAGTTATAAGCTGCAATTTACGAGTTACAAGTTACCAGCTTCGAGTTACGAGTTTCGAATTACGACTTACGATCTACGAGGTACTAGTTACAAGATACGAGTTCCGAGTTATGGGTAACGAGTTACGAGTTACAAAATACGAGCTCCGAATTATCGGTAACGCGTTAGTAGTTCCGAGTTCTGAGTTACACGTCACGAGATACAAAATGCGAGTTCCCATTTATCGGTAACGATTTACGAGCTACGAGATGCAAGATACGAGTTCCAGGCTATCGATAATGTATTACAACTTAAGATATATAAGATACGAGTTCCGAGTTATGGGTAACGAGTTACGAGATACAAGATACGAGCTCAGAGTTATCGGTAACGCGTTACTAGTTCCGAGTTCTGAGTTACACGTCACGAGATACAAGATGCGTGTTCCCACTTATTGGTAACGAGTTACGATCTTCAAGATCTAGGATACGGGTTCCAGGTTGTCGGCAATGATTTGCGAGATCCAAGATAGCAGATTCGAGTTCCGAGTATGGTCAACAAGTTACGGGTTACGAGTTACAAGTTACAAGGTAAGAGATGCAAGATACAAGCTCCGAGTTATCGGTAACGCGTTATGAGTTCCAAGTTCTGAGTTACACGTCACGAGATATAGGATGCGAGTTCCCACTTATCGATAGCCATTCGAGAGCAACGAGAGGCCAGATTCGAGTTCCTTGTTATTGGTAATGGGTTACAAGGTACTATACACAAGATACGAGTTCCGGGCTATGAGAAGCGAGTTATGAGCTGCGATTTACGAGTTTCGAGTTGCGAGTTACGATATACGAGTTACGAGTTATGAGTTATGAGTTACGAGTTACGAGTTACGAATTACGACTTACGATCTACGAGGTACTAGTTACGAATTACGAGATACAAGATGAGACTTCCCACTTATCGTAACAAGTTACGGGCTACGAGACACAAGATACGAGTTCCAGGTAATCAGTAATGAGTTACGAGCTACTAGATACAAGATACGAGTTCCGAGTTATGGGTAACGAGTTACGAGTTACAAGATACTAGCTCCGAGTTATCGGTTACGCGTTACGAGTTCCGAGTTCTGAGTTCTGAGATTCGCGTCATGAGATACAAGATGAGAGTTTCCACCTATCGGCAACGAGTTACGAACTTCTAGATCTAGGATACGAGTTCGAGGTTATCGTCATTGATTTACAAGATCCGAGATCAAGATTCTAGTTCCGAGTTATGGGCAACGAGTTACGGGTTACGAGTTACAAGATGCGAGTTCCCACTTATCGTAACGAGTTACAAGCTACTAGACTCAATATAAGAGTTCCAGTTAAGCAGTAATGAGTAACGAGCTACTAGATACAAGATACTAGTTCCGAGTTATGGGTAACGAGTTACGAGTTACAAGATACTAGCTCCGAGTTATCGGTTACGCGTTACGAGTTCCGAGTTCTGAGTTCTGAGATTCGCGTCATGAGATACAAGATGAGAGTTTCCACCTATCGGCAACGAGTTACGAACTTCTAGATCTAGGATACGAGTTCGAGGTTATCGTCATTGATTTACAAGATCCGAGATCAAGATTCTAGTTCCGAGTTATGGGCAACGAGTTACGGGTTACGAGTTACAAGATGCGAGTTCCCACTTATTGGTAACGAGTTACGATCTTCAAGATGTAGGATACGAGTTCGAGGTTATCGGCAATGATTTGCGAGATCCGAGATTGAAGATACGAGTTCCGAGTAGTGGGTAACGAGTTACGAGTTACAAGGTAAGAGATACAAGATACAAGCTCCGAGTTATCGGTAACGCGTTACGAGTTCCTAGTTCTAAGTTACGCGTCACGAGATACAAGTTGCGAGTTCCCACTTATTGGTAACGATTTACGAGCTACGAGAGGAAAGATACGAGTTCCTTGTTATTGGTAATGGGTTACAAGCTACGATACACAAGAAACGAGTCCCGGGTTATGAATAGCGAGTTATAAGCTGCGATTTACGAGATACGAGTTACGAGTTACGAATTACGACTTACGATCTACGAGGTACTAGTTACGAATTACGAGATACAAGATGAGACTTCCCACTTATCGTAACGAGTTACGAGCTACGAGACACAAGATACGAGTTCCAGGTAATCAGTAATGAGTTACGAGCTACTAGATACAAGATACCTGTTCCGAGCTTTGGTTTACGATTTACGAGTTACAAGATACGAGCTCCGAGTCATCGGTAACGCGTTGCTAGCTCCGAGTTCTGAGTTACACGTCACGAGATATAGGATGCAAGTTCCCACTTATCGATAGCCATTCACGAGCTACGAGAGGCCAGATTCGAGTTCCTTGTTATTGGTAATGGGTTACAAGGTACTATACACAAGATACGAGTTCCGGGCTATGAGAAGCGAGTTATGAGCTGCGATTTACGAGTTACGAGTTTCGAGTGACGAGTTTCGAGTTGCGAGCTACGATATACGAGTTACAAGTTACGAGTTACGAATTACGACATACGATCTACGAGGTACTAGTTACGAATTACGAGATACAAGATGAGACTTCCCACTTATCGTAACAAGTTACGAGCTACGAGATACAAGATACGAGTTCCAGGTAATCAGTAATGAGTTACGAGCTACTAGATACAAGATACGCGAACCGAGTTATGGGTAACGAGTTACGAGTTACAAGATACGAGCTACGAGTCATCAGTTACGCGTTACGAGTTCTGAGTTCTGAGTTTCGCTTCATGAGATACAAGATGCGAGTTTCCACCTATCGGTAACGAGTTACGAACTACTAGATCTAGGATACGAGTTCGAGGTTATCGTAATTGGTTCACAAGATCCGAGATCAAGATACGAGTTCCGAGTTATGGTCAACGAGTTACGGGTTACGAGTTACGAGTTGCAAGGTTAGTGATACAAGATACAAGCTCCGAGTTATCGGTAAAACTTTCGATTTACGCGTCACGAGATACAAGATGCGAGTTCCCATTTATGAGTAACAAGTTACGAGTTACAAGATACGAGCTCCGAGTCATCGGTTACGCGTTACGAGTTCCTAGTTCTGAGTTTCGCGTCATGAGATACAAAATGCGAGTTTCCACCTATAGGTAACGGGTTACGAACTACTAGATCTAGGATACGAGTTCGAGGTTATCGTCATTGATTTACAAGATCCGAGATCAAGATTTGAGTCCCGAATTATGGGCAACAAGTTACGGGTTACGAGTTACGAGTTGCAAGGTAAGTGATACAAGATACGAGCTCCGAGTTATCGGTAAAACTTTCGATTTACGCGTCACGAGATGCAAGATGCGAGTTCCCATTTATGGGTAACGATTTACGAGCTACGATATGCAAGATACGAGTTCCAGGTTATCGGTAATTGATTACAAGTCATGATATATAAGATACGAGTTCCAGGTTATCGGTAATGGATTACAAGTTACGATATATAAGATGCGTGCTCCGAGTTATCGGTAACGCGTTACTAGTTTCGAGTTCTGAGTTACACGTCTCGAGATACAAGATGCGAGTTCCCACTTATTGGTAACGAGTTACGATCTTCAAGATGTAGGATACGAGTTCCAGGTTATCGGCAATGATTTGCGAGATCCGAGATAGAAGATACGAGTTCCGAGTAATGTGTAACAAGTTAGAGTTTCGAGTTACGAGTTACAAGGTAAGAGATACAAGATACAAGCTCCGAGTTATCATTAACGCGTTACGAGTTCCTAGTTCTAAGTTACGCGTCACGAGATACAAGTTGCGAGTTCCCACTTATTGGTAACGGTTTACGAGCTACGAGAGGCAAGATACGTGTTCCTTGTCATTGGTAATGGGTTACAAGCTACGATACACAAGAAACGAGTACCGGATTACGAATAGCGAGTTATAAGCTGCGATTTACGAGATACGAGTTACGAGTTTCGATTTAAGAGCTTCGAGTTCCGAGTTTCGAGTTGCGAGTTACGATATACGAGTTACGATATACGAGTTACGAGTTACGAATTACAACTAACGATATACGAGGTACTAGTTACGAATTACGAGATACAAGATGAGACTTCCCACTTATCGTAACGAGTTACGAGATACGAGACACAAGATACGAGCTCCAGGTAATCAGTAATGAGTTACGAGCTCCAGGTAATCAGTAATGAGTTACGAGCTACTATATACAAGATACGAGTTCCGAGTTATGGATAACGAGTTACGAGTTACAAGATACGAGCTCCGAGTCATCGGTAACGCGTTACTAGCTCCGAGTTCTGAGTTACACGTCACGAGATATAGGATGCGAGTTCCCACTTATCGATAGCCATTCACTAGCTACGAGAGGCCAGATTCGAATTCCTTGTTATTGGTATTGGGTTACAAGGTTACTATACCAAGATACGAGTTCCGGGCCATGAGAAGCGAGTTATAAGCTGCGATTTACGAGTTACGAGTTTCGAGTTGCGAGTTACGATATACGAGTTACGAATTACGACTTACGATCTACTAGGTACTAGTTACGAACTACGAGATACAAGATGAGACTTCCCACTTATCGTAACAGGTTGCGAGCTACGTGACGCAAGATACGAGTTCCAGGTAATCAGTAATGAGTTACGAGCTACTAGATACAAGATACGAGTTCCGAGTTACGGGTTACGAGTTACGAGTTGCAAGGTAAGTGATACAAGATACGAGCTCCGAGTTATCGGTAAAACTTTCGATTTACGCGTCACGAGATACAAGACGCGAGTTCCCATTTATCGGTAACAATTTACGAGCTACGAGATGCAAGATACGAGTTCCAGATTATCGATAATGGATTACAAGTTACGATATATAAGATACGAGTTCCGAGTTATGGGTAAAGAGTTACGAGTTAAGAGTTACAAGATACGAGCTCCGAGTTATCGGTAACGCGTTACTAGTTCCAAGCTCTGAGTTACCCGTCACGAGATACAAGATGCGAGTTCCCACTTATTGGTATCGAGCTACGATCTTCATGAAGTTCCTTGTTATTGGTAATGGGTTACAAGCTACGATACACAAGATACGAGTTCCGGGTTATGAGTAGCGAGTTATGGGCTGCGATTTACGAGTTACGAGTTTCGAGTTACGAGTTACGAGTTTCGAGTTTCGAGTTACGAGTTACGAGTTTCGAGTTTCGAGTTACGAGTTACGAGTTTCGAGTTACGAGTTTCGAGTTACGAGTTTCGAGTTACGAGTTACGAGTTTCGAGTTACGAGTTTCGAGCTACGAGTTTCGAGTTGCGAGTAACGATATACGAGTTACGAGTAATGTATTACGACTTACGATCTACGAGGTACTAGATGCGAGTTACGAGATACAAGATGCGAGTTCCCACGTATCGTAACGAGTTACGAGCTACGAGACACAAGATACGAGTTCCAGGTATGAGTTACGAGCCACTAGATACAAGATGCGAGTTCCGAGTTATGATTAACGAGTTACGAGTTACAAGATACGAGCTCTGAGTTATCGGTAACGCGTTTCGAGTTCCGAGTTCTGAGTTTCACGTCATGAGATACAAGATGCGAGTTTCCACCTATTGGTAACGAGTTACGAACTACTAGTTCGCGGCTATCGTCATTGATTTACAAGATCCGAGATCAAGATTCTAGTTCCGAGTTATGGGCAACGAGTTACGGTTTACGAGTTACAACGTAAGTGATACAAGATACGAGCTCCGAGTTATCGGTAACACTTTTGAGTTCCGACTCCTGAGTTACGCGTCACGAGATACAAGATGCGAGTTCCCATTTATCGGTAACGATTTACTAACTTCATGATCTAGGATACGAGTTCCAGGTTATCGGCAATGATTTGCGAGATCCGAGATAGCAGGTACGTGTTCCGAGTAATGGGTAACGAGTTAAAAGTTACGAGTTACGAGTTACAAGGTAAGAGATACAAGATACAAGCTCCGAGTTATCGGTAACGCGTTACGAGTTCCAAGTTCTGAGTTACGGGTCACGAGATACAAGTTGCGAGTTCCCACTGATCGGTAACAATTAGCGAGCTACGAGAGGCGAGATACGAGTTGCTTGTTATTGGTAATGGGTTACAAGCTACGATACACAAGATACCAGTACCGGGTTATGAGTAGCGAGTTATAAGCTGCAATTTACGAGTTACAAGTTACCAGCTTCGAGTTACGACTTTCGAATTACGACTTACGATCTACGAGGTACTAGTTACAAGATACGAGTTCCGAGTTATGGGTAACGAGTTACGAGATACAAGATACGAGCTCAGAGTTATCGGTAACGCGTTACTAGTTCCGAGTTCTGAGTTACACGTCACGAGATACAAGATGCGTGTTCCCACTTATTGGTAACGAGTTACGATCTTCAAGATCTAGGATACGGGTTCCAGGTTGTCGGCAATGATTTGCGAGATCCAAGATAGCAGATTCGAGTTCCGAGTATGGTCAACAAGTTACGGGTTACGAGTTACAAGTTACAAGGTAAGAGACACAAGATACAAGCTCCGAGTTATCGGTAACGCGTTATGAGTTCCAAGTCCTGAGTTACACGTCACGAGATATAGGATGCGAGTTCCCACTTATCGATAGCCATTCGAGAGCAACGAGAGGCCAGATTCGAGTTCCTTGTTATTGGTAATGGGTTACAAGGTACTATACACAAGATACGAGTTCCGGGCTATGAGAAGCGAGTTATGAGCTGCGATTTACGAGTTTCGAGTTGCGAGTTACGATATACGAGTTCCGAGTCCTGAGTTACGCGTCACGAGATACAAGTTGCGAGTTCCCATTTATCGGTAACGATTTACGAGCTACGATATGCAAGACACGAGTTCCAGGTTATCGGTAATTGATTACAAGTCATGATATATAAGATACGAGTTCCAGGTAATCGGTAATGGATTACAAGTTACGATATATAAGATGCGAGCTCCGAGTTATCGGTAACCCGTTACTAGTTCCGAGTTCTGAGTTACACGTCACGAGATACAAGATGCGAGTTCCCACATATTGGTAACGAGTTACGAACTTCATGACCTAGGATACGAGTTCCAGGTTATCGGTAATGATTTGCGAGATCCGAGATAGAAGATACGAGTTCCGAGTAATGGGTAACGAGTTACGAGTTCCAAGTTCTGAAATACGCGTCGCGAGATACAAGTTGCAAGGATCCACCTATCGGTAACGAGTTACGAACTACTAGATCTGGGATACGAGTTCGAGGTTATCGTCATTGATTTACAAGATCCAAGATCAAGATTCTAGTACCGAGTTATGGGCAACGAGTTACGGGTTACGAGTTACGAGTTACAAGGTAAGTGATACAAGATACGAGCTCCGAGTTATCGGTAACACTTTCGCGTTCCGAGTCCTGAGTTACGCGTCACGAGATACAAGATGCGAGTTCTCATTTATCGGTAACGATTTACGAGCTACAAGATGCAAGATACAAGTTCCAGGTTATCGGTAATGGATTACAAGTTACGATATATAAGATACGAGTTCAAGGTTATCGGTAATGGATTACAAGTTACGATATATAAGATGCGAGCTCCGAGTTATCGGTAACCCGTTACTAGTTCCGAGTTCTGAGTCACACGTCACGAGATACAAGATGCGAGTTCCCACATATTGGTAACGAGTTACGAACTTCATGATCTAGGATACGAGTTCCAGGTTATCGGCAATGATATGCGAGATCCGAGATAGCAGGTACGTGTTCCGAGTAATGGGTAACGAGTTACAAGTTGCGAGTTCCCACTGATCCGTAACAATTAGCGAGTTACGAGAGGCGAGATACGAGTTGCTTGTTATTGGTAATGGGTTACAAGCTACGATACACAAGATACAAGTACCGGGTTATGAGTAGCGAGTTATAAGCTGTAATTTACTAGTTACAAGTTACCAGCTTCGAGTTACGAGTTTCGAATTACGACTTACGATCTACGAGGTACTAGTTACAAGATACTAGTTCCGAGTTATGGGTAACGGGTTACGAGTTACAAGATACGAGCTCCGAGTTATCGGTAACGCGTTACTAGCTCCGAGTTCTAAGTTACACGTCACGAGATACAAGATGCGAGTTCCCACTTATTGGTAACGAGTTACGAGATCTTCAAGATATAGGATACGAGTTCCAGGTTATCGGTAATGATTTGCGAGATCCGAGATAGAAGATACGAGTTCCGAGTAATGGGTAACGAGTTAGAGTTACCAGTTACGAGTTACAAGGTAAGAGGTACAAGATACAAGCTCCGAGTTATCAGTAACGCGTTCCGAGTTCCAAGTTCTGAGTTACGCGTCACGAGATACAATTTGCGAGTTCCCACTTATCTGTAACGATTCACGAGCTACGAGAGGCCAGATACGAGTTCTTTGTTATTGGTAATGGGTTACAAGCTACGATACACAAGATACGAGATCCCGGTTATGAGTAGCGAGTTATGGGCTGCGATTTACGAGTTACGAGTTTCGAGTTTCGAGTTGCGAGTAACGATATACGAGTTAGGAGTTACGAATTACGACTTACGATCTACGAGGTACTAGATGCGAGTTACGAGATACAAGATGCGAGTTCCCACTTATCGTAACGAGTTACGAGCTACTAGACTCAATATAAGAGTTCCAGGTAATCAGTAATGAGTTACGAGCTACTAGATACAAGATACGAGTTCCGAGTTATGGGCAACGAGTTACGGGTTACGAGTTACAAGGTGAGTGATACAAGATGCGAGTTCCCACGTATCGTAACGAGTTACGAGCTACGAGACACAAGATACGAGTTCCAGGTAATCAGTAATGAGTTACGAGCCACTAGATACAAGATGCGAGTTCCGAGTAATAATTAATGAGTTACGAGTTACAAGATACGAGCTCTGAGTTATCGGTTATGCGTTACGGGTTCCGAGTTCTGAGTTTCACGTCATGAGATACAAGATGCGAGTTTCCACCTATCGGTAACGAGTTACGAACTACTAGATCTGGGATACGAGTTCGAGGTTATCGTCATTGATTTACAAGATCCGAGATCAAGATTCTAGTTCCGAGTTATGGGCAACGAGTTACGGGTTACGAGTTACAAGGTAAGTGATACAAGATACGAGCTCCGAGTTATCGGTAACGCGTTACTAGTTCCGAATTCTGAGTTTCGCGTCATGAGATACAAGATGAGAGTTTCCACCTATCAGCAACGAGTTCAAACTACTAGATCTAGTATACGAGTTTCAGGTTATCGGCAATGATTTGCGAGATCCGAGATAGAAGATACGAGTTCCGAGTAATGGGTACCGAGTTAGAGTTACGAGTTATGAGTTACAAGGTAAGAGATACAAGAAGCTCTGAGTTATCGGTAACGCGTTACGAGTTCCAAGTGCTGAGTTACGCGTCACGAGATACAAGTTGCGAGTTCCCACTTATCGGTAACGATTCACGAGCTACGAGAGGCCAGATACGAGTTCCTTGTCATTGGTAAAGGGTTACAAGCTACGATACACAAGATACGAGTTCCAGGTTATGAGTAGCGAGTTATGAGCTGCGATTTACGAGTTACGAGTTACGAGTTTCGAGTTGCGAGTTGCGAGTAACGATATACGAGTTACGAGTTACGAGTTATGAGTTACGAGTTACGAATTACGACTTACGATCTACGAGGTACTAGATGCGAGTTACGAGTTACAGGATACGGGCTCTGAGTCTCACGTCATGAGATACAAGATGCGAGTTTCTACCTATCGGTAACGAGTTACGAACTACTAGATCTGGGATACGAGTTCCAGATTATCGTCATTGATTTACAAGATCCGAGATCAAGATTCTAATTCCGAGTTATAGGCAACGAGTTACGGGTTACGAGTTACAAGGTAAGTGATACAAGATACAAGCTCCGAGTTATCGGTAACGCGTTACGAGTTCCAAGTTCTGAGTTACGGGTCACGAGATACAAATTGCGAGTTCCCACTGATCGGTAACAATTAGCGAGCTACGAGAGTCTAGATACGAGTTGCTTGTTATTGGTAATGGTTTACAAGCTACGATACACAAGATACGAATACCGGGTTATGAGTAGCGAGTTATAAGCTGCAATTTACGAGTTACAAGTTACCAGCTTCGAGTTAAGAGTTTCGAATTACGACTTTATGATCTACGAGGTACTAGTTACAAGATACCAGTTCCGAGTTATGGGTAACGAGTTACGAGTTACAAGATACGAGCTCCGATTTATCGGTAACGCGTGACTAGTTCCGAGTTCTGAGTTACACGTCTCGAGATATAGGATGCGAGTTCCCAGTTATCGGTAACGATTTACGAGCTATGAGAGGCAAGATACGAATTCCCTCTTATGGGTAATGGGTTACAAGCTACCATACACACGATACGAGTTCCGGGTTATGAGTAACGAGTTATAAGCTGCGATTTACGAGTTACTAGTTACGAGTTACGAGTTACGAGTTTCTAGTTTCGAGTTGCGAGTTACAATATACCAGTTACGATTTACGAATTATCGACTTACGATCTACAAGGTACTAGTTACGAGTTACGAGATACAAGATGCGAGTTCCCCCTTATCGTAACGGGTTACGAGCTACGAGACTCAATATGAGAGTTCCAGGTAATCAGTAATGAGTTACGAGCTACTAGATACAAGAGTTCCGAGTTCTGAGTTTCGCGTCATGAGATACGAAATGCGAGTTTCCACCTATAGGTAGCGGGTTACGAACTACTAGGTCTAGGATACGAGTTCGTCATTGATTTACAAGATCCGAGATCAAGATTTGAGTCCCGTAGTTATGGGCAACGAGTTACGGGTTACGAGTTTCAAGGTAAAAGATACAAGATACGAGCTCCGAGTTATCGATAACACTATCGAGTTCCGAGTCCTGAGTTACGCGTCACGAGATACAAGTTGCGAGTTCCCATTTATCGGTAACGATTTACGAGCTACGATATGGAAGACACGAGTTCCAGGTTATCGGTAATTGATTACAAGTCATGATATATAAGATACGAGTTCCAGGTAATCGGTAATGGATTACAAGTTACGATATATAAGATGCGAGCTCCGAGTTATCGGTAACCCGTTACTAGTTCCGAGTTCTGAGTTACACGTCACGAGATACAAGATGCGAGTTCCCACATATTGGTAACGAGTTACGAACTTCATGACCTAGGATACGAGTTCCAGGTTATCGGCAATGACTTGCGAGATCCGAGATAGCAGGTACGTGTTCCGAGTAATGGGTAACGAGTTACGAGTTCCAAGTTCTGAAATACGCGTCGCGAGATACGAGTTGCGGGTTTCCACCTATCGGTAACGAGTTACGAACTACTAGATCTGGGATAAGAGTTCGAGGTTATCGTCATTGATTTACAAGATCCAAGATCAAGATTCTAGTACCGGGTTATGGGCAACGAGTTACGGGTTACGAGTTACGAGTTACAAGGTAAGTGATACAAGATACGAGCTCCGAGTTATCGGTAACACTTTCGGGTTCTGAGTCCTGAGTTACGCGTCACGAGATACAAGATGCGAGTTCCCATTTATCGGTAACGATTTACGAGCTACGAGATGCAAGATACGAGTTCCAGGTTATCGGTCATTGATTACAAGTCATGACATATAAGATACGAGTTCCAGGTTATCGGTAATGGATTACAAGTTACGATATATAAGATGCGAGCTCCGATTTATCGGTAACGCGTTACTAGTTCCGAGTTCTGAGTTACACGTCACGAGATACAAGTTGCGAGTTCCCACTTATTGGTATCGAGTTACGATCTTCAAGATGTAGGATACGAGTTCCAGGTTATCGGCAATGATTTGTGAGATCCGAGATAGAAGATACGAGTTCCGAGTAATGGGTACCGAGTTAGAGTTACGAGTTATGAGTTACAAGGTAAGAGATACAAGAAGCTCTGAGTTATCGGTAACGCGTTACGAGTTCCAAGTGCTGAGTTACGCGTCACGAGATACAAGTTGCGAGTTCCCACTTATCGGTAACGATTCACGAGCTACGAGAGGCCAGATACGAGTTCCTTGTTATTGGTAAAGGGTTACAAGCTACGATACACAAGATACGAGTTCCAGGTTATGAGTAGCGAGTTATGAGTTGCGATTTACGAGTTACGAGTTACGAGTTTCGAGTTGCGAGTTGCGAGTAACGATATACGAGTTACGAGTTACGAGTTACGAGTTACGAGTTACGAATTACGACTTACGATCTACGAGGTACTAGATGCGAGTTACGAGTTACAGGATACGGGCTCTGAGTCTCACGTCATGAGATACAAGATGCGAGTTTCTACCTATCGGTAACGAGTTACGAACTACTAGATCTGGGATACGAGTTCCAGATTATCGTCATTGATTTACAAGATCCGAGATCAAGATTCTAATTCCGAGTTATAGGCAACGAGTTACGGGTTACGAGTTACAAGGTAAGTGATACAAGATACAAGCTCCGAGTTATCGGTAACGCGTTACGAGTTCCAAGTTCTGAGTTACGGGTCACGAGATACAAATTGCGAGTTCCCACTGATCGGTAACAATTAGCGAGCTACGAGAGTCTAGATACGAGTTGCTTGTTATTGGTAATGGTTTACAAGCTACGATACACAAGATACGAATACCGGGTTATGAGTAGCGAGTTATAAGCTGCAATTTACGAGTTACAAGTTACCAGCTTCGAGTTAAGAGTTTCGAATTACGACTTTATGATCTACGAGGTACTAGTTACAAGATACCAGTTCCGAGTTATGGGTAACGAGTTACGAGTTACAAGATACGAGCTCCGATTTATCGGTAACGCGTGACTAGTTCCGAGTTCTGAGTTACACGTCTCGAGATATAGGATGCGAGTTCCCAGTTATCGGTAACGATTTACGAGCTATGAGAGGCAAGATACGAATTCCCTCTTATGGGTAATGGGTTACAAGCTACCATACACACGATACGAGTTCCGGGTTATGAGTAACGAGTTATAAGCTGCGATTTACGAGTTACTAGTTACGAGTTACGAGTTACGAGTTTCTAGTTTCGAGTTGCGAGTTACAATATACCAGTTACGATTTACGAATTATCGACTTACGATCTACAAGGTACTAGTTACGAGTTACGAGATACAAGATGCGAGTTCCCCCTTATCGTAACGGGTTACGAGCTACGAGACTCAATATGAGAGTTCCAGGTAATCAGTAATGAGTTACGAGCTACTAGATACAAGAGTTCCCAGTTCTGAGTTTCGCGTCATGAGATACGAAATGCGAGTTCCACCTATAGGTAGCGGGTTACGAACTACTAGGTCTAGGATACGAGTTCGTCATTGATTTACAAGATCCGAGATCAAGATTTGAGTCCCGTAGTTATGGGCAACGAGTTACGGGTTACGAGTTACAAGGTAAAAGATACAAGATACGAGCTCCGAGTTATCGATAACACTATCGAGTTCCGAGTCCTGAGTTACGCGTCACGAGATACAAGTTGCGAGTTCCCATTTATCGGTAACGATTTACGAGCTACGATATGCAAGACACGAGTTCCAGGTTATCGGTAATTGATTACAAGTCATGATATATAAGATACGAGTTCCAGGTAATCGGTAATGGATTACAAGTTACGATATATAAGATGCGAGCTCCGAGTTATCGGTAACCCGTTACTAGTTCCGAGTTCTGAGTTACACGTCACGAGATACAAGATGCGAGTTCCCACATATTGGTAACGAGTTACGAACTTCATGACCTAGGATACGAGTTCCAGGTTATCGGCAATGACTTGCGAGATCCGAGATAGCAGGTACGTGTTCCGAGTAATGGGTAACGAGTTACGAGTTCCAAGTTCTGAAATACGCGTCGCGAGATACGAGTTGCGGGTTTCCACCTATCGGTAACGAGTTACGAACTACAAGATCTGGGATAAGAGTTCGAGGTTATCGTCATTGATTTACAAGATCCAAGATCAAGATTCTAGTACCGAGTTATGGGCAACGAGTTACGGGTTACGAGTTACGAGTTACAAGGTAAGTGATACAAGATACGAGCTCCGAGTTATCGGTAACACTTTCGGGTTCTGAGTCCTGAGTTACGCGTCACGAGATACAAGATGCGAGTTCCCATTTATCGGTAACGATTTACGAGCTACGAGATGCAAGATACGAGTTCCAGGTTATCGGTCATTGATTACAAGTCATGACATATAAGATACGAGTTCCAGGTTATCGGTAATGGATTACAAGTTACGATATATAAGATGCGAGCTCCGAGTTATCGGTAACGCGTTACTAGTTCCGAGTTCTGAGTTACACGTCACGAGATACAAGTTGCGAGTTCCCACTTATTGGTATCGAGTTACGATCTTCAAGATGTAGGATACGAGTTCCAGGTTATCGGCAATGATTTGTGAGATCCGAGATAGAAGATACGAGTTCCGAGTAATGGGTAACGAGTTACGAGTTACAAGGTAAGAGCTACAAGATACAAGCTCCGAGTTATCGGTAACGCGTTACGAGTTCCTAGTTCTAAGTTACGCGTCACGAGATACAAGATGCGAGTTCCCACTTATTGGTAACGAGTTACGATCTTCAAGATATAGGATACGAGTTCCAGGTTATCGGCAATGATTTGCGAGATCCGAGATAGAAGATACGAGTTTCGAGTAATGGGTAACGAGTTACGAGTTCCAAGTTCTGAAATACGCGTCGCGAGATACAAGTTGCAAGGTTCCACCTATCGGTAACGAGTTACGAACTACTAGATCTGGGATACGAGTTCGAGGTTATCGTCATTGATTTACAAGATCCAAGATCAAGATTCTAGTACCGAGTTATGGGCAACGAGTTACGGGTTACGAGTTACGAGTTACAAGGTAAGTGATACAAGATACGAGCTCCGAGTTATCGGTAACACTTTCGCGTTCCGAGTCCTGAGTTACGCGTCACGAGATACAAGATGCGAGTTCCCATCTATCGGTAACGATTTACGAGCTACAAGATGCAAGATACGAGTTCCAGGTTATCGGTAATGGATTACAAGTTACGATATATAAGATACGAGTTCAAGGTTATCGGTAATGGATTACAAGTTACGATATATAAGATGCGAGCTTCGAGTTATCGGTAACCCGTTACTAGTTCCGAGTTCTGAGTCACACGTCACGAGATACAAGATGCGAGTTCCCACATATTGGTAACGAGTTACGAACTTCATGATCTAGGATACGAGTTCCAGGTTATCGGCAATGATATGCGAGATCCGAGATAGCAGGTACGTGTTCCGAGTAATGGGTAACGAGTTACAAGTTGCGAGTTCCCACTGATCGGTAACAATTAGCGAGTTACGAGAGGCGAGATACGAGTTGCTTGTTATTGGTAATGGGTTACAAGCTACGATACACAAGATACAAGTACCGGGTTATGAGTAGCGAGTTATAAGCTGTAATTTACTAGTTACAAGTTACCAGCTTCGAGTTACGAGTTTCGAATTACGATTTACGATCTACGAGGTACTAGTTACAAGATACTAGTTCCGAGTTATGGGTAACGGGTTACGAGTTACAAGATACGAGCTCCGAGTTATCGGTAACGCGTTACTAGCTCCGAGTTCTAAGTTACACGTCACGAGATACAAGATGCGAGTTCCCACTTATTGGTAACGAGTTACGATCTTCAAGATATAGGATACGAGTTCCAGGTTATCGGTAATGATTTGCGAGATCCGAGATAGAAGATACGAGTTCCGAGTAATGGGTAACGAGTTAGAGTTACCAGTTGTAAGAGGTACAAGATACAAGCTCCGAGTTATCAGTAACGCGTTACGAGTTCCAAGTTCTGAGTTACGCGTCACGAGATACAATTTGCGAGTTCCCACTTATCTGTAACGATTCACGAGCTACGAGAGGCCAGATACGAGTTCTTTGTTATTGGTAATGGGTTACAAGCTACGATACACAAGATACGAGTTCCGGGTTATGAGTAGCGAGTTATGGGCTGCGATTTACGAGTTACGAGTTTCGAGTTTCGAGTTGCGAGTAACGATATACGAGTTAGGAGTTACGAATTACGACTTACGATCTACGAGGTACTAGATGCGAGTTACGAGATACAAGATGCGAGTTCCCACTTATCGTAACGAGTTACGAGCTACTAGACTCAATATAAGAGATCCAGGTAATCAGTAATGAGTTACGAGCTACTAGATACAAGATACGAGTTCCGAGTTATGGGCAACGAGTTACGGGTTACGAGTTACAAGGTGAGTGATACAAGATGCGAGTTCCCACGTATCGTAACGAGTTACGAGCTACGAGACACAAGATACGAGTTCCAGGTAATCAGTAATGAGTTACGAGCCACTAGATACAAGATGCGAGTTCCGAGTAATAATTAGTGAGTTACGAGTTACAAGATACGAGCTCTGAGTTATCGGTTATGCGTTACGGGTTCCGAGTTCTGAGTTTCACGTCATGAGATACAAGATGCGAGTTTCCACCTATCGGTAACGAGTTACGAACTACTAGATCTGGGATACGAGTTCGAGGTTATCGTCATTGATTTACAAGATCCGAGATCAAGATTCTAGATCCGAGTTATGGGCAACGAGTTACGGGTTACGAGTTACAAGGTAAGTGATACAAGATACGAGCTACGAGTTATCGGTAACACTTTTGAGTTCCGAGTCCTGAGTTACGCGTCACGAGATACAAGATGCGAGTTCCCATTTATCGGTGACGATTTACGAACTTCAAGATGTAGGATACGAGTTCCAGGTTATCGGCAATGATTTGCGAGATCCGAGATAGAAGATACGAGTTCCGAGTAATGTGTAACGAGTTAGAGTTACGAGTTACGAGTTACAAGGTAAGAGATACAAGATACAAGCTCCGAGTTATCATTAACGCGTTACGAGTTCCTAGTTCTAAGTTACGCGTCAAGAGATAGAAGTTGCGAGTTCCCACTTATTGGTAACGGTTTACGAGCTACGGGAGGCAAGATACGTGTTCCTTGTCATTGGTAATGGGTTACAAGCTACGATACACAAGAAACGAGTACCGGGTTGCGAATAGCGAGTTATAAGCTGCGATTTACGAGATACGAGTTACGAGTTTCGATTTAAGAGCTTCGAGTTCCGAGTTTCGAGTTGCGAGTTACGATATAAGAGTTACGATATACGAGTTACGACTTACGAATTACAACTAACGATATACGAGGTACTAGTTACGAATTACGAGATACAAGATGAGACTTCCCACTTATCGTAACGAGTTACGAGATACGAGACACAAGATACGAGTTCCAGGTAATCAGTAATGAGTTACGAGCTACTAGATACAAGATACGAGTTCTGAGTTATGGATAACGAGTTACGAGTTACAGGATACGAGCTCCGAGTCATCGGTAACGCGTTACTAGCTCCGAGTTCTGAGTTACACGTCACGAGATATAGGATGCGAGTTCCCACTTATCGATAGCCATTCACTAGCTACGAGAGGCCAGATTCGAGTTCCTTGTTATTGGTATTGGGTTACAAGGTTACTATACACAAGATACGAGTTCCGGGCCATGAGAAGCGAGTTATGAGCTGCGATTTACGAGTTACGAGTTTCGAGTTGCGAGTTGCGAGTTTCGAGTTGCGAGTTACGATATACGAGTTACAAGATACGAGCTCCGAGTTATCGGTAACGCGTTACTAGTTCCGAGTTCTGAGTTACACGTCACGAGATACAGGATGCGAGTTGCCACATATTGCTGACTAGCTACGAACTTCATGATCTAGGATACGAGTTCCAGGTTATCGGCAATGATTTGCGAGATCCGAGATAGCAGGTACGTGTTTCGAGTAATGGGTAACGAGTTACAAGTAACGAGTTACGAGTTACAAGGTAAGAGATACAAGATACAAGCTACGAGTTATCGGTAACGCGTTACGAGTTCCAAGTTCTGAGTTACGGGTCACGAGATACAAATTGCGAGTTCCCACTGATCGGTAACAATTAGCGAGCTACGAGAGGCTAGATACGAGTTGCTTGTTATTGGTAATGGTTTACAAGCTACGATACACAAGATACGAATACCGGGTTATGAGTAGCGAGTTATAAGCTGCAATTTACGAGTTACAAGTTACCAGCTTCGAGTTAAGAGTTTCGAATTACGACTTTATGATCTACGAGGTACGAGTTACAAGATACGAGCTCCGAATTATCGGTAACGCGTTAGTAGTTCCGAGTCCTGAGTTACACGTCACGAGATACAGGATGCGAGTTCCCACTTATTGGTAACGAGTTACGATCTTCAGGATATAGGATACGAGTTCCAGGTTATCGGTAATGATTTGCGAGATCCGAGATAGAACATACGAGTTCCGAGTAACGGGTAACGAGTTACGAGTTACAAGGTAAGAGATACAAGAGACAAGCTCCGAGTTATCGGTAACGCGTTACGAGTTCCAAGTTCTGAAATACGCGTCGCGAGATACAAGTTGCGAGTTCCGACTTATCGGTAACGGATTACGAGTTACGAGAGGCAAGATACGAGTTCCTTGTTCCTAATGGGTTACAAGCTACGATACACAAGATACGAGATCCGGGTTATGAGTAGCGAGTTATATGCTGCGATTTACGAGTTACGAGCTATGAGTTACGAGATACAAGATGCGAGTTCCCACGTATCGTAACGAGTAACGAGCTACGAGACACAAGATACGAGTTCCAGGTATGAGTTACGAGCCACTAGATACAAGATGCGAGTTCCGAGTTATAATTAACGAGTTACGAGTTACAAGATCGAGCTCTGAGTTATCGGTAACACTTTTGAGTTCCGACTCCTGAGTTACGCGTCACGAGATACAAGATGCGAGTTCCCATTTATCGGTAACGATTTACGAACTTCTTGATCTAGGATACGAGTTCCAGGTTATCGGCAATGATTTGCGAGATCCGAGATAGCAGGTACGTGTTCCGAGTAATGGGTAACGAGTTACAAGTTACGAGTTACGAGTTACAAGGTAAGAGATACAAGATACAAGCTCCGAGTTATCGGTAACGCGTTACGAGTTCCAAGTTCTGAGTTACGGGTCACGAGATACAAGTTGCGAGTTCCCACTGATCGGTAACGGTTAGCGAGCTACGAGAGGCGAGATACGAGTTGCTTGTTATTGGTAATGTGTTACAAGCTACGATACACAAGATACCAGTACCGGGTTATGAGTAGCGAGTTATAAGCTGCAATTTACGAGTTACGAGTTACGAGCTTCGAGTTGCGAGTTGCGAGTAACGATATACGAGTTACGAGTTACGAGTTACGAATTACGACTTACGATCTACGAGGTACTAGATGCGAGTTACGAGTTACAGGATACGGGCTCTGAGTCTCACGTCATGAGATACAAGATGCGAGTTTCCACCTATCGGTAACGAGTTACGAACTACTAGATCTGGGATACGAGTTCCAGATTATCGTCATTGATTTACAAGATCCGAGATCAAGATTCTAGTTCCGAGTTATGGGCAACGAGTTACGGGTTACGACTTACAAGGTAAGTGATACAAGATACGAGCTCCGAGTTATCGGTAACACTTTTGAGTTCCGAGTCCTGAGTTACGCGTCACGAGATACAAGATGCGAGTTCCCATTTATCGGTGACGATTTACGAACTTCATGATCTAGGATACGAGTTCCAGGTTATCGGCAATGATTTGCGAGATCCGAGATAGCAGGTACGTGTTTCGAGTAATGGGTAACGAGTTACAAGTTACGAGTTACAAGGTAAGAGATACAAGATACAAGCTCCGAGTTATCGGTAACGCGTTACGAGTTCCAAGTTCTGAGTTACGGGTCACGAGATACACATTGCGAGTTCCCACTGATCGGTAACAATTAGCGAGCTACGAGAGGCTAGATACGAGTTGCTTGTTATTGGTAATGGTTTACAAGCTACGATACACAAGATACGAGTACCGGGTTATGAGTAGCGAGTTAAAAGCTGCAATTTACGAGTTACAAGTTACCAGCTACGAGTTAAGAGTTTCGAATTACGACTTTACGATCTACGAGGTACTAGTTACGAATTACGAGATACAAGATGAGACTTCCCACTTATCGTAACAGGTTACGAGCTACGTGACGCAAGATACGAGTTCCAGGTAATCAGTAATGAGTTACGAGCTACTAGATACAAGATACGAGTTCCGAGTTACGGGTTACGAGTTACGAGTTGCAAGGTAAGTGATACAAGATACGAGCTCCGAGTTATCGGTAAAACTTTCGATTTACGCGTCACGAGATACAAGACGCGAGTTCCCATTTATCGGTAACAATTTACGAGCTACGAGATGCAAGATACGAGTTCCAGATTATCGATAATGGATTACAAGTTACGATATATAAGATACGAGCTCCGAGTTATCGGTAACGCGTTACTAGTTCCAAGCTGTGAGTTACCCGTCACGAGATACAAGATGCGAGTTCCCACTTATTGGTAACGAGCTACGATCTTCAAGAAGTTCCTTGTTATTGGTAATGGGTTACAAGCTACGATACACAAGATACGAGATCCGGGTTATGAGTAGCGAGTTATATGCTGCGATTTACGAGTTACGAGCTACGAGTTACGAGATACAAGATGCGAGTTCCCACGTATCGTAACGAGTTACGAGCTACGAGACACAAGATACGAGTTCCAGGTATGAGTTACGAGCCACTAGATACAAGATGCGAGTTCCGAGTTATAATTAACGAGTTACGAGTTACAAGATCGAGCTCTGAGTTATCGGTAACGCGTTCCGAGTTCCGAGTTCTGAGTTTCACGTCATGAGATACAAGATGCGAGTTTCCACCTATTGGTAACGAGTTACGAACTACTAGTTCCGGGTTATGAGTAGCGAGTTATGGGCTGCGATTTACGAGTTACGAGTTTCGAGTTTCGAGTTACGAGTTTCGAGTTACGAGTTTCGAGTTTCGAGTTACGAGTTTCGAGTTACGAGTTACGAGTTTCGAGCTACGAGTTTCGAGTTGCGAGTAACGATATACGAGTTACGAGTAACGTATTACGACTTACGATCTACGAGGTACTAGATGCGAGTTACGAGATACAAGATGCGAGTTCCCACGTATCGTAACGAGCTACGAGCTACGAGACACAAGATACGAGTTTCAGGTATGAGTTACGAGCCACTAGATACAAGATGCGAGTTCCGAGTTATAATTAACGAGTTACGAGTTACAAGATCGAGCTCTGAGTTATCGGTAACGCGTTCCGAGTTCCGAGTTCTGAGTTTCACGTCATGAGATACAAGATGCGAGTTTCTACCTATTGGTAACGAGTTACGAACTACTAGTTCGCGGCTATCGTCATTGATTTACAAGATCCGAGATCAAGATTCTAGTTCCGAGTTATGGGCAACGAGTTACGGGTTACGAGTTACAACGTAAGTGATACAAGATACGAGCTCCGAGTTATAGGTAACACTTTTGAGTTCCGACTCCTGAGTTACGCGTCACGAGATACAAGATGCGAGTTCCCATTTATCGGTAACGATGTACGAACTTCATGATCTAGGATACGAGTTCCAGGTTATCGGCAATGATTTGCGAGATCCGAGATAGCAGGTACGTGTTCCGAGTAATGGTTAACGAGTTACGAGTTACAAGGTAAGAGATACAAGAGACAAGCTCCGAGTTATCGGTAACGCGTTACGAGTTCCAAGTTCTGAAATACGCGTCGCGAGATACAAGTTGCGAGTTCCGACTTATCGGTAACGGATTACGAGTTACGAGAGGCAAGATACGAGTTCCTTGTTCCTAATGGGTTACAAGCTACGATACACAAGATACGAGATCCGGGTTATGAGTAGCGAGTTATATGCTGCGATTTACGAGTTACGAGCTACGAGTTACGAGTTACGAGTTACGAGCTACGAGTTACGAGTTACGAGTTACGAGTAACGAGTTACGAGTTACGAGTTACGAGTTACGAGTTACGAGTTACGAGTTACGAGTTACGAGTTACGAGTTACGAGTTTCGAGTTGCGAGTTGCGAGTTTCGAGTTGCGAGTTACGATATACGAGTTACAAGATACGAGCTCCGAGTTATCGGTAACGCGTTACTAGTTCCGAGTTCTGAGTTACACGTCACGAGATACAGGATGCGAGTTGCCACATATTGCTGACTAGCTACGAACTTCATGATCTAGGATACGAGTTCCAGGTTATCGGCAATGATTTGCGAGATTCGAGATAGCAGGTACGTGTTTCGAGTAATGGGTAACGAGTTACAAGTAACGAGTTACGAGTTACAAGGTAAGAGATACAAGATACAAGCTCCGAGTTATCGGTAACGCGTTACGAGTTCCAAGTTCTGAGTTACGGGTCACGAGATACAAATTGCGAGTTTCCACTGATCGGTAACAATTAGCGAGCTACGAGAGGCTAGATACGAGTTGCTTGTTATTGGTAATGGTTTACAAGCTACGATACACAAGATACGAATACCGGGTTATGAGTAGCGAGTTATAAGCTGCAATTTACGAGTTACAAGTTACCAGCTTCGAGTTAAGAGTTTCGAATTACGACTTTATGATCTACGAGGTACGAGTTACAAGATACGAGCTCCGAATTATCGGTAACGCGTTAGTAGTTCCGAGTTCTGAGTTACACGTCACGAGATACAGGATGCGAGTTCCCACTTATTGGTAACGAGTTACGATCTTCAAGATATAGGATACGAGTTCCAGGTTATCGGTAATGATTTGCGAGATCCGAGATAGAACATACGAGTTCCGAGTAATGGGTAACGAGTTACGAGTTACAAGGTAAGAGATACAAGAGACAAGCTCCGAGTTATCGGTAACGCGTTACGAGTTCCGAGTTCTGAAATACGCGTCGCGAGATACAAGTTGCGAGTTCCGACTTATCGGTAACGGATTACGAGTTACGAGAGGCAAGATACGAGTTCCTTGTTCCTAATGGGTTACAAGCTACGATACACAAGATACGAGATCCGGGTTATGAGTAGCGAGTTATATGCTGCGATTTACGAGTTACGAGCTACGAGTTACGAGATACAAGGTGCGAGTTCCCACGTATCGTAACGAGTTACTAGCTACGAGACACAAGATACGAGTTCCAGGTATGAGTTATGAGCCACTAGATACAAGATGCGAGTTCCGAGTTATAATTAACGAGTTACGAGTTACAAGATCGAGCTCTGAGTTATCGGTAACGCGTTCCGAGTTCCGAGTTCTGAGTTTCACGTCATGAGATACAAGATGCGAGTTTCCACCTATTGGTAACGAGTTACGAACTACTAGCTCGCGGCTATCGTCATTGATTTACAAGATCCGAGATCAAGATTCTAGTTCCGAGTTATGGGCAACGAGTTACGGGTTACGAGTTACAACGTAAGTGATACAAGATACGAGCTCCGAGTTATCGGTAACACTTTTGAGTTCCGACTCCTGAGTTACGCGTCACGAGATACAAGATGCGAGTTCCCATTTATCGGTAATGATTTACGAACTTCATGATCTAGGATACGAGTTCCAGGTTATCGGCAATGATTTGCGAGATCCGAGATAGCAGGTACGTGTTCCGAGTAATGGGTAACGAGTTACGAGTTCCAAGTTCTGAAATACGTGTCGCGAGATACGAGTTGCGGGTTTCCACCTATCGGTAACGAGTTACGAACTACTAGATCTGGGATAAGAGTTCGAGGTTATCGTCATTGATTTACAAGATCCAAGATCAAGATTCTAGTACCGAGTTATGGGCAACGAGTTACGGGTTACGAGTTACGAGTTACAAGGTAAGTGATACAAGATACGAGCTCCGAGTTATCGGTAACACTTTCGAGTTCCGAGTCCTGAGTTACGCGTCACGAGATACAAGATGCGAGTTCCCATTTATCGGTAACGATTTACGAGCTACGAGATGCAAGATACGAGTTCCAGGTTATCGGTCATTGATTACAAGTCATGACATATAAGATACGAGTTCCAGGTTATCGGTAATGGATTACAAGTTACGATATATAAGATGCGAGCTCCGAGTTATCGGTAACTCGTTACTAGTTCCGAGTTCTGAGTTACACGTCACGAGATACAAGTTGCGAGTTCCCACTTATTGGTATCGAGTTACGATCTTCAAGATGTAGGATACGAGTTCCAGGTTATCGGCAATGATTTGTGAGATCCGAGATAGAAGATACGAGTTCCGAGTAATGGGTAACGAGTTACGAGTTACAAGGTAAGAGCTACAAGATACAAGCTCCGAGTTATCGGTAACGCGTTACGAGTTCCTAGTTCTAAGTTACGCGTCACGAGATACAAGATGCAAGTTCCCACTTATTGGTAACGAGTTACGATCTTCAAGATATAGGATACGAGTTCCAGGTTATCGGTAATGATTTGCGAGATCCGAGATAGAAGATACGAGTTCCGAGTAATGGGTAACGAGTTACGAGTTCCAAGTTCTGAAATACGCGTCGCGAGATACAAGTTGCAAGGTTCCACCTATCGGTAACGAGTTACGAACTACTAGATCTGGGATACGAGTTCGAGGTTATCGTCATTGATTTACAAGATCCAAGATCAAGATTCTAGTACCGAGTTATGGGCAACGAGTTACGGGTTACGAGTTACGAGTTACAAGGTAAGTGATACAAGATACGAGCTCCGAGTTATCGGTAACACTTTCGCGTTCCGAGTCCTGAGTTACGCGTCACGAGATACAAGATGCGAGTTCCCATTTATCGGTAACGATTTACGAGCTACAAGATGCAAGATACGAGTTCCAGGTTATCGGTAATGGATTACAAGTTACGATATATAAGATACGAGTTCAAGGTTATCGGTAATGGATTACAAGTTACGATATATAAGATGCGAGATCCGAGTTATCGGTAACCCGTTACTAGTTCCGAGTTCTGAGTCACACGTCACGAGATACAAGATGCGAGTTCCCACATATTGGTAACGAGTTACGAACTTCATGATCTAGGATACGAGTTCCAGGTTATCGGCAATGATATGCGAGATCCGAGATAGCAGGGACGTGTTCCGAGTAATGGGTAACGAGTTACAAGTTGCGAGTTCCCACTGATCGGTAACAATTAGCGAGTTACGAGAGGCGAGATACGAGTTGCTTGTTATTGGTAATGGGTTACAAGCTACGATACACAAGATACAAGTACCGGGTTATGAGTAGCGAGTTATAAGCTGTAATTTACTAGTTACAAGTTACCAGCTTCGAGTTACGAGTTTCGAATTACGACTTACGATCTACGAGGTACTAGTTACAAGATACTAGTTCCGAGTTATGGGTAACGGGTTACGAGTTGCAAGATACGAGCTCCGAGTTATCGGTAACGCGTTACTAGCTCCGAGTTCTAAGTTACACGTCACGAGATATAAGATGCGAGTTCCCACTTATTGGTAACGAGTTACGATCTTCAAGATATAGGATACGAGTTCCAGGTTATCGGTAATGATTTGCGAGATCCGAGATAGAAGATACGAGTTCCGAGTAATGGGTAACGAGTTACGAGTTCCAAGTTCTGAAATACGCGTCGCGAGATACGAGTTGCGAGATTCCACCTATCGGTAACGAGTTACGAACTACTAGATCTGGGATACGAGTTCGAGGTTATCGTCATTGATTTACAAGATCCAAGATCAAGATTCTAGTCCCGAGTTATGGGCAACGAGTCACGGGTTACGAGTTACAAGGTAAGTGATACAAGATACGAGCTCCGAGTTATCGGTAACACTTTCGAGTTCCGAGTCCTGAGTTACGCGTCACAAGATACAAGATGCGAGTTCCCATTTATCGGTAACGATGTACGAGCTACGAGATGCAAGATACGAGTTCCAGGTTATCGGTAATTGATTACAAGTCATGATATATATGATACGAGTTCCAGGTTATCGGTAATGCATTACAAGTTACGGTATATAAGATGCAAGCTCCGAGTTATCGCTAACGCGTTTTTAGTTACTAGTTCTAAGTTACGCGTCACGAGATACAAGTTGCGAGTTCTCACTTATTGGTAACGGTTTACAAGCTACGAGAGGCATGATACGAGTTCCTTGTTATTGGTAATGGGTTACAAGCTACGATCCACAAGAAACGAGTCCCGGTTTATGAATAGCGAGTTATAAGCTGCCATTTACGAGATACGAGTTACGAGTTTTGATTTACGGGCTTAGAGTTTCGAGTTTCGAGTTGCGAGTTACGATATACGAGTTACGAGTTACGAATTACGACTAACGATCGACGAGGTACTAGTTACGAATTACGAGATACAAGATGAGACTTCCCACTTATCGTAACGAGTTACGAGCTACGATACACAAGATACGAGTTCCAGGTAATCAGTAATGAGTTACGAGCTACTATATACAAGATACGAGTTCCGAGGTATGGGTAACGGGTTACGAGTTACAAGTTACGAGCTCCGAGTCATCGGTTACGCGTTACGAGTTCCCAGTTCTGAGTTTCGCGTCATGAGATACAAAATGCGAGTTTCCACCTATAGGAAACGGGTTACGAACTACTAGATCTAGGATACGAGTTCGAGGTTATCGTCATTGATTTACAATATCCGAGATCAAGATTTGAGTCCCGAGTCATGGGCAACGAGTTACGGGTTACGGGTTACAAGGTAAAAGATACAAGATACGAGCTCCGAGCTATCGGTAACGCGTTACTAGTTCCGAGTTCTGAGTTACACGTCACGAGATACAAGATGCGAGTTCCCACTTATTGGTAACGAGTTACGATCTTCAAGATATAGGATACGAGTTCCAGGTTATCGGTAATGATTTGCGAGATCCGAGATAGAAGATACGAGTTCCGAGTAATGGGTAACTAGTTACGAGTTCCAAGTTCTGAAATACGCGTCGCGAGATACAAGTTGCGAGTTTCCACCTATCGGTAACGAGTTACGAACTACTAGATCTGGGATACAAGTTCGAGGTTATCGTCATTGATTTACAAGATCCAAGATCAAGATTCTAGTACCGAGTTATGGGCAACGAGTCACGGGTTACGAGTTACGAGTTACAAGGTAAGTGATACAAGATACGAGCTCCGAGTTATCGGTAACACTTTCGAGTTCCGAGTCCTGAGTTACGCGTCACGAGATACAAGATGCGAGTTCCCATTTATCGGTAACGATTTACGAGCTACGAGATGCAAGATACGAGTTCCAGGTTATTGGTAATGGATTACAAGTTACGATATATAAGATACGAGTTCAAGGTTATCGGTAATGGATTACAAGTTACGATATATAAGATGCGAGCTCCGAGTTATCGGTAACGCGTTACTATTTCCGAGTTCTGAGTTACACGTCATGAGATACAAGATGCGAGTTTCCACCTATCGGTAACGAGTTACGAACTACTAGATCAAGGATACTGATTCGAGGTTATCGTCATTGATTTAAAAGATCTGTGATCAAGATTCAGGTTCCGAGTTATGGGCAACGAGCTACGGGTTACGAGCTACAAGATAAGTGATACAAGGTACGAGCTCCGCGTTATCGGTAACACCTTCGAGTTCCGAGTCCTGAGTTACGCGTCACGAGATACAAGATGCGAGTTCCCATTTATCAGTAATGATTTACGAGCTACGAGAGGCAAGATACGAGTTCCTTGTTAAAGGTAATGGGTTACAAGGTACGATACACAAGATACGAGTTCCTAATTATGAGTAGCGAGTTATAAGCTGCGATTTACGAGTTACGAGTTTCGAGTTGAGAGCTACGATATACAGTTTTCGATCTACGAGGTACTAGTTACATGTTACGAGATACAAGATGTGAGCTCCCACTTATCGTAACAAGTTACGAGCTACGAGACACAAGATAGGAGTTCCAGGTAATCAGTAATGAGGTACGAGCTACGAGATACAAGATACGGGTGCCGAGTTATGGGTAACGAGTGGCGAATTACAAGATGAGAGCACCGAGTTATCGGTTACGCGTTACGTGTTCTGAGTTCTGAGTTTCGCGTCATGAGATACAAGATGCGAGTTTTCACCTATCGGTAACAAGTAACGAACTACTAGATCTAGGATACGAGTTCGAGGTTATCGTCATTGATTTACAAAATCCGAGATGAAGATTCGAGTTCCGAGTTATAGGCAACGAGTTACGGGTTACGAGTAACAAGGTAAGTGATACAAGATACGAGCTCCGAGTTATCGGTAACGAGTTACGAGTTACGAGTTACAAGATACGAGCTCCGAGCTATCAGTAACGCGTTACTAGTTTCGAGTTCTGAGATACGCGTCACGAGATACAAGATGCGAGTTCCCATTTATCGATAACGGTTTACGAGCTACGAGATGCAAGATACGAGTCCCAGGTTATCGGTCATTGATTACAAGTCATGATATATAAGATACGAGTTCCAGGTTATCGGTAATGGATTACAAGTTACGATATATAAGATGCGAGCTCCGAGTTATCGGTAACGCGTAACTAGTTCCGAGTTCTGAGGTACACGTCACGAGATACAAGTTGCGAGTTCCCACTTATTGGTAACGAATTACGATCTTCAAGATGTAGGATACGAGTTCCAGGTTATCGGCAATGATTTGTGAGATCCGAGATAGAAGATACGAGTTCCGAGTAATGGGTAACGAGTTACGAGTTACAAGGTTAGAGCTACAAGATACAAGCTTCGAGTTATCGGTAACGCGTTACGAGTTCCTAGTTCTAAGTTACGCGTCACGAGATACAAGTTGCGAGTTCCCACTTATTGGTAACGATTTACGAGATACGAGAGGCAAGATACGAGTTCCTTGTTATTGGTAATGGGTTACAAGCTACGATACACAAGAAACGAGTCCCGGGTTATGAATAGCGAGTTATAAGCTGCGATTTACGAGATACGAGTTACGAGTTACGAGTTTCGATTTACGAGCTTCGAGTTTCGAGTTTCGAGTTTCGAGTTTCGAGTTTCGAGTTTCGAGTTGCGAGTTACGATACACGAGTTACGAGTTACGAATTACAACATACGATCTACGAGGTACTAGTTACGAATTACGAGATACAAGATGAGACTTCCCACTTATCGTAACAAGTGACGAGCTACGAGACACAAGATACGAGTTCCAGGTAATCAGTAATGAGTTACTAGCTACTAGATACAAGATACGAGTTCCGAGTTATGGGTAACGAGTTACGAGTTACAAGATACGAGCTCCGAGTCATCGGTTACGCGCTACGAGTTCCCAGTTGTGAGTTTCGCGTCATGAGATGCAAAATGCGAGTTCCCAATTATTGGTAACGAGTTACGATCTTCAAGATATAAGATACGAGTTATAGGTTATCGGCAATGATTTGCGAGATCCGAGATAAGATACGAGTTCCGAGTAATGGGTAACGAGTTACGAGTTACAAGGTAAGAGATACAAGAGACAAGCTCCGAGTTATCGGTAACGCGTTACGAGTTCCAAGTTCTGAGTTACACGTCGCGAGATACAAGTTGCGAGTTCCCACTTATCGGTAACGATTTACGAGCTATGAGAGGCAAGATACGAATTCTTTGTTATTGGTAATGGGTTACAAGCTACGATACACACGATACGAGTACCGGGTTATGAGTAACGAGTTTTAAGCTGCGATTTACGAGTTTCTAGTTTCGAGTTGCGAGTTACGATATACGAGCTACGAGTTACGAATTTTCGACTTATATGAGTTACGAGCTACTAGATACAAGATACGAGTTCCGAGTTATGGGTAACGAGTTACGAGTTACAAGATACTAGCTCCGAGTTATCGGTTACGCGTTACGAGTTCCGAGTTCTGAGTTTCGCGTCATGAGATACAAGATGAGAGTTTCCACCTATCGGCATCAAGTTACGAACTACTAGATCTAGGATACGAGTTCGAGGTTATCGGCAATGATTTGCCAGATCCTAGATAGAAGATACGAGTTCCGAGTAATGGGTAACGAGTTAGAGTTACCAGTTACGAGTTACAAGGTAAGAGATACAAGATACAAGCTCCGAGTTATCAGTAACGCGTTACGAGTTCCAAGTTCTGAGTTACGCGTGACGAGATACAATTTGCGAGTTCCCACTTATCTGTAACGATTCACGAGCTACGAGAGGCCAGATACGAGTTCCTTGTTATTGGTAATGGGTTACAAGCTACGATACACAAGATACGAGTTCCGGGTTATGAGTAGCGAGTTATGGGCTGCGATTTACGAGTTTCGAGTTACGAGTTTCGAGTTCCGAGTTCCGAGTTACGAGTTTCGAGTTGCGAGTAACGATATACGAGTTACGAGTTACGAATTATCGACTTACGATCTACAAGGTACTAGTTACGAGTTACGAGATACAAGATGCGAGTTCCAACTTATCGTAACGGGTTACGAGCTACGAGACTCAATATGAGAGTTCCAGGTAATCAGTAATGAGTTACGAGCTACTAGATACAAGATACGTGTTCCGAGTAATGGGTAACGAGTTACAAGTTGCGAGTTCCCACTGATCGGTAACAATTAGCGAGTTACGAGAGGCGAGATACGAGTTGCTTGTTATTGGTAATGGGTTTAGAACTACGATACACAAGATACGAGTACCGGGTTATGAGTAGCGAGTTATAAGCTGTAATTTACTAGTTACAAGTTACCAGCTCCGAGTTACGAGTTTCGAATTACCACTTACGATCTACGAGGTACTAGTTACAAGATACGAGTTCCAAGTTATGGGTAACGAGTTACGAGTTACAAGATACGAGCTCCGAGCTATCGGTAATGCGTTACTAGTTCCGAGTTCCGAGTTACACGTCACGAGATACAAGATGCGAGTTCCCACTTATTGGTAACGAGTTACGATCTTCAAGATATAGGATACGAGTTCCAGGTTATCGGTAATGATTTGCGAGATCCGAGATAGAAGATACGAGTTCCGAGTAATGGGTAACGAGTTACGAGTTCCAAGTTCTGAAATACGCGTCGCGAGATACAAGTTGCGAGGTTCCACCTATCGGTAACGAGTTACGAACTACTAGATCTGGGATACGAGTTCGAGGTTATCGTCATTGATTTACAAGATCCAAGATCAAGATTCTAGTACCGAGTTATGGGCAACGAGTTACGGGTTACGAGTTACGAGTTACAAGGTAAGTGATACAAGATACGAGCTCCGAGTTATCGGTAACACTTTCGAGTTCCGAGTCCTGAGTTACGCGTCACGAGATACAAGATGCGAGTTCCCATTTATCGGTAACGATGTACGAGCTACGAGATGCAAGATACGAGTTCAAGGTTATCGGTAATTGATTACAAGTCATGATATATATGATACGAGTTCCAGGTTATCGGTAATGGATTACAAGTTACGATATATAAGATGCAAGCTCCGAGTTATCGCTAACGCGTTTTTAGTTCCTAGTTCTAAGTTACGCGTCACGAGATACAAGTTGCGAGTTCCCATTTATCGGTAACGATTTACGAGCTACGAGATGCAAGATACGAGTTCCAGGTTATCGGTCATTGATTACAAGTCATGATATATAAGATACGAGTTCCAGGTTATCGGTAAAGGATTACAAGTTACGATATATAAGATGCGAGCTCCGAGTTATCGGTAACGCGTTACTAGTTCCGAGTTCTGAGTTACACGTCACGAGATACAAGTTGCGAGTTCCCACTTATTGGTATCGAGTTACGATATTCAGGATGTAGGATACGAGTTCCAGGTTATCGGCAATGATTTGTGAGATCCGAGATAGAAGATACGAGTTCCGAGTAATGGGTAACAACTTACGAGTTACAAGGTAAGAGCTACAAGATACAAGCTCCGAGTTATCGGTAACGCGTTACGAGTTCCTAGTTCTAAGTTACGCGTCACGAGATACAAGTTGCGAGTTCCCACTTATTGGTAACGATGTACGAGCTACGAGAGGCAAGATACGAGTTCCTTGTTATTGGTAATGGGTTACAAGCTACTATACACAAGAAACGAGTCCCGGGTTATTAATAGCGAGTTATAAGCTGGGATTTACGAGATACGAGTTACGAGTTTCGATTTACGAGCTTCGAGTTTCGAGTTTCGAGTTACGATATACGAGTTACGAATTACGACTAACGATCTACGAGGTACTAGTTGCGAATTACGAGATACAAGATGAGACTTCCCACTTATCGTAACGAGTTACGAGCTACGAGACACAAGATACGAGTTCCAGGTAATCAGTAATGAGTTACGAGCTACTAGATACAAGATACGAGTACCGAGTTATGGGTAACGAGTTACGAGTTACAAGATACGAGCTCCGAGTCATCGGTAACGCGGTACTAGTTCCGAGTTCTGAGTTACACGTCACGAGACATAGGATGCGAGTTCCCACTTATCGATAGCCATTCACTAGCTACGAGAGGCCAGATTCGAGTTCCTTGTTATTGGTAATGGGTTACAAGGTACTTTAAACAAGATTCGACTTCTGGGCTATGAGAAACGAGTTATGAGCTGCGATTTACGAGTTACGAGTTTCGAGTTGCGAGTTACGATATACAAGTTACAAATTACGACTTACGATCTACGAGGTACTAGTTACGAATTACGAGATACAAGATGAGACTTCCCACTTATCGTAACAAGTTACGAGCTACGAGACGCAAGATACGAGTTCCAGGTAATCAGTAATGAGTTACGAGCTACTAGATACAAGATACGAGTTCCGAGTTACGGGTTACGAGTTACGAGTTGCAAGGTAAGTGATACAAGATACGAGCTCCGAGTTATCGGTAAAACTTTCGATTTACGCGTCACGAGATACAAGACGCGAGTTCCCATTTATTGGTAACGATTTACGAGCTACGAGATGCAAGATACGAGTTCCAAATTATCGGTAATGGATTACAAGTTACGATATATAAGATACGAGTTCCGAGTTATGGGTAAAGAGTTACGAGTTAAGAGTTACAAGATACAAGCTCCGAGTTATCGGTAACGCGTTACTAGTTCCAAGCTCTGAGTTACACGTCACGAGATACAAGATGCGAGTTCCCACTTATTGGTAACGAGTTACGATCTTCAAGAAGTTCCTTGTTATTGGTAATGGGTTACAAGCTACGATACACAAGATACGAGTTCCGGGTTATGAGTAGCGAGTTATGGGCTGCGATTTACGAGTTACGAGTTTCGAGTTTTGAGTTACGAGTTACGAGTTACGAGTTACGAGTTTCAAATTTCGAGTTACGAGTTACGAGTTGCGAGTAACGATATACGAGTTACAAGTTACGAGTTACGAGTTACGAGTTACGAGTTACGAGTTACTAGATACGAGCTCTGAGTTATCGGTTACGCGTTCCGAGTTCCGAGTTCTGAGTTTCACGTCATGAGATACAAGATGCGAGTTTCCACCTATTGGTAACGAGTTACGAACTACTAGTTCGAGGTTATCATCATTGATTTACAAGATCCGAGATGAAGATTCTAGTTCCGAGTTATGGGCAGCAAGTTACGGGCTACAAGATACGAGCTCCTAGTTATCGGTAACGCGTTACTAGTTCCGAGTTCTGAGTTTCGCGTCATGAGATACAAGATGAGAGTTTCCACCTATCAGCAACGAGTTACGAACTACTAGATCTAGGATACGAGTTCCAGGTTATCGGCAATGATTTGCGAGATCCGAGATAGAGGACACGAGTTCCGAGTAATGGGTAACGAGTTAGAGTTACGAGTTATGAGTTACAAGGTAAGAGATACAAGATACAAGCTCCGAGTTATCGGTAACGCGTTACGAGTTCCAAGTGCTGAGTTACGCGTCACGAGATACAAGTTGCGAGTTCCCACTTATCGGTAACGATTCACGAGCTACGAGAGGCCAAATACGAGTTCCTTGTTATTGGTAATGGGTTACATGCCACGATACACAGGATACGAGTTCCGGGTTATGAGTAGCGAGTTATGAGCTGCGATTTACGAGTTACGAGTTACGAGTTACGAGTTTCAAGTTTCGAGTTTCGAGTTTCGAGTTACGAGTTTCGAGTTGCGAGTAACGATATACGAGTTACGAATTGTCGACTTACGATCTACAAGGTACAAGTTACGAGTTACGAGATACAAGATGCGAGTTCCCACTTATCGTAACGAGTTACGAGCTACTAGACTCAATATAAGAGTTCCAAGTAATCAGTAATGAGTTACGAGCTACTAGATACAAGATACGAGTTCCGAGTTATGGGTAACGAGTTACGAGTTACAAGATACTAGATCCGAGTTATCGGTAACGCGTTACGAGTTCCAAGGTCTGAGTTACGCGTCACGAGATACAAGCTGCGAGTTCCCACTTATAGGTAGCGATTCACGAGCTACGAGAGGCCAGATACGAGTTCCTTGTTATTGGTAATGGGTTACATGCCACGATACACAGAATACGAGTTCCGGGTTATGAGTAGCGAGTTATGAGCTGCGATTTACCAGTTACGAGTTACGAGTTTCGAGTTGCGAGTAACGATCTACGAGGTACTAGATGCGAGTTACGAGTTACAGGATACGAGCTCTGAGTTATCGGTTACGCGTTACGGTTTCCGAGCTCTGAGTCTCACGTCATGAGATACAAGTTTCGTGTTTCCACCTATCGGTAAAGAGTTACGAACTACTAGATCTGGGATACGAGTTCGAGGTTATCGTCATTGATTTACAAGATCCGAAATCAAGATTCTAGTTCCGAGTTATGGGCAACGAGTTACGGGTTACGAGTTACAAGGTAAGCGATACAAGATACGAGCTCCGAGTTATCGGTAACACTTTCGAGTTCCGAGTCCTGAGTTACGCGTCACGAGATACAAGATGCGAGTTCCCATTTATCGGTAACGATGTACGAGCTACGAGATGCAAGATACGAGTTCAAGGTTATTGGTAATTGATTACAAGTCATGATATATATGATACGAGTTCCAGGTTATCGGTAATGGATTACAAGTTACGATATATAAGATGCAAGCTCCGAGTTATCGCTAACGCGTTTTTAGTTCCTAGTTCTAAGTTACGCGTCACGAGATACAAGTTGCGAGTTCTCACTTATTGGTAACGGTTTACGAGCTACGAGAGGCATGATACGAGTTCCTTGTTATTGGTAATGGGTTACAAGCTACGATACACAAGAAACGAGTCCCGGGTTATGAATAGCGAGTTATAAGCTGCCATTTACGAGATACGAGTTTTGATTTACGAGCTTCGAGTTTCGAGTTTCGAGTTTCGAGTTGCGAGTTACTATATACGAGTTACGAGTTACGAATTACGACTTACGATCTACGAAGTACTAGTTACGAATTACGAGATACAAGATGAGACTTCCCACTTATCGTAACGAGTTACGAGCTACGATACACAAGACACGAGTTCCAGGTAATCAGTAATGAGTTACGAGCTACTATATACAAGATACGAGTTCCGAGGTATGGGTAACGGGTTACGAGTTACAAGATACGAGCTCCGAGTCATCGGTTACGCGTTACGAGTTCCCAGTTCTGAGTTTCGCGTCATGAGATACAAAATGCGAGTTTCCACCTATAGGAAACGGGTTACGAACTACTAGATCTAGGATACGAGTTCGAGGTTATCGTCATTGATTTACAAGATCCGAGATCACGATTTGAGTCCTGAGTTATGGGCAACGAGTTACGGGTTACGAGTTACAAGGTAAAAGATACAAGATACGAGCTCCGAGTTATCGGTAACGCGTTACTAGTTCCGAGTTCTGAGTTACACGTCACGAGATACAAGATGCGAGTTCCCACTTATTGGTAACGAGTTACGATCTTCAAGATATAGGATAAGAGTTCCAGGTTATCGGTAATGATTTGCGAGATCCGAGATAGAAGATACGAGTTCCGAGTAATGGGTAACGAGTTACGAGTTTCAAGTTCTGAAATACGCGTCGCGAGATACAAGTTGCGAGCTTCCACCTATCGGTAACGAGTTACGAACTACTAGATCTGGGATACGAGTTCGAGGTTACCGTCATTGATTTACAAGATCCAAGATCAAGATTCTAGTACCGAGTTATGGGCAACGAGTCACGGGTTACGAGTTACGAGTTACAAGGTAAGTGATACAAGATACGAGCTCCGAGTTATCGGTAACACTTTCGAGTTCCGAGTCCTGAGTTACGCGTCACGAGATACAAGATGCGAGTTCCCATTTATCGGTAACGATTTACGAGCTACGAGATGCAAGATACGAGTTCCAGGTTATCGGTAATGGATTACAAGTTACGATATATAAGATACGAGTTCAAGGTTATCGGTAATGGATACAAGTTACGATATATAAGATGCGAGCTCCGAGTTATCGGTAACGCGTTACTATTTCCGAGTTCTGAGTTACACGTCATGAGATACAAGATGCGAGTTTCCACCTATCGGTAACGAGTTACGAACTACTAGATCTAGGATACTGATTCGAGGTTATCGTCATTGATTTAAAAGATCTGTGATCAAGATTCAAGTTCCGAGTTATGGGCAACGAGCTACGGGTTACGAGCTACATGATAAGTGATACAAGGTACGAGCTCCGGGTTATCGGTAACACCTTCGAGTTCCGAGTCCTGAGTTACGCGTCACGAGATACAAGATGCGAGTTTCCATTTATCAGTAATGATTTACGAGCTACGAGAGGCAAGATACGAGCTCCTTGTTAAAGGTAATGGGTTACAAGCTACGATACACAAGATACGAGTTCCTAATTATGAGTAGCGAGTTATAAGCTGCGATTTACGAGTTACGAGTTTCGAGTTGAGAGCTACGATATACGATTTTCGATCAACGAGGTACTAGTTACGTGTTACGAGATACAAGATGCGAGCTTCCACTTATCGTAACAAGTTACGAGCTACGAGACACAAGATAGGGGTTCCAGGTAATCAGTAATGAGGTACGAGCTACGAGATACAAGATACGGGTGCCGAGTTATGGGTAACGAGTGGCGAATTACAAGATGAGAGCACCGAGTTATCGGTTACGCGTTACGAGTTCTGAGTTCTGAGTTTCGCGTCATGAGATACAAGATGCGAGTTTTCACCTATCGGTAACAAGTAACGAACTACTAGATCTAGGATACGAGTTCGAGGTTATCGTCATTGATTTACAAAATCCGAGATGAAGATTCGAGTTCCGAGTTATGGGCAACGAGTTACGGGTTACGAGTAACAAGGTAAGTGATACAAGATACGAGCTCCGAGTTATCGGTAACGAGTTACGGGTTACGAGTTACAAGATACGAGCTCCGAGCTATCAGTAACGCGTTACTAGTTTCGAGTTCTGAGGTACACGTCACGAGATACAAGTTGCGAGTTCCCACTTATTGGTAACGAGTTACGATCTTCAAGATGTAGGATACGAGTTCCGGGTTATCGGCAATGATTTGTGAGATCCGAGATAGAAGATACGAGTTCCGAGTAATGGGTAACGAGTTACGAGTTACAAGGTAAGAGCTACAAGATACAAGCTTCGAGTTATCGGTAACGCGTTACGAGCTCCTAGTTCTAAGTTACGCGTCACGAGATACAAGTTGCGAGTTCCCACTTATTGGTAACGATTTACGAGAGGCAAGATACGAGTTCCTTGTTATTGGTAATGGGTTACAAGCTACGATACACAAGAAACGAGTCCCGGGTTATGAATAGCGAGTTATAAGCTGCGATTTACGAGATACGAGTTACGACTTTCGATTTACGAGCTTCGAGTTTCGAGTTTCGAGTTTCGAGTTTCGAGTTTCGAGTTTCGAGTTTCGAGTTTCGAGTTTCGAGTTTCGAGTTTCGAGTTGCGAGTTACGATATACGAGTTACGAGTTACGAATTACAACATACGATCTACGAGGTACTAGTTACGAATTACGAGATACAAGATGAGACTTCCCACTTATCGTAACAAGTGACGAGCTACGAGACACAAGATACGAGTTCCAGGTAATCAGTAATGAGTTACTAGCTACTAGATACAAGATACGAGTTCCGAGTTATGGGTAACGAGTTACGAGTTACAAGATACGAGCTCCGAGTCATCGGTTACGCGTTACGAGTTCCCAGTTCTGAGTTTCGCGTCATGAGATACAAGATGAGAGTTTCCACCTATCGGTTACGAGTTAAAAGCTACTAGATACGAGTTCGAGGTTATCGGCAATGATTTGCGAGATCCGAGATAGAAGATACGAGTTCCGAGTAATGGGTAACGAGTTAGAGATACGAGTTACGAGTTACAAGGTAAGAGATACAAGATACAAGCTCCGAGTTATCGGTAACGCGTTACGCGTTCCAAGGTCTGAGTTACGCGTCACGAGATACAAGTTGCCAGTTCCCACTTATCGGTAACAATTCACGAGCTACGAGAGGCCATATACGAGTTCCTTGTTATTGGTAATGAGTTACAAGCTACGATACACAAGATACGAGTTCCAGGTTATGAGTAGCGAGTTATGAGCTGCGATTTACGAGTTACGAGTTACGAGTTTCGAGTTACGAGTTTCGAGTTGCGAGTAACGATATACGAGTTTCGAGTTACCAATTGTCGACTTACGGTCTACAAGGTACTAGTTACGAGTTACGAGATACAAGATGCGAGTTCCCACTTATCGTAACGAGTTACGAGCTACTAGACTCAATATAAGAGTTCCAGGTAATCAGTAATGAGTTACGAGCTACTAGATACAAGATACGAGTTCCGAGTTATGGATAACGAGTTACGAGTTACAAGATACTAGTTCCGAGTTATCGGTTACGCGTTACGAGTTCTGAGATTCGCGTCATGAGATACAAGATGAGAGTTTCCACCTATCGGCAACGAGTTACGAACTTCTAGATCTAGGATACGAGTTCGAGGTTATCGTCATTGATCTACACGATCCAAAATCAAGATTCTAGTTCCGAGTTATGGGCAACGAGTTACGGGTTACGAGTTACAAGATGCGAGTTCCCATTTATCGGTAACGATTTACGAGCTACGAGATGCAAGATACGAGTTCCAGGTTATCGGTAATTGATTACAAGTCATGATATATAAGATACGAGTTCCAGGATATCGGTAATGGATTACAAGTTACGATATATAAGATGCGAGCTCCGAGTTATCGGTAACGCGTTACTAGTTCCGAGTTCTGAGTTACACGTCACGAGATACAAGATGCGAGTTCCGAGTTATCGGTAACGCGTTACGAGTTCCTAGTTCTAAGTTACGCGAGTTATAAGCTGCGATTTACGAGATAGGAGTTACGAGTTTCGATTTACGAGTTTCGAGTTTAGAGTTTCGAGTTGCGAGTTACGATATACGAGTTACGAGTCACGAATTACGACTTACGATCTACGAGGTACTAGTTACGAATTACGAGATACAAGATGAGACTTCCCACTTATCGTAACGAGTTACGAGTTACGAGACAGAAGATACGAGTTCCAGGTAATCAGTAATGAGTTACGAGCTACTAGATACAAGATACCTGTTCCGAGATATGGGTAACGAGTTACGAGTTACAAGATACGAGCTCCGAGTTATCGGTAACGCGTTACTAGCTCCGAGTTCTGAGTTACACGTCACGAGATATAGTATGCAAGTTCCCACTTATTGATAGCCATTCACGAGCTACGAGAGGCCAGATTCGAGTTCCTTGTTATTGGTAATGGGTTACAGGGTACTATACACAAGATACGAGGTCCGGGCTATGAGAAGCGAGTTATGAGCTGCGATTTGCGAGTTTCGAGTTGCGAGTTACGATATACGAGTTACGAGTTACGAGTCACGAATTACGACTTACGATCTACGTGGTACTAGTTACGAATTACGAAATACAAGATGAAACTTCCCACTTATCGTAACAAGTTACGGGCTACGAGACACAAGATACGAGTTCCAGGTAATCAGTAATGAGTTACGAGCTACTATATACAAGATACGAGTTCCGAGGTATGGGTAACGGGTTACGAGTTACAAGATACGAGCTCCGGGTCATCGGTTACGCGTTACGAGTTCCCAGTTCTGAGTTTCGCGTCATGAGATACAAAATGCGAGTTTCCACCTATAGGAAACGGGTTACGAACTACTAGATCTAGGATACGAGTTCGAGGTTATCGTCATTGATTTACAAGATCCGAGATCAAGATTTGAGTCCTGAGTTATGGGCAACGAGTTACGGGTTACGAGTTACAAGGTAAAAGATACAAGATACGAGCTCCGAGTTATCGGTAACGCGTTACTAGTTCCGAGTTCTGAGTTACACGTCACGAGATACAAGACGCGAGTTCCCACTTATTGGTAACGAGTTACGATCTTCAAGATATAGGATACGATTTCCAGGTTATCGGTAATGATTTGCGAGATCCGAGATAGAAGATACGAGTTCCGAGTAATGGGTAACGAGTTACGAGTTTGAAGTTCTGAAATACGCGTCGCGAGATACAAGTTGCGAGCTTCCACCTATCGGTAACGAGTTACGAACTACTAGATCTGGGATACGAGTTCGAGGTTATCGTCATTGATTTACAAGATCCAAGATCAAGATTCTAGTACCGAGTTATGGGCAACGAGTCACGGGTTACGAGTTACGAGTTACAAGGTAAGTGATACAAGATACGAGCTCCGAGTTATCGGTAACACTTTCGAGTTCCGAGTCCTGAGTTACGCGACACGAGATACAAGATGCGAGTTCCCATTTATCGGTAACGATTTACGAGCTACGAGACGCAAGATACGAGTTCCAGGTTATCGGTAATGGATTACAAGTTACGATATATATGATACGAGTTCAAGGTTATCTGTAATGGATTACAAGTTACGATATATAAGATGCGAGCTCCGAGTTATCGGTAACGCGTTACTATTTCCGAGTTCTGAGTTACACGTCATGAGATACAAGATGCGAGTTTCCACCTATCGGTAACGAGTTACGAACTACTAGATCTAGGATACTGATTCGAGGTTATCGTCATTGATTTAAAAGATCTGTGATCAAGATTCAAGTTCCGAGTTATGGGCAACGAGCTACGGGTTACGAGCTACATGATAAGTGATACAAGGTACGAGCTCCGGGTTATCGGTAACACCTTCGAGTTCCGAGTCCTGAGTTACGCGTCACGAGATACAAGATGCGAGTTCCCATTTATCAGTAATGATTTACGAGCTACGAGAGGCAAGATACGAGTTCCTTGTTAAAGGTAATGGGTTACAAGCTACGATACACAAGATACGAGTTCCTAATTATGAGTAGCGAGCTATAAGCCGCGATTTACGAGTTTCGATCTACGAGGTACTAGTTACGTGTTACGAGATACAAGATGCAAGCTCCCACTTATCGTAACAAGTTACGAGCTACGAGACACAAGATAGGAGTTCCAGGTAATCAGTAATGAGGTACGAGCTACGAGATACAAGATACGGGTGCCGAGTTATGGGTAACGAGTGGCGAATTACAAGATGAGAGCACCGAGTTATCGGTTACGCGTTACGAGTTCTGAGTTCTTTGTTTCGCGTCATGAGATACAAGATGCGAGTTTTCACCTATCGGTAACAAGTAACGAACTACTAGATCTAGGATACGAGTTCGAGGTTATCGTCATTGATTTACAAAATCCGAGATGAAGATTCGAGTTCCGAGTTATGGGCAACGAGTTACGGGTTACGAGTAACAAGGTAAGTGATACAAGATACGAGCTCCGAGTTATCGGTAACGAGTTACGGGTTACGAGTTACAAGATACGAGCTCCGAGCTATCAGTAACGCGTTACTAGTTTCGAGTTCTGAGGTACACGTCACAAGATACAAGTTGCGAGTTCCCACTTATTGGTAACGAGTTACGATCTTCAAGATGTAGGATACGAGTTCCGGGTTATCGGCAATGATTTGTGAGATCCGAGATAGAAGATACGAGTTCCGAGTAATGGGTAACGAGTTACGAGTTACAAGGTAAGAGCTACAAGATACAAGCTTCGAGTTATCGGTAACGCGTTACGAGTTCCTAGTTCTAAGTTACGCGTCACGAGATACAAGTTGCGAGTTCCCACTTATTGGTAACGATTTACGAGATACGAGAGGCAAGATACGAGTTCCTTGTTATTGGTAATGGGTTACAAGCTACGATACACAAGAAACGAGTCCCGGGTTATGACTAGCGAGTTATAAGCTGCGATTTACGAGATACGAGTTACGAGTTTCGATTTACGAGCTTCGAGTTTCGAGTTTCGAGTTGCGAGTTACGAGTTACGAATTACAACATACGATCTACGAGGTACTAGTTACGAATTACGAGATACAAGATGAGACTTCCCACTTATCGTAACAAGTGACGAGCTACGAGACACAAGATACGAGTTCCAGGTAATCAGTAATGAGTTACTAGCTACTAGATACAAGATACGAGTTCCGAGTTATGGGTAACGAGTTACGAGTTACAAGATACGAGCTCCGAGTCATCGGTTACGCGTTACGAGTTCCCAGTTCTGAGTTTCGCGTCATGAGATGCAAAATGCGAGTTCCCAATTATTGGTAACGAGTTACGATCTTCAAGATATAGGATACGAGTTATAGGTTATCGGCAATGATTTGCGAGATCCGAGATAAGATACGAGTTCCGAGTAATGGGTAACGAGTTACGAGTTACAAGGTAAGAGATACAAGAGACAAGCTCCGAGTTATCGGTAACGCGTTACGAGTTCCAAGTTCTGAGTTACACGTCGCGAGATACAAGTTGCGAGTTCCCACTTATCGGTAACGATTTACGAGCTACGAGAGGCAAGACACGAGTTGCTTGTTATTGGTAATGGGTTACAAGCTACGATACACAAGATACGAGTACGGGGTTATGAGTAGCGAGTTATAAGCTGCAATTTACGAGTTACAAGTTACCAGCTTCGAGTTACGAATTACGACTTACGATCTACGAGGTACTAGTTACAAGATACGAGCTCCGATTTATCGGTAACGCGTTACTAGTTCCGAGTTCTGAGTTACACGTCACGAGATATAGGATGCGAGTTCCCACTTATCGGTAACGATTTACGAGCTATGAGAGGCAAGATACGAATTCTTTGTTATTGGTAATGGGTTACAAGCTACGATACACACGATACGAGTACCGGGTTATGAGTAACGAGTTTTAAGCTGCGATTTACGAGTTACGAGTTTCGAGTTGCGAGTTACGATATACGAGCTACGAGTTACGAATTGTCGACTTACGATCTACAAGGTACTAGTTACGAGTTACGAGATACAAGATGTGAGTTCCCACTTATCGTAACGAGTTAGAGAGCTACGAGACTCAATATAAGAGTTCCAGGTAATCAGTAATGAGCTACTAGATACAAGATACGAGTTCCAAGTTATGGGTAACGAGTTACGAGTTACAAGATACTACCTCCGAGTTATCGGTTACGCGTTACGAGTTCCGAGTTCTGAGTTTCGCGTCATGAGATACAAGATGAGAGTTTCCACCTATCGGCATCAAGTTATGAACTACTAGATCTAGGATACGAGTTCGAGGTTATCGGCAATGATTTGCAGATCCTAGATAGAAGATACGAGTTCCGAGTAATGGGTAACGAGTTAGAGTTACCAGTTACGAGTTACAAGGTAAGAGATACAAGATACAAGCTCCGAGTTATCAGTAACGCGTTACGAGTTCCAAGTTATCTGTAACGATTCACCAGCTACGAGAGGCTAGATACGAGTTCCTTGTTATTGGTAATGGGTTACAAGCTACGATACACAAGAAACGAGTCCCGGATAAGGAATAGACAGTTATATGCTGCGATTTACGAGATACGAGTTACGAGTTTCGATTTACGAGCTTCGAGTTTCGAGTTTCGAGTTTCGAGTTGCGAGTTACGATATACGAGTTACGAGTTACGAATTACGACTTACGATCTACGAGGTACTAGTTACGAATTACGAGATACAAGATGAGACTTCCCACTTATCGTAACGAGTTACGAGCTACGAGACACAAGATACGAGTTCCAGGTAATCAGTAATGAGTTACGAGCTACTAGATACAAGATACCTGTTCCGAGCTATGGGTAACGAGTTACGAGTTACAAGATACGAGCTTCGAGTCATCGATAACGCGTTACTAGCTCCGAGTTCTGAGTTACACGTCACGAGATATAGGATGCGAGTTCCCACTTATCGATAGCCATTCACGAGCTACGAGAGGCCAGATTCGAGTTCCTTGTTATTGGTAATGGGTTACAAGGTACTATACACAAGATACGAGTTCCGGGCTATGAGAAGCGAGCTATAAGCTGCGATTTACGAGTTACGAGTTTCGAGTTGCGAGCTACGATATACGAGTTACGAGTTACGAGATACAAGATGAGACTTCCCACTTATCGTAACAAGTTACGAGCTACGAGACACAAGATACGAGTTCCAGGTAATCAGTAATGAGTTACGAGCTACTAGATACAAGATACGAGCTCCGAGTTATGGGTAACTAGTTACGAGTTACAAGATACGAGCTCCGAGTTATCGGTTACGCGTTCCGAGTTCTGAGTTCTGAGTTTCGCTTCATGAGATACAAGATGCGAGTTTCCACCTATCGGTAACGAGTTACGAACTACTAGATCTAGGATACGAGTTCGAGGTTATCGTAATTGGTTTACAAGGTCCAAGATCAAGATACGAGTTCCGAGTTATGGTCAACGAGTTACGGGTTACGAGTTACGAGTTGCAAGGTAACTGATGCAAGATACGAGCTCCGAGTTATCGGTAAAACTTTCGATTTACGCGTCACGAGATACAAGATGCGTGTTCCCATTTATCGGTAACGATTTACGAGTACGTACTAGCTACTAGATACAAGATACGAGTTCGGAGTTGTGGGTAACGGGTTACGAGTCTCGAGTTACCCTTTACAAGGTAAGATATACAAGATACAAGCTCCAAGTTATCGGTAACACGTTACGAGTTCCAAGTTCTGAGTTATGCGTCACGAGATATAAGTTGAGAGTTCCCACTTATCGGAAACAATTTACGAGCTACGAGAGACAACATACGAGTTCGTGGTTATTGGTAATGGATTACAAGCCACGATACACAAGATACGAAACCCGGGTTATCCGTTACGCGTTACGAGTTCCGAGTTCTGTGTTTCGCGTCATGAGATACAAGATGCGAGTTTTCACCTATAGGTAACTAGTTACGAACTACTAGATCTAGGATACGAGTTCGAGGTTATCGTCATTGATTTACAAGATCCGAGATCAAGATTCGAGTTCCGAGTTATGGGCAACGAGTTACGGGTTACGAGTTACGAATTTTCAAGGTAAGTGATACAAGATACGAGCTCCGAGTTATCGCTAACACTATCGAGTTCCGAGTCCTGAGTTACGCGTTACGAGATAAAAGATGCGAGTTCCCATTTATCGGTAACGATTTACTAGCTAGGAGATGTAAGACACGAGTTCCAGGTTATCGGTAATGGACTACAAGTTGCGATATATAAGATATGAGTTCCAACCTATGGGTAACGAGTTACGAGTTACAAGATACGAGCTCCGAATTATCGGTAACGCGTTACTAGTTCCGAGTTCTGAGCTACACATCACAAGATACAAGATGCGAGTTCAAACTTATTGGTAACGAGTTACGATCCTAAAGATCTACGATACGAGTTCCAGGATATCGGCAATGATTTGCGAGATCCGAGATAGAAGATACGAGTTCCGAGCAATGGGTAACAAGTTACGAGCTACGAGCTACGAGTTACAAGTTAAGAGATACAATATACAACCTCTGAGTTACGTGTCAAGAGATACAAGTTGCGAGTGCCCACTTAACGGTAACGATTTACGAGCTACGAGAGGCAAGATACGAGTTCCTTGTTATTGGTAATGGGTTACAAGCTACGATACACATGATACGAGTTCCGGGTTATGAGTAGCGAGTTATAAGCTGCGATTTACGAGTTTTGAGTTACGAGCTTCGAGTTGAGAGTTACGATATACGAGTTACGAGTTGCGAATTACGACTAACGATCTACTTTCTACAAGGAACTAGTTACGAGTTACGAGATACAAGATGCAAGTACCCACTCATGGTAACGAGTTACGAGCTACGAGATACGAGTTCCAAGTTACGGGTTACGAGTTACGAGTTACAAGGTAAGTGATACAAGATACGAGCTCCGAGTTATCGGTAACGCGTTACTAGTTCCGAGTTCTGAGTTAAACGTCACGAGATACAAGATGCGAGTTCCCATTTCTCGGCAACGATTTACGAGCTACGAGATGCAAGATACGAGTTCAAGGTTATCGGTAATGGATTACAAGTTACGATATATAAGATACGAGGTCCGAGTTATAGGTAACGAGTTACGAGTTACGAGCTACAAGATACGAGCTCCGGGTTATCGGTAACGCGTTACTAGTTTCGAGTTCTGAGTTACACGTTAAGAGATACAAGATGCGAGTTCCAAGTTATTGGTAACGAGTTATGATCTTCAAAATCTATGATACGAGTTCTAGGTTGTCGGCAATGATTTGCGAGATCCGAGATAGGAGGTACGAGTTCCGAGTAAAGGATAACGAGTTACGAGTTACGAGTTACGAGTTACGAGTTACGAGTTACGAGTTACGAGTTACGAGTTACGAGTTACGAGTTACGAGTTACGAGTTACGAGTTACGAGTTACGAGTTACGAGTTACGAGTTACGAGTTACGAGTTACGAGTTACGAGTTACGAGTTACGAGTTACGAGTTACGAGTTACGAGTTACGAGTTACGAGTTACGAGTTACGAGTTACGAGATAAATGATCCGAGTTCCCATTTATCGGTACCGATTTACGAGCTACGAGATGCATGATACGAGTTCCAGGTTATCGGTCATGGATTATAAGTTACGATATATAAGTTACGAGGTCCGGGTTATGGGTAGCGAGTTACAAGGTAAGAGAAATAAGATACACGCTCCGAGTTATCGGTCACACGTTACGAGTTCCAAGTTCTGAGTTACACGACACTAGATACAAGTTGCGAGTTACCACTTATCGGTAACGATTTACGAGCTACGAGAGGCAAGATACAAGATCCTTGTTATTGGTAATGTGTTAGAAGCTACGATACACAAGATACGAGTTCCGGGTTATGAGTAGCGAGTTATATGCTGCGATTAACGAGTTACGAGTTTCGAGTTACGAGTACCGAGTTACGATATACGAGTTACGAGTTACGAGTTACGAGATACGAGTTACGAATTACGACTTACGATCTACGAGGTACTAGCTACGAGTTACGAGATGAAAGATGCAAGTTCCCATTTATCGTAAATAGTTACGAGTTACAAGATACGATCTACGAGTTATTAGATACGCGTTACGAGTTCCAAGTTCTGAGTTACGCGTCACCAGATACAAGTCACGAGTTCCCACTAATCAGTAACTATTTACGAGCTACGAGAGGCAAGATACGAGTTCCTTGTTATTGGTATTGGGTTACAAGCTACGATACACAAGATACGAGTTCCGGGTAATCAGTAATGAGTTACGAGCTACTATATACAAGATGCGAGTTCCCATCTATGGGTAACGATTCACGAGCTACGAGATGCATGATACGAGTTCTAGGTTACCGGTAATGGAATATAAGTTACGATATTTGAAATACGGGGTCCGGGTTATTGGTAGCGAGTTACAAGGTAAGAGATACAAGATACATGCTCCGAGCTATCGGTAACGCGTTACGAGTTCCAAGTTCTGAGTTATGCGTCACTAGATAAAAGTTGCGAGTTCCTACTTATCGGTAATGATTTACGAGCTACGAGAGGCAAGATACAAGATCCTTGTTATTGTAATGTGTTACAAGCTACGATACACAAGATACGAGTTCCGGGTTATGAGCAGCGTGTTATAAGCTGCGATTTAAGAGTTACGAGTTTCGAGTTACGAGTTTCGAGTTGCGAGTTACCATATACGAGTTACGAGTAACGAATTATGACCTACGATCTACGAGGTACTAGTTACGAGTTACGAGATGCGAGTTCCCACTTATCGTAACGAGTTACGAGCTACGAGACACAAGATACGAGTTCCAGGTAATCAGTAATGAGTTACGAGCTACTAGATACAAGATACGTGTTCCGAGTGATGGGTAACGTGTTACGAGTTACAGTATATGAGCACCCGAGTTATTGTACTATCGGTAACGAGTTACAAACTACTAGATCTAGGATACAAGTTCGTGGCTATCGTCATTGATTTACAAAATCCGAGATCAAGATTCGAGTTCCGAGTTATGGGCAACGAGTTATTGGTTACGAGTTACGAGATACAAGGTAAATGATACAAGATACGAGTTACGAGTTATCGGTAACACTTTCGAGTTCCGAGTCCAGAGTTACGCGTCACGAGATACAAGCTGCGAGTTCTCATCTATCGGTAACGATTTACTAGCTACGAGATGCAAGATACGAGTTCCAGGTTATCGGTAGTGGATTACAAGTTACCATATATATGATACGAGTTCCGAGTTATTGGTAGCGTGTTACAAGGTAAGAGATATAAGATGCATGCTCTGAGTTATCGGTAACGCTTTACGAGTTCCAAGTTCTGAGTTACGCGTCACTAGATACAAGTTGCGAGTTCCCTCTTATCGGTAACGATTTACGAGCTACGAGAGGCAAGATACAAGATCCTTGTTATTGGTAATGTGTTACAAGCTACGATACACAAGATACGAGTTCCGGGTTATGAGTGGCGAGTTATAAGCTGCGATTTACGAGTTACGAGTCAAGAGTTTGGAGTTACGAGTTTCGAGTTACGAGTTTCGAGTTGCGGGTTACCATGTACGAGTTACGAGTTACGAATTACGACTTACGATCTACAAGGTACTAGATAAGAGCTACGAGACACAAGTTACGAGTTCCGAGTTATGGGTAACGAGTTACGAGTCACGAGTTACGCTTCACAAGGTAAGATATACAAGATACAACCTCCAAGTTATCGGTAACACGTTACGAGTTCCAAGTTCTGTGTTATGCGTCACGAGATATAAGTTGGGAGTTCCCAATTATCGGAAACGATTTACGAGCTACGAGGGGCAAGATACGAGTTCCTTGTTATTAGTAATGGGTTACAAGCCACGATACACAAGGCACGAGTTCCGGGTTATCTGTTACGCGTCACGAGTTCCGAGTCATGAGTTACGCCTCACGAGATACAAGATGCGAGTTCCCATCTATCGGTAATGATTTACGAGCTACGAGATGCAAGATACGAGTTTCAGGTTATCGGTAATGTATTACAAGTTACGATATATATGATACGAGTTCCGAGTTATTGGTAGCGAGTTACAAGGTAAGAGATATAAGATGCGTGCTCTGAGTTATCGGTAACGGGTTACGAGTTCCAAGTTCTGCGTTACGCGTCGCTAGATACAAGTTGCGAGTTGCCTCTTATCTGTAACGATTTACGAGCTACGAGAGGCAAGATAAAAGATCCTTGTTATTAGTAATGTGTTACATGCTACGATACACAAGATACGAGTTCCGGGTTATGAGGAGCGAGTTATATGCTGCGATTTACGAGTTACCAGCTAAGAGTTTCGAGTTACGAGTTTCGAGTTACGAGTTTCGAGTTGCGGGTTATCATGTACGAGATACGAGTTAAGAATTACGACTTACGATCTACAAGGTACTAGATACGAGCTACGAGACACAAGATTCGAGTTCCAGGTGATCAGTAATAAGTTACGAGCTACTAGATACAAGATACGAGTTCCGAGTTATGGGTCGCGAGTTACGAGTCACGAGTTACGCTTTACAAGGTAAGATATACAAGATACAAGCTCCAAGTTATCGGTAACACGTTACGAGTTACAAGTTCTGAGTTATGCGTCAAGAGATAAGTTGAGAGTTCCCACTTATCGGAAACGATTTACGAGCCTACGAGAGGCAAGGTACGAGTTCCTTGTTATTGGTAATGGGTTACAAGCCACGATACACAAGATACGAGTTCCGGGTTATCCGTTACGCGTTACGAGTTCCGACTCATGAGTTACGCGTCACGAGATACAAGATGCGAGTTCCCATCTATCGGTAACAATTTACGAGCTAAAGGATGCAAGATACGAGTTCCAGGTTATCGGTAATGTATTATAAGTTACGATATATATGATACGAGCTCCGAGCTATTGGTAGCGAGTTACAAGGTAAAAGATATAAGATACATGCTCCGAGATATCGGTAACGCGTTACGAGTTCCAAGTTCTGAGTTCCGCGTCATGAGATACAAGATGCGAGTTTCCACCTATCGGTAGCGAGTTACGAACTTCTAGATCTAGGATACGACTTCGACGTTATCATCATTGATTTTCTAGATCCGAGATCAAGATTCGAGTTCCAAGGTATGGGCAACGAGTTACGGGTTACGAGATACGAATTACAAGGTAAGTGATACAAGATACGAGCTCCAAATTATCGGTAACACTTTCGAGTTCCGAGTCCTGGGTTACGCGTCACGAGATACAAGATGCGAGTACCCACTTGTTGGTAACGAGTTACGACCTTCAAGATCTAGTTTACGAGTTCCAGGTTATCGGCAATGATTTGCGAGATCCGAGATAGAAGATACGAGTTCCGAGCAATGGGTAACGAGTTACGAGCTACGAGTTACGAGTTACAAGGTAAGAGATACAAGATACAAGCTCCGAGTTATCGGTAACGCGTTACGAGTTCCAACTTCTGAGTTACATGTCACGAGATACAAGTTGCGAGTTCCCACTTATCGTAACGAGTTACGAGCTACGAGACAGGAGATACGAGTTCCAAGTAATCAGTAATGAGTTACGAGCTACTAGATACAAGATACGAGTTCCGAGTTATGGGTAACGAGTTACGAGTTACATGATACGAGCTCCGAGTTATCGGTTACGCATTACGAGTTCCGAGCTCTGAGTTTTCCGTCATGAGATACAAGATACGAGTTTCCACCTATCGGTAATGAGTTACGAATTACTAGATCTAGGATAAGAGTTCGAGGCTATCGTCATTGATTTACAAGATCCGAGATCAAGATTCGAGTTCCGAGTTATGGGCAACGAGTTGAGGTTTACGAGTAACGAGTTACAAGGTAAGTGATACAAGATACGAGCTCCGAGTTATCGGTAACGCGTTACTAGTTCCAAGTTCTGAGTTACACGTTACGAGATACAAGTTGCGAGTTCTCATTTATCGGTAACGATTTACGTGCTACGTGATGCAACATACGAGTTCCAGGTTATCGGTAATGGATTACAAGTTACGATATATAAGATACGAGTTCCGAGTTATTGGTAACACTATCGAGTTCCGAGTCCTGAGTTACGCGTCACGAGATACAAGATGCGAGTTCCCATTTATCGGTAACGATCTACGAGCTACGAGAGGCAAGACACGAGTTCTGAGCTATGGGTAACTAGTTACGAGCTACAAGATACGAGCTCCGAGTTATCGGTTACGCGTTCCGAGTTCCGAGTTCTGAATTACGCGTCATGAGATACAAGATGCGAGTTCCCATTCATCGGTAACGATCTACGAGCTACGAGAGGCAAGCCACGAGTTCTGAGCTATGGGTAACGAGTTACGAGTTACAAGATACTAGCTCCGAGTTATCGGTTACGCGTTACGAGTTCCGAGTTCTGAGATTCGCGTCATGAGATACAAGATGAGAGTTTCCACCTATCGGTTACGAGTTAAAAGCTACTAGATACGAGTTCGAGGTTATCGGCAATGATTTGCGAGATCCGAGATAGAAGATACGAGTTCCGAGTAATGGGTAACGAGTTAGAGATACGAGTTACAAGGTAAGAGATACAAGATACAAGCTCCGAGTTATCGGTAACGCGTTACGCGTTCCAAGGTCTGAGTTACGCGTCACGAGATACAAGTTGCCAGTTCCCACTTATCGGTAACGATTCACGAGCTACGAGAGGCCATATACGAGTTCCTTGTTATTGGTAATGAGTTACAAGCTACGATACACAAGATACGAGTTCCAGGTTATGAGTAGCGAGTTATGAGCTGCGATTTACGAGTTACGAGTTACGAGTTTCGAGTTACGAGTTTCGAGTTGAGAGTAACGATATACGAGTTTCGAGTTACCAATTGTCGACTTACGATCTACAAGGTACTAGTTACGAGTTACGAGATACAAGATGCGAGTTCCCACTTATCGTAACGAGTTACGAGCTACTAGACTCAATATAAGAGTTCCAGGTAATCAGTAATGAGTTACGAGCTACTAGATACAAGATACGAGTTCCGAGTTATGGATAACGAGTTACGAGTTACAAGATACTAGTTCCGAGTTATCGGTTACGCGTTACGAGTTCCGAGTTCTGAGATTCGCGTCATGAGATACAAGATGAGAGTTTCCACCTATCGGCAACGAGTTACGAACTTCTAGATCTAGGATACGAGTTCGAGGTTATCGTCATTGATCTACATGATCCAAAATCGAGATTCTAGTTCCGAGTTATGGGCAACGAGTTACGGGTTACGAGTTACAAGATGCGAGTTCCCATTTATCGGTAACGATTTACGAGCTACGAGATGCAAGATACGAGTTCCAGGTTATCGGTAATTGATTACAAGTCATGATATATAAGATACGAGTTCCAGGATATCGGTAATGGATCACAAGTTACGATATATAAGATGCGAGCTCCGAGTTATCGGTAACGCGTTACTAGTTCCGAGTTCTGAGTTACACGTCACGAGATACAAGATGCGAGTTCCGAGTTATCGGTAACGCGTTACGAGTTCCTAGTTCTAAGTTACGCGAGTTATAAGCTGCGATTTACGAGATAGGAGTTACGAGTTTCGATTTACGAGCTTCGAGTTTAGAGTTTCGAGTTGCGAGTTAGATATACGAGTTACGAGTCACGAATTACGACTTACGATCTACGAGGTACTAGTTACGAATTACGAGGTACAAGATGAGACTTCCCACTTATCGTAACGAGTTACGAGTTACGAGACAGAAGATACGAGTTCCAGGTAATCAGTAATGAGTTACGAGCTACTAGATACAAGATACCTGTTCCGAGATATGGGTAACGAGTTACGAGTTACAAGATACGAGCTCCGAGTTATCGGTAATGCGTTACTAGCTCCGAGTTCTGAGTTACACGTCACGAGATATAGTATGCAAGTTCCCACTTATTGCCATTCACGAGCTACGAGAGGCCAGATTCGAGTTCCTTGTTATTGGTAATGGGTTACAGGGTACTATACACAAGATACGAGTTCCGGGCTATGAGAAGCGAGTTATGAGCTGCGATTTACGAGTTACGAGTTTCGAGTTGCGAGCTACGATATACGAGTTACGAGTTACGAGATACAAGATGAGACTTCCCACTTATCGTAACAAGTTACGAGCTACGAGACACAAGATACGAGTTCCAGGTAATCAGTAATGAGTTACGAGCTACTAGATACAAGATACGAGCTCCGAGTTATGGGTAACTAGTTACGAGTTACAAGATACGAGCTCCGAGTTATCGGTTACGCGTTCCGAGTTCTGAGTTCTGAGTTTCGCTTCATGAGATACAAGATGCGAGTTTCCACCTATCGGTAACGAGTTACGAACTACTAGATCTAGGATACGAGTTCGAGGTTATCGTAATTGGTTTACAAGATCCAAGATCAAGATACGAGTTCCGAGTTATGGTCAACGAGTTACGGGTTACGAGTTACGAGTTGCAAGGTAAGTGATGCAAGATACGAGCTCCGAGTTATCGGTAAAACTTTCGATTTACGCGTCACGAGATACAAGATGCGTGTTCCCATTTATCGGTAACGATTTACGAGCTACGTACTAGCTACTAGATACAAGATACGAGTTCGGAGTTATGGGTAACGGGTTACGAGTCTCGAGTTACCCTTTACAAGGTAAGATATACAAGATACAAGCTCCAAGTTATCGGTAACACGTTACGAGTTCCAAGTTCTGAGTTATGCGTCACGAGATCTAAGTTGAGAGTTCCCACTTATCGGAAACAATTTACGAGCTACGAGAGACAATATACGAGTTCGTGGTTATTGGTAATGGATTACAAGCCACGATACACAAGATACGAAACCCGGGTTATCCGTTACGCGTTACGAGTTCCGAGTTCTGAGTTTCGCGTCATGAGATACAAGATGCGAGTTTTCACCTATAGGTAACTAGTTACGAACTACTAGATCTAGGATACGAGTTCGAGGTTATCGTCATTGATTTACAAGATCCGAGATCAAGATTCGAGTTCCGAGTTATGGGCAACGAGTTACGGGTTACGAGTTACGAATTTTCAAGGTAAGTGATACAAGATACGAGCTCCGAGTTATCGCTAACACTATCGAGTTCCGAGTCCTGAGTTACGCGTTACGAGATAAAAGATGCGAGTTCCCATTTATCGGTAACGATTTACTAGCTAGGAGATGTAAGACACGAGTTCCAGGTTATCGGTAATGGACTACAAGTTGCGATATATAAGATATGAGTTCCAACCTATGGGTAACGAGTTACGAGTTACAAGATACGAGCTCCGAATTATCGGTAACTCGTTACTAGTTCCGAGTTCTGAGTTACACATCACAAGATACAAGATGCGAGTTCAAACTTATTGGTAACGAGTTACGATCCTAAAGATCTACGATACGAGTTCCAGGATATCGGCAATGATTTGCGAGATCCGAGATAGAAGATACGAGTTCCGAGCAATGGGTAACAAGTTACGAGCTACGAGCTACGAGTTACAAGTTAAGAGATACAATATACAACCTCTGAGTTACGTGTCAAGAGATACAAGTTGCGAGTGCCCACTTAACGGTAACGATTTACGAGCTACGAGAGGCAAGATACGAGTTCCTTGTTATTGGTAATGGGTTACAAGCTACGATACACATGATACGAGTTCCGGGTTATGAGTAGCGAGTTATAAGCTGCGATTTACGAGTTTCGAGTTACGAGCTTCGAGTTGAGAGTTACGATATACGAGTTACGAGTTGCGAATTACGACTAACGATCTACTTTCTACAAGGAACTAGTTACGAGTTACGAGATACAATATGCAAGTACCCACTCATGGTAACGAGTTACGAGCTACGAGATACGAGTTCCAAGTTACGGGTTACGAGTTACGAGTTACAAGGTAAGTGATACAAGATACGAGCTCCGAGTTATCGGTAACGCGTTACTAGTTCCGAGTTCTGAGTTAAACGTCACGAGATACAAGATGCGAGTTCCCATTTATCGGCAACGATTTACGTGCTACGAGATGCAAGATACGAGTTCAAGGTTATCGGTAATGGATTACAAGTAACGATATATAAGATACGAGGTCCGAGTTATAGGTAACGAGTTACGAGTTACGAGCTACAAGATACGAGCTCCGGGTTATCGGTAACGCGTTACTAGTTTCGAGTTCTGAGTTACACGTTACGAGATACAAGATGCGAGTTCCAAGTTATTGGCAACGAGTTATGATCTTCAAAATCTATGATACGAGTTCTAGATTGTCGGCAATGATTTGCGAGATCCGAGATAGGAGGTACGAGTTCCGAGTAAAGGATAACGAGTTACGAGTTACGAGTTACAAGTTACAAGTTACGAGTTACGAGTTACGAGTTACGAGTTACGAGTTACGAGTTACGAGTTACGAGTTACGAGTTACGAGTTACGAGTTACGAGTTACGAGTTACGAGTTACGAGTTACGAGTTACGAGTTACGAGTTACGAGTTACGAGTTACGAGTTACGAGTTACGAGTTACGAGTTACGAGTTACGAGTTACGAGTTACGAGATAAATGATGCGAGTTCCCATTTATCGGTACCGATTTACGAGCTACGAGATGCATGATACGAGTTCCAGGTTATCGGTTATGGATTATAAGTTACGATATATAAGTTACGAGGTCCGGGTTATGGGTAGCGAGTTACAAGGTAAGAGAAACACGATACACGCTCCGAGTTATCGGTCACACGTTACGAGTTCCAAGTTCTGAGTTACACGTCACTAGATACAAGTTGCGAGTTACCACTTATCGGTAACGATTTACGAGCTACGAGAGGCAAGATACAAGATCCTTGTTATTGGTAATGTGTTACAAGCTACGATACACAAGATACGAGTTCCGGGTTATGAGTAGCGAGTTATATGCTGCGATTAACGAGTTACGAGTTTCGAGTTACGAGTACCGAGTTACGATATACGAGTTACGAGTTACGAGTTACGAGTTACGAGTTACGAGTTACGAGTTACGAGTTACGAGTTACGAGTTACGAGTTACGAGTTACGAGTTACGAGTTACGAGTTACGAGTTACGAGTTACGAGTTACGAGTTACGAGTTACGAGTTACGAGTTACGAGTTACGAGTTACGAGTTACGAGTTACGAGTTACGAGTTACGAGTTACGAGTTACGAGTTACGAGTTACGAGTTACGAGTTACGAGTTACGAGTTACGAGTTACGAGTTACGAGTTACGAGTTACGAGTTACGAGTTACGAGTTACGAGTTACGAGTTACGAGTTACGAGTTACGAGTTACGAGTTACGAGTTACGAGTTACGAGTTACGAGTTACGAGTTACGAGTTACGAGTTACGAGTTACGAGTTACGAGTTACGAGTTACGAGTTACGAGTTACGAGTTACGAGTTACGAGTTACGAGTTACGAGTTACGAGTTACGAGTTACGAGTTACGAGTTACGAGTTACGAGTTACGAGTTACGAGTTACGAGTTACGAGTTACGAGTTTCGAGTTACGAGTTTCGAGTTGCGAGTTTCGAGTTGCGAGTTGCGAGTTTCGAGTTGCGAGTTACGATATACGAGGTACTAGTTACGAGTTACGAGTTACGGGTTACGGGTTACGAGTTACGAGTTACGAGTTACGAGTTACGAGTTACGAGTTACGAGTTACGAGTTACGAGTTACGAGTTACGAGTTACGAGTTACGAGTTACGAGTTACGAGTTACGAGTTACGAGTTACGAGTTACGAGTTACGAGTTACGAGTTACGAGTTACGAGTTACGAGTTACGAGTTACGAGTTACGAGTTACGAGTTACGAGTTACGAGTTACGAGTTACGAGTTACGAGTTACGAGTTACGAGTTACGAGTTACGAGTTACGAGTTACGAGTTACGAGTTACGAGTTACGAGTTACGAGTTACGAGTTACGAGTTACGAGTTACGAGTTACGAGTTACGAGTTACGAGTTACGAGTTACGAGTTACGAGTTACGAGTTACGAGTTACGAGTTACGAGTTACGAGTTACGAGTTACGAGTTACGAGTTACGAGTTACGAGTTACGAGTTACGAGTTACGAGTTACGAGTTACGAGTTACGAGTTACGAGTTACGAGTTACGAGTTACGAGTTACGAGTTACGAGTTACGAGTTACGAGTTACGAGTTACGAGTTACGAGTTACGAGTTACGAGTTACGAGTTACGAGTTACGAGTTACAAGTTACGAGTTACGAGTTACGAGTTACGAGTTACGAGTTACGAGTTACGAGTTACGAGTTACGAGTTACGAGTTACGAGTTACGAGTTACGAGTTACGAGTTACGAGTTACGAGTTACGAGTTACGAGTAACGAGTTACGAGTTACGAGTTACGAGTTACGAGTTACGAGTTACGAGTTACGAGTTACGAGTTACGAGTTTCGAGTTAAGAGTTACGAGGTTCGAGTTGCGAGTTTCGAGTTGCGAGTTGCGAGTTTCGAGTTGCGAGTTACGATATACGAGGTACTAGTTACGAGTTACGAGTTACGAGTTACGAGTTACGAGTTACGAGTTACGAGTTACGAGTTACAAGATACGAGCTTCGAGTTATCGGTAACGCGTTACAAGTTCCGAGTTCTGAGTTACACGTCACGAGATACAGGATGCGAGTTGCCACATATTGCTAACGAGCTACGAACTTCATGATCTAGGATACGAGTTCCAGGTTATCGGCAATGATTTGCGAGATCCGAGATAGCAGGTACGTGCTCCGAGTAATGGGTAACGAGTTACAAGTTACGAGTTACAAGGTAAGAGATACAAGATACAAGTTCCGAGTTATCGGTAACGCGTTACGAGTTCCAAGTTCTGAGTTACGGGTCACGAGATACAAATTGCGAGTTCCCACTGATCGGTAACAATTAGCGAGCTACGAGAGGCTAGATACGAGTTGCTTGTTATTGGTAATGGTCTACAAGCTACGATACACAAGATACGAGTACCGGGTTATGAGTAGCGAGTTATAAGCTGCAATTTACGAGTTACAAGTTACCAGCTTCGTGTTACGTGTTTCGAATTACGACTTTACGATCTACGAGGTACTAGTTACAAGATACGAGTTCCGAGTTATGGGTAACGAGTTACGAGTTACAAGATACGAGCTCCGATTTATCGGTAACGCGTGACTAGTTCCGAGTTCTGAGTTACACGTCTCGAGATATAGGATGCGAGTTCCCACTTATCGGTAACGATTTACGAGCTATGAGAGAGCAAGATACGAATTCCTTGTTATTGGTAATGAGTTACAAGCTACCATACACACGATACGAGTTCCGGGTTATGAGTAACGAGTTATAAGCTGCGATTTACGAGTTACGAGTCACGAGTTACGAGTTTCTAGTTTCGAGTTGCGAGTTACAATATACGAGTTACGATTTACGAATTATCGACTTACGATCTACGAGGTACTAGTTACGAGTTACGAGATACAAGATACGCGTTACGGGTTCCGAGTTCTGAGTTTCACGTCATGAGATACAAGATGCGAGTTTCAACCTATCGGTAACGAGTTACGAACTACTAGATCTGGGATACGAGTTCAAGGTTATCGTCATTGATTTACAAGATCCGAGATCAAGATTCTAGTTCCGAGTTGTGGGCAACGAGTTACGGGTTATGAGTTACAAGGTAAGTGATACAAGATACGAGCTCCGAGTTATCGGTAACACATTCGAGTTCCGAGTCCTGAGTTACGCGTCACGAGATACAAGATGCGAGTTCCCATTTATCGGTAACGATTTACGAGCTACGAGATGCAAGATACGAGTTCCAGGTTATCGGCAATGATTTGCGAGATCTGAGATAGCAGGTACGTGTTCCGAGTAATGGGTAACGAGTTACAAGATACGAGTTACGAGTTACAAGGTAAGAGATACAAGATACAAGCTCCGAGTTATCGGTAACGCGTTACGAGTTCCAAGTTCTGAGCTACGGGTCACGAGATACAAGTTGCGAGTTCCCACTGATCGGTAACAATTAGCGAGCTACGAGAGGCTAGATACGAGTTGCTTGTTATTGGTAATGGTTTACAAGCTACGATACACAAGATACCAGTGCCGGGTTATGAGTAGCGGGTTATAAGCTGCAATTTACTAGTTACAATTTACCAGCTTCGAGTTATGAGTTTCGAATTACGACTTTACGATCTACGAGGTACTACGTGTTCCAAGTTCTGAGTTTCACGTCATGAGATACAAGATGCGAGTTTCCACCTATCGGTAACAAGTTACGAACTACTAGATCTAGGATACGAGTTCGAGGTTATCGTCATTGATTTACAAGATCCAAGATCAAGATTCTACTACCGAGTTATGGGCAACGAGTTACGGGTTACGAGTTACGAGTTACAAGGTAAGTGATACAAGATACGAGCTCCGAGTTGTCAGTAACACTTTCGAGTTCCGAGTCCTGAGTTACGCATCACGAGATACAAGATGCGAGTTCCCATTTATCGGTAACGATTTACGAGCTACGAGATGCAAGATACGAGTTCCAGGTTATCGGTAATGGATTACAAGTTACGATATATAAGATACGAGTTCAAGGTTATCGGTAATGGATTACAAGTTACGATATATAAGATGCGAGCTCCGAGTTATCGGTAACGCGTTACTAGCTCCCAGTTCTGAGTTACACGTCACGAGATACAAGATGCGAGTTCCCACTTACTGGTAACGAGTTACGATCTTCAAGATGCAGGATACGAGTTCCAGGTTATCGTCATTGATTTACAAGATCCGTGATCAAGATTCAAGTTCCGAGTTATGGGCAACGAGCTACGGGTTACGAGCTACAAGATAAGTGATACAAGATACGAGCTCCGAGTTATCGGTAACACTTTCGAGCTCCTAGTCCTGAGTTACACGTTACGAGATACAAGTTGCGAGTTCCCACTTATCGGTAACCATTTACGAGCTATGAGATGCAAGATACGAGTTCCAGGATATCGGTAATTGATTACAAGTCATGATATATAAGATACGAGTTCCAGGTTATCGGTAATGGATTACAAGTTACGATATATAAGATGCGAGCTCCGAGTTATCGGTAGCGCGTTACTAGTTCCGAGTTCTGAGTTACACGTCACGAGATACAAGATGCGAGTTCCCACTTATTGGTAACGAGTTACGATCTTCAAGATGCAGGATACGAGTTCCAGGTTATCGGCAATGATTTGTGATATCCGAGATAGGAGATACGAGTTCCGAGTAATGGGTAACGAGTTTCGAGTTACAAGGTAAGAGCTACAAGATACAAGCTCCGAGTTATCGGTAACGCGTTACGAGTTCCTAGTTCTAAGTTACGCGTCACGAGATACAAGTTGCGAGTTCCCACTTATTGGTAACGATTTACGAGCTACGAGAGGCAAGATACGAGTTCTTTGTTATTGGTAATGAGTTACAAGCTACGATACACAAGAAACGAGTCCCGGATTATGAATAGCGAGTTATAAGCTGCGATTTACGAGATACGAGTTACGAGTTTCGATTAACGAGCTTCGAGTTTCGAGTTGCGAGTTGCGAGTTGCGAGTTACGATATACGATTTACGAGTTACGAACTACGACATACGATCTACGAGGTACTACTTACGAATTACGAGATACAAGATGAGACTTCCCACTTATCGTAACTAGTTACGAGCTACGAGACACAAGATACGAGTTCCAGGTAATCAGTAATGAGTTACGAGCTGCTAGATACAAGATACGAGTTCCGAGTTACGAGTTACAAGATACGAGCTCCGAGTCATCGGTTACGCGTTACGAGTTCCCAGTTCTGAGTTTCGCGTCATGAGATGCAAAATGCGAGTTCCCACTTATTGGTAACGAGTTACGATCTTCAAGATGTAGGATCCGAGTTCCAGGTTATCGGCAATGATTTGTGATATCCAAAATAGAAGATACGAGTTCCGAGTAATGGGTAACGAGTTACGAGTTACAAGGTAAGAGCTACAAGATACAAGCTCCGAGTTATCGGTAACGCGTTACGAGTTCCAAGTTCTGAGTTACGGGTCACGAGATACAAGTTGCGAGTTTCCACTGATCGGTAACAATTAGCGAGCTACGAGAGGCTAGATACTAGTTGCTTGTTATTGGTTATAGGTTACAAGCTACGATACCTAAGATACGAGTTCCGGGTTATGAGTAACGAGTTATAAGCTGCGATTTACGAGTTACGAGTTACGAGTTTCTAGTTTCGAGTTGCGAGTTACGATATACGAGTTACGAGTTACGAATTGTCGACTTACGATCTACAAGGTACTAGTTACGAGTTACGAGATACAGGATGCGAGTTCACACTTATCGTAACGAGTTACAAGCTACTAGACTCAATATAAGAGTTCCAGGTAATCAGTAATGAGTTACGAGCTACTAGATACAAGATACGAGTTACGAGTTATGGGTAACGAGTTACGAGTTATGGGTTACGAGCTACGAGTTACAAGATACTAGCTCCGAGTTATCGGTTACGCGTTACGAGTTCCGAGTTCTGAGATTCGCGTCATGAGATACAAGATGAGAGTTTCCACCTATCGGCTACGAGTTACGAACTACTAGATCTAGGATACGAGTTCGAGGTTATCGGCAATGATTTGCGAGATACGAGAAAGAAGATACGAGTTCCGAGTAATGGGTAACGAGTTAGAATTACGAGTTACGAGTTACAAGGTAAGAGATACAAGATACAAGCTCCGAATTATCGGTAACGCGTTACGAGTTCCGAGTTCTGAGTTACACGTCACGAGATACAAGATGCGAGTTCCACTTATTGGTAACGAATTACGATCTTCAAGATGTAGGATACGAGTTCCAGGTTATCGGCAATGATTTGCGAGATCCGAGATAGAAGAGACGAGTTCCGAGTGATGGGTAAGGAGTTACGAGTTACAAGGTAAGAGATACAAGATACAAGCTCCGAGTTATCGGTAACGCGTTACGAGTTCCGAGTTCTGAGATTCGCGTCATGAGATACAAGATGAGAGTTTCCACCTATCGGCTACGAGTTACGAACTACTAGATCTAGGATACGAGTTCGAGGTTCTCGGCAATGATTTGCGAGATCCGAGAAAGAAGATACGAGTTCCGAGTAATGGGTAACGAGTTAGAATTACGAGTTACGAGTTACAAGGTAAGAGATACAAGATACAAGCTCCGAATTATCGGTAACGCGTTACGAGTTCCGAGTTCTGAGTTACACGTCACGAGATACAAGATGCGAGTTCCACTTATTGGTAACGAATTACGATCTTCAAGATGTAGGATACGAGATCCAGGTTATCGGCAATGATTCACGATATACAAGTTGTGAGTTCCCACTTATTGGTAACGATTTACGAGCTACGAGAGGAAAGATACGAGTTCCTTGTAATTGGTAATGGGTTACAAGCTACGATACACAAGAAACGAGTCCCGGGTTATGAATAGCGAGTTATAAGCTGCGATTTACGAGATACGAGTTTAGAGTTTCGATTTACGAGCTTCGAGTTTCGAGTTTCGAGTTGCGTGTTACGATATACGAGTTACGAGTTACGAATTACGACTTACGATCTACGAGGTACTAGTTACGAATTACGAGATACAAGATGAGACTTCCCACTTATCGTAATGAGTTACGAGCTACGAGAAACAAGATACGAGCTCCAGGTAATCAGTAATGAGTTACGAGCTACTAGATACAAGATACCAGTTCCGAGCTATGGGTAACGAGTTACGTGTTACAAGATACGAGCTTCGAGTCATCGGTAACGCGTTACTAGCTCCGAGTTCTGAGTTACACGTTACGAGATATAGGATGCGAGTTCCCACTCATCGATAGCCATTCACGAGCTACGAGAGGCCAGATTCGAGTTCCTTGTTATTGGTAATGGGTTACATGCTACGATACACAAGATACGAGTTCCGGGTTATGAGTAGCGAGTTATGAGCTGCGATTTACGAGTTACGAGTTTCGAGTTACGAGTTACGAGTTACGAGTTACGAGTTTCGAGTTACGAGTTTCGAGTTACGAGTTTCGAGTTACGAGTTTCGAGTTGCGAGTAACAATATACAAGTTACGACTTACGAATTACGACTTACGATCTACGAGGTACTAGATGCGAGTTACGAGATACAAGATGCGAGTTCCCACGTATCGTAACGAGTTACGAGCTACGAGACACAAGATACGAGTTCCAGGTAATCAGTAATGAGTTAGGAGTCACTAGATACAAGATGCGAGTTACAATTAACGAGTTACGAGTTACAAGATACGAGCTCAGAGTTATCGGTTATGCCTTACGGGTTCCGAGTTCTGAGTTTCACTTAATGAGATGCAAGATGCGAGTATCCACCTTTCGGTAACAAGTTACGAACTACTAGATCTGGGATACGAGTTCGAGGTATCGTCATTGATTTACAAGATCCGAGATACAAGATGAGACACTACTAGATACAAGATACCAGTTCCGAGCTATGGGTAACGAGTTACGTGTTACAAGATATGAGCTTCGAGTCATCGGTAACGCGTTACTAGCTCCGAGTTCTGAGTTACACGTCACGAGATATAGGATGCGAGTTCCCACTTATCGATAGCCATTCACGAGCTACGAGAGGCCAGATTCGAGTTCCTTGTTATTGGTAATGGGTTACATGCTACGATACACAAGATACGAGTTCCGGGTTAGGAGTAGCGAGTTATGAGCTGCGATTTACGATTTACGAGTTTCGAGTTACGAGTAACAATATACGAGTTACGACTTACGAATTACGACTTACGATCTACGAGGTACTAGATGCGAGTTACGAGATACAAGATGCAAGTTCCCACGTATCGTAACGAGTTACGAGCTACGAGACACAAGATACGAGTTCCAGGTAATCAGTAATGAGTTACGAGCCACTAGATACAAGATGCGAGTTACAATTAACGAGTTACGAGTTACAAGATACGAGCTCAGAGTTATCGGTTATGCGTTACGGGTTCCGAGTTCTGAGTTTCACTTAATGAGATGCAAGATGCGAGTTTCCACCTTTCGGTAACGAGTTACGAACTACTAGATCTGGGATACGAGTTCGAGGTATCGTCATTGATTTACAAGATCCGAGATCAAGATTCTAGTTCCGAGTTATGGGCAACGAGTTACGGGTTACAAGTTACAAGGTAAGTGATACAAGATACGAGCTCCGAGTTATCGGTAACACTTTCGAGTTCCGAGTCCTGAGTTACGCGTCACGAGATACAAGATGCGTGTTCCCATTTATCGGTAACGATTTACGAGCTGCAAGATGCAAGACACGAGTTCCAGGTTATCGGTAATTGATTACAAGTTATGATATATAAGATACGAGTTCCAGGTTATCGGTAATGGATTACAAGTTACGATATATAAGATGCGAGCTCCGAGTTATCGGTAACGCGTTACTAGTTCCGAGTTCTGAGTTACACGTCACGAGATACAAGATGCGAGTTCCCACTTATTGGTAACGAATTACGATCTTCAAGATGTAGGATACGAGTTCCAGGTTATCGACAATGATTTGCGAGATCCGAGATAGAAGAGACGAGTTCCGAGTGATGGGTAAGGAGTTACGAGTTACAAAGTAAGAGATACAAGATACAAGCTCCGAGCTATCGGTAACGCGTTACGAGTTCCTAGTTCTAAGTTACGCATCACGAGATACAAGTTGTGAGTTCCCACTTATTGGTAACGATTTACGAGCTACGAGAGGAAAGATACGAGTTCCTTGTAATTTGTAATGGGTTACAACCTACGATACACAAGAAACGAGTCCCGGGTTATGAATAGCGAGTTATAAGCTGCGATTTACGAGATACGAGTTTAGAGTTTCGATTTACGAGCTTCGAGTTTCGAGTTTCGAGTTGCGTGTTACGATATACGAGTTACGAGTTACGAATTACGACTTACAATCTACGAGGTACTAGATGCGAGTTACGAGATACAAGATGCGAGTTCCCACTTATTGTAACGAGTTACGAGCTACTAGACTCAATATAAGAGGTCCAGGTAATCAGTAATGAGTTACGAGCTACTAGATACAAGATACGAGTTCCGAGTTATGGGTAACGAGTTACGAGTTACAAGATACTAGCTCCGAGTTATCGGTTACGCGTTACGAGTTCCGAGTTTTGAGATTCGCGTCATGAGATACAAGATGAGAGTTTCCACCTATCGGCAACGAGTTACGAACTAGTAGATCTAGGATACGAGTTCGAGGTTATCGTCATTGATTTACAAGATCCAAGATCAAGATTCTAGTTCCGAGTTATGGGCAACGAGTAACGGGTTTCGAGTTACAAGGTAAGTGATACAAGATATGAGCTCCGAGTTATCGGTAACACTTTCGAGTTCCGAGTCCTGAGTTACGCATCACGAGATACAAGATGCGAGTTCCCATTTATCGGTAACGATTTACGAGCTACGAGATGCAAGATACGAGTTCCAGGTTATCGGTAATAGATTACAAGGCATGATATATAGGATACGAATTCCAGGTTATCGGTAATGGATTACAAGTTACGATATATAAGATGCGAGTTCCGAGTTATCGGTAACGCGTTACTAGTTCCGAGTTCTGAGTTACACGTCACGAGATACAAGATGTGAGTTCCCACTTATTGGTAACGAGTTACGATCTTCAAGATGTAGGATACGAGTTCCAGGTTATCGGCAATGATTTGCGAGATCCGAGATAGAAGATACGAGTTCCGAGTAGTGGGTAATCAGTTACGAGTTACAAGGTAAGAGACACAAGATACAAGCTCCGAGTTATCGGTAACGCGTTACGAGTTCCTAGTTCTAAGTTACGCGTCACGAGATACAAGTTGCGAGTTCCCACTTATTGGTAACGATTTACGAGCTACGAGAGGAAAGATACGAGTTCCTTGTTATTGGTAATGGGTTACAAGCTACGATACACAAGAAACGAGTCCCGGGTTACGAATAGCGGGTTATAAGCTGCGACTTACGAGATACGAGTTACGAGTTTCGATTTACGAGCTTCGAGTTTCGAGTTTCGAGTTTCGAGTTTCGAGTTTCGAGTTTCGAGTTTCTAGATGCGAGTTACGATATACGAGTTACGAGTTACGAATTACGACTTACGATCTACGAGGTACTAGTTACGAATTACGAGATACAAGATGAGACTTCCCACTTATCGTAACAGGTTACGAGCTACGAGACACAAGATACGAGTCCAGGTAATCAGTAATGAGCTACGAGCTACTAGATACAAGATACGAGCTCCGAGTTATGGGTAACGAGTTACGAGTTGCAAGATACGAGCTACGAGGCATCGGTTACGCGTTACGAGTTCCCAATTCTGATTTTCGCGTCATGAGATACAAAATGCGAGTTTCCACCTATAGGTAACGGGTTACGAACTACTAGATCTAGGATACGAGTTCGAGGTTATCGTCATTGATTTACATGATCCGAGATCAAGATTTGAGTCCCGATTTATGGGCAACGGGTTACGGGTTACGAGTGACAAGGTAAAAGATACAAGATACGAGCTCCGAGTTATCGGTAACACTATCGAGTTCCGAGTCCTGATTTACGCGTCACGGAATACAAGATGCGAGTTCCCATTTATCGGTAACGATCTACGAGCTACGAGAGGCAAGACACGAGTTCTGAGCTATGGGTAACTAGTTACGAGTTACAAGATACGAGCTCCGAGTTATCGGTTACGCGTTCCGAGTTCTGAGTTTCGCGTCATGAGATACAAGATGAGAGTTTCCACCTATCGGCAACGAGTTACGAACTACTAGATCTCGGATACGAGTTCGAGGTTATCGGCAATGATTTGCCAGATCCGAGATAGAAGATATGAGTTCCGAGTAATGGGTAACGAGTTGGAGTTACCAGTTACAAGTTACAAGGTAAGAGATACAAGCTCCGAGTTATCAGTAACGCGTTACGAGTTCCAAGTTCTGAGTTACGCGTCACGAGATACAATTTGCGAGTTCCCACTTATCTGTAACGATTCACGAGCTACGATACACAAGATACGAGTTCCGGGTTATGAGTAGCGAGTTATGGGCTGCGATTTACGAGTTACGAGTTTCGAGTTACGAGCTACGATACACAAGATACCGACTTACCGGTAACGCGTTACTAGTTCCGATTTCTGAGCTACACGTCACGAGATACAGGATGCGAGTTCCCACTTATTGGTAACGAGTTACGATCTTCAAGATATAGGATACGAGCTCCAGGTTATCGGCAATGATTTGCGAGTTCCGAGATAGAAGCTACGAGTCCCGAGTAATGGGTAACGGGTTACGAGTTACAAGGTAAGAGATACAAGAGACAAGCTCCGAGGTATCGGTAACGCGTAAGAGTTCCAAGTTCTGAGTTACGGGTCTCGAGATACAAGTTGCGAGTTCCCACTGATCGGTAACAATTAACGAGCTACGAGACGCAAGATACGAGTTGCTTGTTATTGGTAATGGGTTACAAGCTACGATACACAAGATACGAGTACCGGGTTATTCACTTGGTATCCTTTGATTGGTTATCCATTTAGAAAAAAAATTCTTGGAATAATGAAATCAGAATTTTATGAGAGTTTTTCGTAGGTTCTCTAGCCCAATCTCCAATTGCATTTTTTTGTTAATTTATATTCGAACATATTCCTTTCTCATGAGATGAAGCAACACTTATAAGTGTGAATCCTCTTTTTTATAGGTACATTAGTATATTATTATGGCCTAAATCTAATGGCTCCCCAATAGTAGTCCAAAGTTGTTACACTGCATCTTGATTTATAATAATATTGATGTACCTAACGATATTATAATCATAACATTCTAAAAAGCTTCTTAGGAATTCAAAAAAACACAGGCAATACCCGCATGAATGGTGCAACACAGTCTAAGCAAAGGTAACTGCTGAATTGATTCTTATCATCTATTTATTTTCTCAAGAGGAAACAGTGATTGTGTCCTGTGCGATACAGTTTTTATGGGAAAGTAGTATCCTAATCATTAATGTATTCTTTTCAGACTGAAGCGATATGCTGTAGATCTATCCGGTAATGACTTCTTGACTCCCAGAGAAGCCAAAAAAAATTATCGCCACACTGTAGAAGAAAGTGAAAACACTGCATACTACACTACTGTTGGTGATTTGAAGAGAAGAGAAAAATCACTGAACAGCTTACTGACACTTTTGAAGCAGAAAATGTATATACCAGATACAGCTGAAACTGCATTGAAGGTATGGTGAAAATTGTTATAATGATGGATGATGACTTGATAGGTTAAATTCAATATATTTCTCACTTTCTTTTGATTATACTTTCACACAAAGCAATTTTTTTTATATATTATGTAAAAAATCTGCAGCTTGGATGAATTCTTTGCTTAGTAGATCAAAATTAATCCTTAGTTTTTGTAATGGAACATTACTGTTTTGTTGTTTGATGTTTTGTTCCTATAGGCAAGGTCCATTTCAGAGGCCTCTGCCAGTAAGCTGCTGTGTGTAAAGCAGGGTTGATCTGAGACATCCTAATATTATTCTAAAACCTTTGTAGAACACCTTATCTAATCATTTGAATAAAACATAAGCAATACCCGCATGAATGGTGCAACACAGTCTAAGCAAAGGTAACTGCTGAATTGATTCTTGTCTTCTATTTATTTTCTCAAGAATAAACAGTGACTGTGTCCTGTGCCATACAGTTTTTATGGGAAAGTAGTATCCTAATCATTAATATATTCTTTTCAGATAAAAGCAATATGCTGGAGATCTATCTAGTGATCACTTCTCAACTCCCAGAAAATCGAAAACAAATTATCGTGTCACAGAAAGCAGGCTTATGACACTGCAGAAAGACGTGAAAACACTGCAAACTACTGTTGCTTTGAGGAGAAGAGAAAAATCACTGAACGACTTACTGGAACTTTTGAATCGGAAAATATATATAACAGATACAGCTGAAACTGCATTGAAGGTATGGTGAAAATTTTCATATTGATCGATGATGACTTGATAGGTTAAATTCAATATATTTCTCACTTACCTTTGACAATACTTTCACATAAAGCAGTTTTTTTATATGTTATATAAAAAAATCTGCAGCTTGGATGAATCCTTTGCCTAGTAGATCAAAATTAATCCTTAGTTTTTGTAATGGAACATTACTGTTTTGTTGTTTGACGTTTTGTTCCTGTAGGCAAGGTCTATATCAGAGGCCTCTGCCAGTAAGCTGCTGTGTGTAAAGCAGGGTGGATCTGAGACATCCTAATATTATTCTAAAACCTTTGTAGAACACCTTATCTAATCATTTGAATAAAACACAAGCGATACCCGCATGAATGGTGCAACACAGTCTGAGCAAAGGTAACTACTGAATTGATTCTTGTCATCTATTTATTTTCTCAAAAGGAAACAGTGATTGTGTCCTGTGCGATACAGTTTTTATGAGAAAGTAGTATCCTAATCATAAATGTATTCTTTTCAGACGAAAGCGATATGCTGTAGATCTGTCGAGTGATGAGTTCTTGACTCCCAGAAAAGCCAAAACAAATTATCTCGACACTGCAAAAGAAAGTGAAAACACTGCAAACTACACTACTGTTGGTGATTTGAGGAGATGAGAAAAATCACAGAACGGCTTACTGAAACTTTTGAAGCAGAAAATGTATACAACAGATACAGCTGAAACTGCATTGAAGGTATGGTGAAAATTTTTATAACGATGGATGATGACTTGACAGGTTAAATTCAATATATTTCTCACTTACCTTTGATAATTCTTTCACACAAAGCAATTTTTTCATATATTATATAGAAAAATCTGCAGCTTAGATGAATTCCTTGCTTAGTAGACCAAAATTAATCCTTAGTTTTTGTAATGGAACATTACTATTTTGTTGTTTGATGTTTTGTTCCTATAGGCAAGGTCTATTTCAGAGGCCTCTGCCAGTAAGCTGCTGTGTGTAAAGCAAGGAGGATCTGAGACATCCTAATATTATTCTGAAACCTTCGTAGAACGCCTTATCTAATCATTTGAATAAAACACAAGCAATACCAGCATGAATGGTGCAACACAGTCTAAGCAAAGGTAACTGCTGAAGTGATTCTTGTCATCTATTTATTTTCTCAAGATTAAACAGTGACTGTGTCCTGTGCCATACAGTTTTTATGGGAAAGTAGTATCCTAATCATTAATGTATTCTTTTCAGGCAAAAGCGATATGCTGTAGATCTATCCAGTGATGACTTCTTGACTCCCAGAAAAGCCGAAACAAATTATCGCGACACTGCAGAAGAAAGTGAAAACACCGCAAACTACACTACTGTTGGTGATTTGAAGAGAAGAGAAAATCACTGAACGGCTTACTGAAACTTTTGAAGCAGAAAATGTATATAACAGATACAGCTGAAACTGCGTTGAAGGTATGGTGAAAATTTTTATAATGATGGATGATGACTTGATAGGTTAAATTCAATATATTTCTTACTTACCTTTGATAATACTTTCACACAAAGCAATTTTTTTATATATTATATAAAAAAATCTGCAGCTTGGATGAATTCTTTGTTTAGTAGACCTAAATTAATCCTTAGTTTTTGTAATGGAACATTACTGTTTTGTTGTTTGACGTTTTGTTCCTATAGGCAAGGTCTATATCAGAGGCCTCTGCCAGTAAGCTGCTGTGTGTAAAGCAGGGAGGATCTGAGACATCCTAATATTATTCTAAAACCTTTGTAGAACACCTTATCTGATCATTTGAATAAAATACAAGCAATACCAGCATGAATGGTGCAACACAGTCTAAGCAAAGGTAACTGCTGAATTGATTCTTGTCATCTATTTATTTTCTCGAGAGGAAACAGTGATTGTGGCCTGTGCCATACAGTTTTCATGGGAAAGTAGTATCCTAATCATTAATATATTCTTTTCAGACAAAAACAATTTGTTTGAGATCTATCTAATGATCACTTCTCGACTCCCAGAACATCCAAAACAAATTATCGTGTCACAAAGAACAGGCTTATGACACTGCAGAAAAACGTGAAAACACTGCAAACTACTGTTGCTTTGAGGAGAAGAGAAAAATCACTGAACGACTTATTGAAACTTTTGAAGCGGAAAATGTATATAATAGATACAGCTGAAACTGCATTGAAGGTATCGTGAAAATTTTCATAATGATCGATGATGACTTGACAGGTTAAATTCAATATATTTCTCACTTACCTTTGTAATTCTTTCACACAGAGCAATTTTTTTATATATTATATAAAAAAATCTGCAGCTTGGATGAATCCTTTGCTTAGTAGATCAAAATTAATCCTTAGTTTTTGTAATGGAACATCACTGTTCTGTTGTTTGATGTTTTGTTCCTATAGGCAAGGTCTATTTCACAGGCCTCTGCCAATAAGCTGCTGTGTGTGAAGCAGGGTGGATCTGAGACATCCTAATATTATTCTAAAACCTTTGTAGAACACCTTATCTAACCATTCAAATAAAACACAAGCAATACCCGCATGAATGGTGCAACACAGTCTAAGCAAAGGTAACTGCTGAATTGATTCTTGTCATCTATTTATTTTCTCAAGAGGAAACAGTGACTGTGTCCTGTGCCATACAGTTTTTATGGAAAAGTAGTATCCTAATCATTAATCAATTCTTTTCAGCCAAAGCAATATGCTGGAGATCTATCCAGTGAGCACTTCTCGACTCCCAGAAAATCCAAAACAAATTATCGTGTCACGAAGAGCAGGCTTATGACACTGCAGAAGAAAGTGAAAACACTGCAAACTACTGTTGCTTTGAGGAGAAGAGAAATCACTGAACGGCTTACTGAAACTTTTGAAGCAGAAAATGTATATAACAGATACAGCTGAAACTGCATTGAAGGTATGTTGAAAATTTTTATCATGATCGATGATGACTTGATAGCTTAAATTCAATATATTTCTCACTTACCTTTGATAATTCTTTCACACAAAGCAATTTTTTTATATATTATATAGAAAAATCTGCAGCTTGGTTGAATTCTTTGCTTAGTAGATCAAAATTAGTCTTTAGTTTTTGTAATGGAACATTACTGTTTTGTTGTTTGATGTTTTGTCCCTATAGGCAAGGTCTATTTCAGAGGCCTCTGCCAGTAAGCTGCCCTGTGTAAAGCAGGGTGGATCTGAGACATCCTAATATTTTTCTAAGACCTTTGTAGAACACCTTATCTAATCATTTGAATAAAACACAAGCAATACCCGCATGAATGGTGCAACACAGTCTAAGCAAATGTAACTGCTGAATTGATTCTCGTCATCTATTTATTTTCTCAAGAGGAAACAGTGACTGTGTCCTGTGCCATACAGTTTTTATGGGAAAGTAGTATCCTAATCATTAATAAATTCTTTTCAGCCAAAGCAATATGCTAGAGATCTATCCAGTGATCACTTCTCGACTCCCAGAAAATCCAAAACAAATTATCGTGTCACGAAGAGCAGGCTTATGACACTGCAGAAGAAAGTGAAAACACTGCAAACTACTGTTGCTTTGAGGACAAGAGAAATCACTGAACGGCTTACTGAAACTTTTGAAGCAGAAAATGTATATAACAGATACAGCTGAAACTGCATTGGAGGTATGGTGAAAATTGTTATAATGATGGATTATGACTTGATAGGTTAAATTCAATATATTTCTCACTTACCTTTGATAATACTTTCACACCTAGCAATTTTTTTATATATTGTATAAAAAAATCTGCTCCTTGGATGAATTGCTTGCTTAATAGATGAAAATTAACCCTTAGTTTTTGTAATGGAACATTACTGTTTTGTTGTTTGATGTTTTGTTCGTATAGGCAAGGTCTATTTCAGAGGCCTCTGCCAGTAAGCTGCTGTGTGTAAAGCACGGTGGATCCGAGACATCCTAATATTATTCTAAAACCTTTGTAAAACACCTTATCTAATCATTTGAATAAAACACAAGCAATACCCGCATGAATGGTGCAACACAGTCTAAGCAAATGTAACTGCTGAATTGATTCTTGTTATCTATTTATTTTCTCAAGAGAAAACAGTGATTGTGTCCTGTGCGATACAGTTTTTATGAGAAAGTAGTATCCTAATCATAAATGTATTCTTTTCAGACAAAAGCGATATGCTGTAGATCTGTCGAGTGATGATTTCTTGACTCCCAGAAAAGCCAAAACAAACTATCTCGACACTGCAGAAGAAAGTGAAAATACTGCAAACTACACTACTGTTGGTGATTTGAGGAGAAGAGAAAAATCCCTGAACGGCTTACTGAAGCTTTTGAAGCATAAAATGTATATAACAGATACAGCTGAAACTGCATTGGAGGTATGGTGAAAATTTTTATAATGATGGATTATGACTTGATAGGTTAAATTCAATATATTTCTCACTTACCTTTGATTATACTTTCACACAAATCAATTTTTTTTATATATTATATAAAAAATCTGCAGCTTGGATGAATTCTTTGCTTAGTAGATCAAAATTAATCCTTAGTTTTTGTAATGGAACATTAGTGTTTTGTTGTTTGATGTTTTGTTCCTATAGGCAAGGTCTATTTCAGAGGCCTCTGCCAGTAAGCTGCTGTGTGTAAAGCAGGGTGGATCTGAGACATCCTAATATTATTCTAAAACCTTTGTAGAACACCTTATCTAATGATTTGAATAAAACACAAGCAATACCAGCATGAATGGTGCAACACAGTCTAAGCAAAGGTAACTGCTGAATTGATTCTTGTCATCTATTCATTTTCTCAAGAGTAAACAGTGATTGTGGCCTGTGCCATACAGTTTTTATGCTAAAGTAGTATCCTAATCATTAATATATTCTTTTCAGACAAAAGCAATATGTTTGAGATCTATCTAATGATCACTTCTCGACTCCCAGAAAATCCAAAACAATTTATCGTGTCACAAAGAGCAGGCTTATGACACTGCAGAAAAACGTGAAAACACTGCAAACTACTGTTGCTTTGAGGAGAAGAGAAAAATCACTGAACGACTTATTGAAACTTTCGAAGCGGAAAATGTATATAATAGATACAGCTGATACCGCATTGAAGGTATGGTGAAAATGTTCATAATCATCGATGATGACTTGATAGGTTAAATTCAATATATTTCTCACTTACCTTTGATAATTCTTTCACACAAAGCAATTTTTTTGTATATTATATAAAAAAAGTTGCAGCTTGGATGAATTATTTGCTTAGTAGATCAAAATTAATCCTTAGTTATTGTAATGGAACATTACTGTTTTGTTGTTTGATGTTTTGTTCCTATAGGCAAGGTATATTTCAGAGGCCTCTGCCAGTAAGCTGCTGTGTGTAAAGCAGGATGGATCTGAGACATCCTAATATTATTCTAAAACCTTGGTAGAACACCTTATTTAATCATTTGAATTAAACACAAGCGATACCCGCATGAATGGTGCAACACAGTCTAAGCAAAGGTAACTGCTGAATTGATTCTTGTCATCTATTTATTTTCTCAAGAGGAAACAGTGACTGTGTCCTGTGCGATACAGTTTTTATGAGAAAGTAGTATCCTAATCATTGATGTATTCTTTTCAGGCAAAAGCGATGTGCTGTAGATCTGTCGAGTGATGACTTCTTGACTCCCAGAAAAGCCAAACCAAATTATCTCGACACTGCAGAAAAAAAGTGAAAACACTGCAAACTACACTACTGTTGGTGATTTGAGGAGAGGAGAAAAATCACTGAACGGCTTACTGAAACTTTTGAAGCAGGAAATGTATATAACAGATACAGCTGAAACTGCATTGAAGGTATGATGAAAATTGTTATAATGATCGATGATGACTTGATAGGTTAAATTCAATATATTTCTCACTTACCTTTGATAATACTTATCTTATCAGATTATTTAATGAATTTATAATTATTTATTAGAATAATAGCTATGTTTATATCAAGATTAGGTGCTAATTTTGAGTATGATTGATAAAAAATTATTGCCTTATCCACTTTAAGCCAGTTAGGGTTAATAATAAGAATTTTAGCATTAGGGGATTATAAATTAGCTTTTTTTCATTTATTAACTCATGCTTTATTCAAGGCTTTATTATTTATATGTGCTGGAAATATTATTCATAATATAGGAAATTGTCAAGATATTCGTTTTATAGGAAGTTTGATATCTTCTATACCATTAACTTGTGCTTTTTTTAATATTTGTAATTTTTCTTCATGTGGATTACCCTTTTTATCTGGATTTCATTCAAAGGATTTGATTGTAGAATTTATATCTATAAATTATTTAAATATTTATGTATATATTATTTTTCATTTATCTATTGGTTTAACAGTTAGGTATAGACTACGATTATCTTATTATGCATTAATTGGTGATTTTAATTTTTTATCTTGAAGAGGAGTTAGAGGAACAAGATTTACTATATTAAAAGTAATATCAGGATTGATTTTTTTTTGTTGTTTTTAGAGGAAGAATATTAAGTTGAATAATGTTCTATGAACCTATTTTTATTTGTTTACCAATAATCATGAAGATAATAGCTTTATTAATAATTATTACTGGAGCATGATTTGGGTATGAATTATCAAAATTTAAGTTAAGGTATAGCATGGAAAGTTTAAAATTTTTAATTATTAGATTATTTTTAGCTATAATATGAAATATACCAGTTATTCTTACTATAGGAGTTAATTTTTATCCCCGATTCTTGGGTAAAGTTAATTCAAAAATTTTAGATCAAGGTTGATTAGAATATTATGAGGGAAAAAATTTGAAAACTTTGGTTATTAATTTTTCTTCTTTATTTCAAAGTTTTTCTTTGAATCATTTAAAAGTTTATTCAATATTAATGTTATTATGAATAACATATTTATTATTTAATATTTTTTACTTAAATAGCTTATAAAGTAGAGCATTACATTGAAGATGTTAAGGAAATAATTATATTTTTAAGTATTTATAAGAAATTTTTTTCTAATTTTACAATGAAAATGTAATGTTTTATTTAAACTATATAAATAGAAATATAAACGAAATTTCATCGCCTAAGAATTAAGTTAGAAGCTTATTCTTGAATTAATCATATTTCTTTAATTGGAGAAATTTGTCTCAATTTTATCATTAACAGTGATATACCGCTATATTTGGTTTCAATTAAAAATAAGGACGACTAAATCGCCAAATTTTCAGGTCGAAACTAAATGCAATTTTTGCTTCTTATTTAAGATAAATTTCAATACTTTTTAAATGCAAATTAAATGTTATTATTAACTATTATCCTAAGAGGCCTATTCAAGGGCACCTTGATTTCATTCGTGAAATAATCCAATAATTAAAAATACTATAAAAAAATAGTAATTGAAGAGTAGTTAAGAATGTTTGAAATATTTAATCTGGGAATTAGTGGTAATAATAAAGTAATTTCAACATCAAAAATTAAGAAAATAATAGCAATTAAAAAAAATGTAATGAAAATGGGAGTCGAGCTGGTGATTTTGGATCAAATCCGCATTCAAATGGTCTCCTTTTTTCACGATCTATAAATATTTTTTTAGAACAAATTCAAAATTATGATTAATAAAATATAAATTAATAAAATTAATATTACTAAAAAAAATATCATTTCTATTATTTATACTAGTTTTCTAGATTTTTTGATTGGAAGTCAAATATAATAATTATATTATATAAATTATCTACCTCATCAGTAGATAGAAATGTAAAGGAATAATCATACTACGTCTACTAAATGTCAGTATCATGCTGCTGCTTCAAATCCAAAATGATGAATAGCTGAAAAATGATTTAAATAGTAACGAATAAGACAAATGAGAAGAAATGTAGATCCAATAATTACATGTAGACCATGGAATCCAGTACATAGAAAGAATGAAGAGCCATATACTGAGTCTGAAATAGTAAAAGATGCTTCATAATATTCATAAGCTTGTAATAAAGTAAAATAAAATCCTAATAAAACTGTTAATATTAAACCTTGAAGTGCTTGAGAATAATTATTTTCTATTAATCCATGATGTGCTCGAGTTACTGCTAGTACAGAAGTTAAAAGAATTAGTGTATTCAATAGAGGAATTTCGATTGGATTAAAAGTTTGAATTCATTTAGGAGGTCAATTTATCCCGAGTTCAACTCTTGGTGCTGTAGAATTATGAAAAAATCTTCAAAAGAATGAAATAAAGAAAAATACTTCTGATGTAATAATTAAAATTATCCCTCAACGAAGGCCATTAGTAACTTTAAAAGTATGTAATCCTAAATATGTCCCCTCACGAACAACATCTGGTCATCATTGATATATTACTATTATGGTGATAGTCATCCCTAAAAAAAATAAGTTTGTTTCATAGTGATGGAATCATTTAATTATCCCTATTATTGTAGTTATTGCTCCCAATGATCCAAGAAGAGGTCATGTTCTAACATCAACTAGATGAAATGGATGATTTTTATGTATTGACATTAATTAGCTTCTCTAGAGTAAAGAGCTCTAAGTACAGCAAATACATATGATTGAATGATTGATACAGCTGTTTCTAAGACTAAAAGTAAAATTTGAATAATAATTAATATATTGATAAGAATCAAAGATAATGAAGGTCCTGTATTTCCTAAAAGAGTTATTAGTAAGTGTCCAGCAATTATATTTGCTGATAATCGAATTGCCAAGGTTCCTGGTCGAATAATATTACTAATAGATTCAATTAATACTATAAAAGGCATGAGGATACCCGGTGTTCCTTGGGGGACTAAGTGAGCAAATATGTGCATAGTATTTTGAATTCATCCAAATAATATAAAACTTAGTCATAAAGGTAACGCTAACCTTAAAGTTAAAGTTATATGTCTAGTTCCTGTAAAAATATAGGGGAAGAGTCCTAAAAAATTATTGAATAAGATTAATGAAAATAATGAAATAAAAATTAGAGTTCTCCCTTGTGATTTATTATTACCTGTAAGAACCTTGAATTCTTTGTGTAAAGTTATAATAATATTATTTCATAGTATATTTACTCGAGATGGAATAATTCAAAATATTGGTGGGATAATAAGAATTCCAATAAAAGTTCTTATTCAATTAAGCGATAAATTTAGATTAGTAGAGGGATCAAATGAGGAAAATAAATTTATTATCATTTTCAAGTTAATTTAGTTGTTTTTTTAGTTGAATAATTTTTTTTAACGGGATAAGCAAAAGGAAAGAAATTCATAGTTTTAAAAATTAAAAAAATTATACTAAAAAAAATTATTAAAGTTAATCATCTTAGTGGTGCCATTTGTGGAATTAAAAATTATTATTATTATTAATAATTTTAACTTGACAGGCTAATGTTATATATTTAACTAAATTTTTCATTAGAAGTAGGTGTTATTTTACTATCAATGATTTGAAAATCCATCGCTCACTTTCAGCCATCTAATGAAATTCCAATTATTTTAGAAATTCATTTAATAAAGTAATTGGGGGTAATCCTTTCGATTACAATTGGTATAAATCTGTGATTAGCACCACAAATTTCTGAACATTGGCCATAAAAAAGACCTGTTCGATTAGAGGAGAATCTAATTTGATTGAGTGGTCCAGGAGTAGCATCAATTTTTACTCCTAAAGATGGAATTGTTCAGGAATGAATAACATCAGCAGCCGTTACTAATATACGAATTTGTGATTCATAGGGGATAACTACTCGGTTATCAACATCAAGGAGACGAAAATTATTTTTTTTTATTTCATTTATAGGAATTATGTAAGAGTCAAATTCGATATTTTTAAAATCTGAGTATTCGTATGATCAGTATCATTGATGTCCAATAGTTTTAATAGTAATCATTGGATTATTTACTTCATCTAAAATATAGATAAGCCATAAAGATGGTACAGCAATAAAAATTAGAGTAATAGCTGGCAAAATAGTTCAAATAATTTCAATTGTTTTGGCCTTCTAAAAGATACCGATGTGTAAATTTATTAAAAAATAGGGTAATTATTAATTGTCCTACAAGAACTGTAATAATTAAAAGAATTAACATTGTATGATGATGGCTGAAAGTAAGCGATGGATTTTTAAATAATTGATAGTAAAATAACACCTACTTCTAATGAAAAATTTAGTTAAATATATAACATTAGCTTTTCAAGCTAAAATTATTAATAATTAATAATTTTTAATTCCACAAATAGCACCACTAAGATGATTAACTTTAATAATTTTTTTCAGTACAATTTTTTTAATTTTTAATACTATGAATTTCTTTTCTCGAGATCCGAGATAGAAGATACGAGTTCCGAGTAAAGGATAACGAGTTACGAATTACGACTTACGATCTACGAGGTACTAGTTACGAATTACGAGATACAAGATGAACCTTCCCACTTATCGTAACGAGTTACTTGCTACTAGATACAAGATACGAGTTCCGAGTTATGGGTAACCAGTTACGAGTTACAAGATACGAGCTCCGAGTCATCGGTTACGCGTTACGAGTTCCTAGTTCTGAGTTTCGCGTCATGAGATACAAAATGCGAGTTTCCACCTATAGGTAACGGGTTACGAACTACTAGATCTAATATACGAGTTCGAGGTTATCGTCATTGATTTACAAGATCCGAGATCAATATTCGAGTTCCGAGTTATGGGCAACGAGTTACGGGTTACGAGTTACAAGGTAAGTGATACAAGATATGAGCTCCGAGTTATCGGTAACACTATCGAGTTCCGAGTCCTGAGTTACGCGTCACGAGATACAAGATGCGAGTTCCTATTCATCGGTAACGATCTACGAGCTACAAGAGGCAAGACACGAGTTCTGAGCTATGGGTAACTAGTTACGAGCTACAAGATACGAGCTCCGAGTTATCGGTTACGCGTTCCGAGTTCCGAGTTCTGAATTACGCGTCATGAGATACAAGATGCGAGTTCCCATTTATCGGTAACGATCTACGAGCTACGAGAGGCAAGCCACGAGTTCTGAGCTATGGGTAACAAGTTACGAGTTACAAGATACTAGCTCCGAGTTATCGGTTACGCGTTACGAGTTCCGAGTTCTGAGATTCGCGTCATGAGATACAAGATGAGAGTTTCCACCTATCGGTAACGAGTTAAAAACTACTAGATACGAGTTCGAGGTTATCGGCAATGATTTGCGAGATCCGAGATAGAAGATACGAGTTCCGAGTAATGGGTAACGAGTTAGAGATACGAGTTACGAGTTACAAGGTAAGAGATACAAGATACAAGCTCCGAGTTATCGGTAACGCGTTACGCGTTCCAAGGTCTGAGTTACGCGTCACGAGATACAAGTTGCCAGTTCCCACTTATCGATAACGATTCACGAGCTACGAGAGGCCATATACGAGTTCCTTGTTATTGGTAATGAGTTACAAGCTACGATACACAAGAAACGAGTTCCAGGTTATGAGTAGCGAGTTATGAGCTGCGATTTACGAGTTACGAGTTACGAGTTTCGAGTTGCGAGTAACGATATACGAGTTTCGAGTTACCAATTGTCGACTTACGATCTACAAGGTACTAGTTACGAGTCACAAGATGCGAGTTCCCACTTATCGTAACGAGTTACGAGCTACTAGACTCAATATAAGAGTTCCAGGTAATCAGTAATGAGTTACGAGCTACTAGATACAAGATACGAGTTCCGAGTTATGGGTAACGTGTTACGAGTTACAAGATACTAGCTCCGAGTTATCGGTTACGCGTTACGAGTTCCGAGTTCTGAGATTCGCTTCATGAGATACAAGATGACAGTTTCCACCTATCGGCAACGAGTTACGAACTTCTAGATCTAGGATACGAGTTCGAGGTTATCGTCATTGATCTACATGATCCAAAATCAAGATTCTAGTTCCGAGTTATGGGCAACGAGTTACGGGTTACGAGTTACAAGATGCGAGTTCCCATTTATCGGTAACGATTTACGAGCTACGAGATGCAAGATACGAGTTCCAGGTTATCGGTAATTGATTACAAGTCATGATATATAAGATACGAGTTCCAGGTTATCGGTAATGGATTACAAGTTACGATATATAAGATCGGAGCTCCGAGTTATCGGTAACGCGTTACTAGTTCCGAGTTCTGAGTTACACGTCACGAGATACAAGATGCGAGTTCCGAGTTATCGGTAACGCGTTACGAGTTCCTAGTTCTAAGTTACGCGTCACGAGATACAAGTTGCGAGTTCCCACTTATTGGTAACGATTTACGAGCTACGAGAGGAAAGATACGAGTTCCTTGTTATTGGTAATGGGTTACAAGCTACGATACACAAGAAACGAGTCCCGTGTTATGAATAGCGAGTTATAAGCTGCGATTTACGAGATAGGAGTTACGAGTTTCGATTTACGAGCTTCGAGTTTAGAGTTTCGAGTTGCGAGTTACGATATACGAGTTACGAGTCACGAATTACGACTTACGATCTACGAGGTACTAGTTACGAATTACGAGATACAAGATGAGACTTCCCACTTATCGTAACGAGTTACGAGTTACGAGTTACGAGACACAAGATACGAGTTCCAGGTAATCAGTAATGAGTTACGAGCTACTAGATACAAGATACCTACTCCGAGATATGGGTAACGAGTTACGAGTTACAAGATACGAGCTCCGAGTTATCGGTAACGCGTTACTAGCTACGAGTTCTGAGTTACACGTCACGAGATATAGTATGCAAGTTCCCACTTATTGATAGCCATTCACGAGCTACGAGAGGCCAGATTCGAGTTCCTTGTTATTGGTAATGGGTTACAAGGTACTATACACAAGATACGAGTTCCGGGCTATGAGAAGCGAGTTATGAGCTGCGATTTACGAGTTACGAGTTTCGAGTTGCGAGCTACGATATACGAGTTACGAGTTCCGAATTACGACATACGATCTACGAGGTACTAGTTACGAATTACGAGATACAAGATGAGACTTCCCACTTATCGTAACAAGTTACGAGCTACGAGACACAAGATACGAGTTCCAGGTAATCAGTAACGAGTTACGAGCTACTAGATACAAGATACGAGCTCCGAGTTATGGGTAACGAGTTACGAGTTACAAGATACGAGCTACGTGTCATCGGTTACGCGTTACGAGTTCCCAGTTTTGAGTTTCGCGTCATGAGATACAAAATGCGAGTTTCCACCTATAGGTAACGGGTTACGAACTACTAGATCTAGGATACGAGTTCGAGGTTATCGTCATTGATTTACAAGATCCGAGAACAAGATTTGAGTCCCGAGTTATGGGCAACGAGTTACGGTTTACGAGTTACAAGGTAAAAGATACAATATACGAGCTCCGAGTTATCGGTAACACTATCTAGTTCCGAGTCCTGAGTTACGCGTCACGAGATACAAGATGAGACTTCCCACTTATCGTAACAAGTTACGAGCTACGAGACACAAGATACGAGTTCCAGGTAATCAGTAATGAGTTACGAGCTACTAGATGCAAGATACGAGCTCCGAGTTATGGGTAACGAGTTAAGAGTTACAAGATACGAGCTACGTGTTATCGGTTACGCGTTACGAGTTCCCAGTTCTGAGTTTCGCGTCAAGAGATACAAAATGCGAGTTTCCACCTATAGGTAACGGGTTACGAACTACTAGATCTAGGATACGAGTTCGAGGTTATCGTCATTGATTTACAAGATCCGAGATCAAGATTTGAGTCCCGAGTTATGGGCAACGAGTTACGGGTTACGAGTTACAAGGTAAAAGATACAAGATACGAGCTCCAAATTATCGGTAACACTATCGAGTTCCGAGTCCTGAGTTACGCGTCACGAGATACAAGATGAGACTTCCCACTTATCGGTACGATTTACGAGCTACGAGATGCAAGATACGAGTTCCAGGTTATCGGTAATGGATTACAAGTTACGATATATAAGATACGAGTTCAAGGTTATCGGTAATGGATTACAAGTTACGATATATAAGATGCGAGGTCAGAGTTATCGGTAACGCGTTACTGGTTCCGAGTTCTGAGTTACACGTCATGAGATACAAGATGCGCGTTTCCACCTATCGGTAACGAGTTACGAACTACTAGATCTAGGATACGAGTTCGAGGTTATCGTCATTGATTTACAAGATCCGTGATCAAGATTCAAGTTCCTAGTTATGGGCTACGAGCTACGGGTCACGAGCTACAAGGTAAGAGATACAAGATACGAGCTCCGAGTTATCGGTAACACTTTCGAGTTCCGAGTCCTGAGTTACGCGTCACGAGATACAAAATGCGAGTTCCCATTTATCGGTAACGATTTACGAGCTACGAGATGCAAGATACGAGTTCCAGGCTATCGATAATGTATTACAACTTACGATATATAAGATACGAGTTCCGAGTTATGGGTAACGATTTACGAGATACAAGATACGAGCTCAGAGTTATCGGTAACGCGTTACTAGTTCCGAGTTCTGAGTTACACGTCACGAGATACAAGATGCGTGTTCCCACTTATTGGTAACGAGTTACGATCTTCAAGATCTAGGATACGGGTTCCAGGTTGTCGGCAATGATTTGCGAGATCCAAGACAGCAGATTCGAGTTCCGAGTATGGTCAACAAGTTACGGGTTACGAGTTACGAGTTACAAGGTAAGAGATACAAGATACAAGCTCCGAGTTATCAATAACGCGTTATGAGTTCCAAGTTCTGAGTTACGCGTCACGAGATACAAGTTGCGAGTTTCCACTTATCGATTACGACTCACGAGCTACGAGAGGCCAGATTCGAGTTCCTTGTTATTGGTAATGGGTTACAAGGTACTATACACAAGATACGAGTTCCGGGCTATGAGCAGCGAGTTATAAGCTGCGATTTACGAGTTTCGAGTTACGAGTTTCGAGTTACGAGTTTCGAGTTGCGACTTACGATCTACGAGGTACTAGTTACGAATTACGAGATACAAGATGAACATTCCCACTTATCGTAACGAGTTACGTGCTACTAGATACAAGAAACGAGTTCCGAGTTATGGGTAACGAGTTACGAGTTACATGGTAAGAGATACAAGAGACAAGCTCCGAGTTATCGGTAACGCGTTTCGAGTTCCACGTTCTGAAATACGCGTCGCGAGATACAAGTTGCGAGTTCCCACTTATCGGTAACGGATTACGAGTTACAAGAGGCAAGATACGAGTTCCTTGTTCCTAATGGGTTACAAGCTACGATACACAAGATACGAGATCCGGGTTATGAGTAGCGAGTTATATGCTGCGATTTACGATTTACGAGTTACGAGCTACGAGTTACGAGTTACGAGTTACGAGTTACGAGTTACGAGTTACGAGTTACGAGTTACGAGTTACGAGTTACGAGTTACGAGTTACGAGTTACGAGTTACGAGTTACGAGTTACGAGTTACGAGTTACGAGTTACGAGTTACGAGTTACGAGTTACGAGTTACGAGTTACGAGTTACGAGTTACGAGTTACGATATACGAGGTACTAGTTACGAGTTACGAGTTACAAAATACGAGCTCCGAGTTATCGGTAACGCGTTACTAGTCCCGAGTTCTGAGTTAAACGTCACGAGATACAGGATGCGAGTTGCCACATATTGCTGACGAGCTACGAACTTCATGATCTAGTTACGAGTTCCTAGTTCTGAGTTACGGGTCACGAGATACACACTGCGAGTTCCCGCTGATCGGTAACAATTAGCGAGCTACGAGAGGCTAGATACGAGTTGCTTGTTATTGGTAATGTTTTACATGCTACGATACACAAGATACGAGTACCGGGTTATGAGTAGCGAGTTATAAGCTGCAATTTACGAGTTACAAGTTACCAGGTTCGAGTTAAGAGTTTCGAATTACGACTTTACGATCTACGAGGTACTAGTTCAAGATACGAGTTCCGAGTTATGGGTAACGAGTTACGAGTTACAAGATACGAGCTCCGATTTATCGGTAACGCGTGACTAGTTCCGAGTTCTGAGTTACACGTCTCGAGATATAGGATGCGAGTTCTCACTTATCGGTAGCGATTTACGAGCTATGAGAGGCAAGATACGAATTCCTTGTTATTAGTAATGGGTTACAAGCTACCATACACACGATACGAGTTCCGGGTTATGAGTAACGAGTTATAAGCTGCGATTTACGAGTTACGAGTTTCTAGTTTCGAGTTGCGAGTTACAATATACGAGTTACGATTTATGAATTATCGACTTACGATCTACAAGGTACTAGTTACGAGTTACGAGATACAAGATGCGAGTTCCCACTTATCGTAACGGGTTACGAGCTACGAGACTCAATATGAGAGTTCCAGGTAATCAGTCATGAGTTACGAGCTACTAGATACAAGATACGAGTTCCGAGTTATGGGTAACGAGTTACGAGTTACAAGATACGAGCTCCGAGTTATCGGTAACGCGTTACTAGTTCCGAGTTCTGAGTTTCGCGTCATGAGATACAAGATGAGAGTTTCCACCTATCAGCAACGAGTTACGAACTACTAGATCCAGTATACGAGTTCCAAGGTCTGAGTTACGCGTCACGAGATACAAGTTGCGTGTTCCCACTTATCGGTAACGATTCACGAGCTACGAGAGGCCAGATACGAGTTCCTTGTTATTGGTAATGGGTTACATGCCACGATACACAAGATTCGAGTTCCGGGTTATGAGTAGCGAGTTATGAGCTGCGATTTACGAGTTACGAGTTTCGAGTTGCGAGTAACGATATACGGCCGATACCGATAAGTGATCGGCGACACTTTCGAGTTCCGAGTCCTGAGTTACGCGTACGAGATACAAGATGCGAGTTCCCATTTATCGGTACGATTTACGAGCTACGATATGCAAGATACGACTATCGGTAATTGATTACAAGTCATGATATATAAGATACGAGTTCCAGGTTATCGGTAATGGATTACAAGTTACGATATATAAGATGCGTGCTCCGAGTTATCGGTAACGCGTTACTAGCTCCGAGTTCTTAGTTACACGTCACGAGATACAAGATGCGAGTTCCCACTTATTGGTAACGAGTTACGATCTTCAAGATGTAGGATACGAGTTCCAGGTTATCGGCAATGATTTGCGAGATTCGAGATAGAAGATACGGGTTCCGAGTAATGGGTAACGAGTTAGAGTTACGAGTTACAAGGTAAGAGATACAAGATACAAGCTCCGAGTTATCGGTAACGCGTTACGAGTTCCTAGTTCTAAGTTACGCGTCACGAGATACAAGTTGCGAGTTCCCACTTATTGGTAACGGTTTACGAGCTACGAGAAGCAAGATACGTGTTCCTTGTTATTGGTAATGGGTTACAAGCTGCGATACACAAGAAACGAGTCCCGGGTTATGAATAGCGAGTTATAAGTTGCGATTTACGAGATACGAGTTACGAGTTTCGATTTACGAGCTTCGAGTTCCGAGTTTCGAGTTGCGAGTTACGATATACGAGTTACGAGTTACGAATTACAACTAACGATATACGAGGTACTAGTTACGAATTACGAGATAAAAGATGAGACTTCCCACTTATCGTAACAAGTTACGAGCTACGAGACGCAAGATACAAGTTCCAGGTAATCAGTAATGAGTTACGAGCTACTAGATACAAGATACGAGTTCCGAGTTACGGGTTACGAGTTGCGAGTTGCAAGGTAAGTGATACAAGATACGAGCTCCGAGTTATCGGTAAAACTTTCGATTTACGCGTCACGAGATACAAGACGCGAGTTCCCATTTATCGGTAACGATTTACGAGCTACGAGATGCAAGATACGAGTTACAGATTATCGGTAATGGATTACAAGTTACGATATATAAGATACGAGTTCCGAGTTATGGGTAAAGAGTTACGAGTTAAGAGTTACAAGATACGAGCTCCGAGTTATCGTTAACGCGTTACTAGTTCCAAGCTCTGAGTTACCCGTCACGAGATGCAAGATGCGAGTTCCCACTTATTGGTAACGAGCTACGAACTATGAGAGGCAAGATACGAATTCTTTGTTATTGGTAATGGGTTACAAGCTACGATACACACGATTTATCGGTAACGCGTGACTAGTTCCGAGTTCTGAGTTACACGTCTCGAGATATAGGATGCGAGTTCCCACTTATCGGTAACGATTTACGAGCTATGAGAGGCAAGATACGAATTCCTTGTTATTGGTAATGGGTTACAAGCTACCATACACACGATACGAGTTCCGAGTTATGAGTAACAAGTTATAAGCTGCGATTTACGAGTTACGAGTTACGAGTTACGAGTTACGAGTTACGAGTTACGAGTTTCTAGTTTCGAGTTGCGAGTTACAATATACGAGTTACGATTTACGAATTATCGACTTATGATCTACAAGGTACTAGTTACGAGTTACGAGATACAAGATGCGAGTTCCCACTTTCGTAACGGGTTACGAGCTACGAGACTCAATATGAGAGTTCCAGGTAATCAGTAATGAGTTACGAGCTACTAGATACAAGATACGAGTTCCGAGTTATGGGTAACGAGTTACGAGTTAGAAGATACAAGCTCCGAGTTATCGGTAACGCGTTACTAGTTCCGAGTTCTGAGTTTCGCGTCATGAGATACAAGATGAGAGTTTCCACCTATCAGCAACGAGTTACGAACTACTAGATCTAGTATACGAGTTCCAGGTTATCGGCAATGATTTGCGAGATCCGAGATAGAAGATACGAGTTCCGAGTAATGGGTACCGAGTTAGAGTTACGAGTTATGAGTTACAAGGTGAGAGATACAAGATACAAGCTCCGAGTTATCGGTAACGCGTTACGAGTTCCAAGTGCTGAGTCACGCGTCACGAGATAAAAGTTGCGAGTTCCCACTTATCGGTAACAAGATACGAGTTCCAGGTTATGCGTAGCGAGTTATAAGCTGCGATTTACGAGTTACAAGTTACGAGTTTTGAGTTGCGAGTAACGATATACGAGTTACGAGTTACGAATTGTCGACTTACGATCTACAAGGTACTAGTTACGAGTTACGAGATACAAGGTGCGAGTTCTCACTTATCGTAACGAGTTACGAGCTACTAGACTCAATATAAGAGTTCCAGGTAATCAGTAATGAGTTACGAGCTACTAGATACAAGATACGAGTTCCGAGTTATGGGTAACGAGTTACGAGTTACAAGATACAAGCTCCGAGTTATCGGTAACGCGTTACGAGTTCCTAGTTCTAAGTTACGCGTCACGAGATACAAGTTGCGAGTTCCCACTTATTGGTAACGGTTTACGAGCTACGAGAGGCAAGACACGAGTTGCTTGTTATTGGTAATGGGTTACAAGCTACGATACACAAGAAACGAGTCCCGGGTTATGAATAGCGAGTTATAAGCTGCGATTTACGAGATACGAGTTACGAGTTACGAACTACAACTAACGATATACGAGGTACTAGTTACGAATTACGGGATACAAGATGAGACTTCCCACTTATCGTAACAAGTTACGAGCTACGAGACACAAGATACGAGTTCCAGGTAATCAGTAATGAGTTACGAGCTACTAGATACAAGATACGAGTTCCGAGTTATGGGTAACGAGTTACGAGTTACAAGATACGAGCTCCGAGTCATCGGTAACGCGTTACTAGCTCCGAGTTCTGAGTTACACGTCACGAGATATAGGATGCGAGTTCCCACTTATCGATAGCCATTCACTAGCTACGAGAGGCCAGATTCGAGTTCCTTGTTATTGGTATTGGGTTACAAGGTACTATACACAAGATACGAGTTCCGGGCTATGAGAAGCGAGTTATGAGCTGTTATTTACGAGTTACGAGTTTCGAGTTGCGAGTTACGATATACGAGTTACGAATTACGACTTACGATCTACGAGGTACTAGTTACGAATTACGAGATACAAGATGAGACTTCCCACTTAACGTAACAAGTTATGAGCTACGAGACGCAAGATACACGAGTTCAAGGTAATCAGTAATGAGTTACGAGCTACTAGATACAAGATACGAGTTCCGAGTTACGGGTTACGAGTTGCGAGTTGCGAGTTGCAAGGTAAGTGATACAAGATACGAGCTCCGAGTTATCGGTAAAACTTTCTATTTACGCGTCACGAGATACAAGATGCGAGTTCCCATTTATCGGTAACGATTAACGAGCTACGAGATGCAAGATACGAGTTCCAGATTATCGGTAATGGATTACAAGTTACGATATATAAGATACGAGTTCCGAGTTATCGTTAACGCGTTACTAATTCCAAGCTCTGAGTTGCCCGTCACGAGATACAAGATGCGAGTTCCCACTTATTGGTAACGAGCTACGAAGTATGAGAGGCAAGATACGAATTCTTTGTTATTGGTAATGGGTTACAAGCTACGATACACAAGAAACGAGTCCCGGGTTATGAATAGCGAGTTATAAGCTGCGATTTACGAGATACGAGTTACGAGTTTCAATTAACGAGCTTCGAGTTTCGAGTTGCGAGTTACGATATACGAGGTACTAGTTACGAGCTACGAGACACAAGATACGAGTTCCAGGTAATCAGTAATGAGTTACGAGCTACTAGATACAAGATACCTGTTCCGAGCTATGGGTAACGAGTTGCGAGTTACAAGATACGAGCTCCGAGTCATCGGTAACGCGTTACTAGCTCCGAGTTCTGAGATACACGTCACGAGATATAGGATGCGAGTTCCCACTTATCGATAGCCATTCACGAGCTACGAGGGGCCAGATTCGAGTTCCTTGTTATTGGTAATGGGTTACAAGGTACTATACACAAGATACGAGTTCCGGGCTATGAGAAGCGAGTTATGAGCTGCGATTTATGAGTTACGAGTTTCGAGTTACGAGTTACGAGTTTCGTGTTGCGAGCTACGATATACGAGTTACGAATTACGAGTTACGAATTACGACATACGATCTACGAGGTACTAGTTACGAATTACGACATACGATCTACGAGGTACTAGTTACGAATTACGAGATACAAGATGAGACTTCCCACTTATCGTAACAAGTTACGAGCTACGAGACACAAGATACGAGTTCCAGGTAATCAGTAATGAGTTACGAGCTACTAGATACAAGATACGAGCTCCGAGTTATGGGTAACGAGTTACGAGTTACAAGGTAAGAGATACAAGAGACAAGCTTCGAGTTATCGGTAACGATTTACGAGCTACGAGAGGCAAGACACGAGTTGCTTGTTATTGGTAATGGGTTACAAGCTACTATACACAAGATACGAGTACCGGGTTATGAGCAGCGAGTTATAAGCTGCAATTTACGAGTTACAAGTTACCAGCTTCGAGTTACGAGTTTCGAATTAAGACTTACGATCTACGAGGTACTAGTTACAAGATACGAGCTCCGAGTTATCGGTAACGCGTTACTAGTTCCGAGTTCTGAGTTACACGTCACGAGATGATACAAGATGCGAGTTCCAACTTATCTGTAACGATTCACGAGCTACGAGAGGCCAGATACGAGTTCCTTGTTATTGGTAATGGGTTACAAGCTACGATACACAAGATACGAGTTCCGGGTTATGAGTAGCGAGTTATGGGCTGCGATTTACGAGTTACGAGTTTCGAGTTGCGAGTAACGATATACGAGCTACGAGTTACGAATTACGACTTACGATCTACGAGGTAAAAGATGCGAGTTACGAGATACAAGATGCAAGTTCCCACGTATCGTAACGAGTTACGAGCTACGAGACACAAGATACGAGTTCCAGGTAATCAGTAATGAGTTACGAGCCACTAGATACAAGATGCGAGTTCCGAGTTATAATCAACGAGTTACGAGTTACAAGATACGAGATCTGAGTTATCGGTTACGCGTTACGGGTTCCGAGTTCTGAGTTTCACGTCATGAGATACAAGATGCGAGTTTCCACCTATCGGTAACGAGTTACGAACTACTAGATCTGGGATACGAGTTCGAAGTTATCTTCATTGATTTACAAGATCCGAGATCAAGATTCTAGTTCCGAGTTATGGGCAACGAGTAACGGTTCACGAGTTACAAGGTGTGTGATACAAGATACGTCCCCGAGTTATCGGTAATACTTTTGAGTTCCGAGTCCTGAGTTACGCGTCACGAGATACAAGTTGCGAGTTCCCACTTATTGGTAACGATTTACGAGCTACGAGAAGCCAGATACGAGTTCCTTGTTATTGGTAATGAGTTACATACTACGACACATGATACGAGTTCCGGGTTATGAGTAGCGACTTATGAGCTGCGATTTTCGAGTTACGAGTGACGAGTTTCGAGTTACGAGTAACGATATACGAGTTACGAGTTACGAATTACCACTTACGATCTACGAGGTACTAGATGCGAGTTAAGAGATACAAGTGCGAGTTTCCACGTATCGTAACGAGTTACGAGCTACGAGACGCAAGATACGAGTTCCAGGTAATCAGTAATGAGTTACGAGCCACTAGATACAAGATGCGAGTTCTGAGTTATAATTAAGGAGTTACGAGTTACAAGATACGAGCTCTGAGTTATCGGTTACGCGTTACGGGTTCCGAGTTCTGAGTTTCACGTCATGAGATACAAGATGCGAGTTTCCACCTATCGGTAACGAGTTACGAACTACTAGATCTGGGATACGAGTTCGAGGTTATCGTCATTGATTTACAAGATCCGAGATCAAGATTCTAGTTCCGAGTTATGGGCAACGAGTTACGGGTTACGAGTTACAAGGTAAGTGATTCAAGATACGAGCTCCGACTTATCGGTAACACTTTCGAGCTCCGAGTCCTGAGTTACGCGTCACGAGATACAAGATGCGAGTTCCCATTTATCGGTAACGATTCACGAGCTACGAGAGGCCATATACGAGTTCCTTGTTATTGGTAATGAGTTACAAGCTACGATACACAAGATACGAGTTCCAGGTTATGAGTAGCGAGTTATGAGCTGCGATTTACGAGTTACGAGTTTCGAGTTACGAGTTTCGAGTTGAGAGTAACGATATACGAGTTTCGAGTTACCAATTGTCGACTTACGATCTACAAGGTACTAGTTACGAGTTACGAGATACAAGAAGCGAGTTCCCACTTATCGTAACGAGTTACGAGCTACTAGACTCAATATAAGAGTTCCAGGTAATCAGTAATGAGTTACGAGCTACTAGATACAAGATACGAGTTCCGAGTTATGGGTAACGAGTTACGAGTTACAAGATACTAGCTCCGAGTTATCGGTAACGCGTTACGAGTACCAAGGTCTGAGTTACGCGTCACGAGATACAAGTTGCGAGTTCCCACTTATCGGTAACGATTCACGAGCTACGAGAGGCCAGATACGAGTTGCTTGTTATTGGTAATGGGTTACATACTACGATACACAAGATACGAGTTCCGGGTTATCGGTAATGGATTACAAGTTACGATATATAAGATGCGAGCTGCAAGTTATCGGCAAAGCGGTACTAGTTCCGAGTTCTGAGTTACACGTCATGAGATACAAGATGCGAGTTCCCACTTATTGGTAACGAGTTACGATCTTCAAGATGTAGGATACGAGTTCCAGGTTATCGGCAATGATTTGCGAGATCCGAGATAGAAGATACGAGTTCCGAGTAATGGGTAACGAGTTAGAGTTACGAGTTACGAGTTACAAGGTAACAGATACAAGATACAAGCTCCGAGTTATCGGTAACGCGTTACGAGTTCCTAGTTCTAAGTTACGCGTCACGAGATACAAGTTGCGAGTTCCCACTTATTGGTAACGGTTTACGAGCTACGAGAGGCAAGATACGAGTTCCTTGTTATTGGTAATGGGTTACAAGCTACGATACACAAGAAACGAGTCCCGGGTTATGAATAGCGAGTTATAAGCTGCGATTTACGAGATACGAGTTACAAGTTTCTATTTACGAGCTTCGAGTTCGGAGTTTCGAGTTGCGAGTTACGATATACGAGTTACGAGTTACGAATTACGACTAACGATCTACGAGGTACTAGTTACGAATTACGAGATACAAGATGAGACTTCCCACTTATCGTAACGAGTTACGAGCTACGAGACACAAGATACGAGTTCCAGGTAATCAGTAATGAGTTACGAGCTACTAGATACACGATACGAGTTCCGAGTTATGGGTAACGAGTTACGAGTTACAAGATACGAGCTCCGAGTCATCGGTAACGCGTTACTAGCTCCGAGTCCTGAGTTACACGTCACGAGATACAGGATGCGAGTTCCCACTTATTGGTAACGAGTTACGATCTTCAAGATATAGGATACGAGTTCCAAGTTATCGGTAATGATTTGCGAGGTCCGAGATAGCAGGTACGTGTTTCGAGTAATGGGTAACGAGTTACAAGTTACGAGTTACGAGTTACAAGGTAAGATACACAAGATACAAGCTCCGAGTTATCGGTAACGCGTTACGAGTTCCAAGTTCTGAGTTACGGGTCACGAGATACAAATTGCGAGTTCCCACTGATCGGTAACAATTAGCGAGCTACGAGAGGCTAGTTACGAGTTGCTTGTTATTGGTAATGGTTTACAAGCTACGATACACAAGATACGAGTACCGGGTTAAGAGTAGCGAGTTATAAGCTGCAATTTACAAGTTACAAGTTACCAGCTTCGAGTTAAGAGTTTCGAATTATGACTTTACGATCTACGAGGTACTAGTTACAAGATACGAGTTCCGAGTTATGGGTAACGAGTTACGAGTTACAAGATACGAGCTCCGATTTATCGGTAACGCGTGACTAGTTCCGAGTTCTGAGTTACACGTCTCGAGATATAGGATGCGAGTTCCCACTTATCGGTAACGATCTACGAGCTATGAGAGGCAAGATACGAATTCCTTGTTATTGGTAATGAGTTACAAGCTACCATACACACGATACGAGTTCCGGGTTATGAGTAACGAGCTACGAGACTCAATATGAGAGTTCCAGGTAATCAGTAATGAGTTACGAGCTACTAGATACAAGATACGAGTTCCGAGTAATGGGTAACGCGTTACGAGTTACAAGAGACAAGCTCCGAGTTATCGGTAACGCGTTACGAGTTCCTAGTTCTGAGTTACGGGTCACGAGATACAAATTGCGAGTTCCCACTGATCGGTAACAATTAGCGAGCTACGAGAGGCTAGATACGAGTTGCTTGTTATTGGTAATGGTTTTACAAGCTACGATACACAAGATACGAGTACCGGGTTAAGAGTAGCAAGTTATAAGCTGCAATTTACGAGTTACAAGTTACCAGCTTCGAGTTAAGAGTTTCGAATTACGACTTTACGATCTACGAGGTACTAGTTACAAGATACGAGTTCCGAGTTATGGGTAACGAGTTACGAGTTACAAGATATAGGATGCGAGTTCCCACTTATCGGTAACGATTTACGAGCTATGAGAGGCAAGATACGAATTCCTTGTTATTGGTAATGAGTTACAAGCTACCATACACACAATACGAGTTCCGGGTTATGAGTAATGAGCTACGAGACTCAATATGAGAGTTCCAGGTAATCAGTAATGAGTTTCGAGCTACTAGATACAAGATACGAGTTCCGAGTAACGGGTAACGCGTTACGAGTTACAAGATACGAGCTCCGAGTTATCGGTAACGCGTTACTAGTTCCGTGTTCTGAGTTTCGCGTCATGAGATACAAGATGAGAGTTTCCACCTATCAGCAACGAGTTACGAACTACTAGATCTAGGATACGAGTTCCAGGTTATCGGCAATGATTTGCGAGATCCGACAAGATACGAGTTCCGAGTAATGGGTAACGAGTTAAGAGTTACGAGTTATGAGTTACAAGGTAAGAAATACAAGATACAAGCTCCGAGTTATCGGTAACGCGTTACGAGTTCCAAGTGCTGAGTTACGCGTCACGACATACAAGTTGCGAGTTCCCACTTATCGGTAACGATTCACGAGCTACGAGAGGCCAGATACGAGTTCCTTGTTATTGGTAATGGGTTACATGCCACGATACACAAGATACGAGTTCCGGGTTATGGGGAGCGAGTTATGAGCTGCGATTTACGAGTTACGAGTTACGAGTTTAGAGTTGCGAGTAACGATATACGAGTTACGAGTTACGAAATACGACTTACGATCTACGAGGTACTAGATACGAGTTACGAGTTACAGGATACGAGCTCTGAGTTATCGGTTACGCGTTACGGGTTCCGAGCTCTGAGTCTCACGTCATGAGATACAAGATGCGAGTTTCCACCTATCGGTAACGAGTTACGAACTACTAGACCTAGGATACGAGTTCCAGGTTATCGGCAATGATTTGCGAGATCCGCGATAGAAGATACGAGTTCCGAGTAATGGGTAACGAGTTAGAGTAACGAGTTACGAGTTACAAGGTAAGAGATACAAGATACAAGCTCCGAGTTATCGGTAACGCGTTACGAGTTCCAAGTTCTGAGTTACGCGTCACGAGATACAAGTTGCGAGTTCCCACTTATCGGTAACGATTCACGAGCTACGAGAGACCAGATACGAGTTCCTTGTTATTGGTAATGGGTTACAAGCTACGATACACAAGATACGAGATCCAGGTTATGAGTAGCGAGTTATGAGCTGCGATTTACGAGTTACGAGTTTCGAGTTACGAGTTACGAGTTACGAGTTACGAGTTTCGAGTTACGAGTTTCGAGTTACGAGTTTCGAGCTGCGAGTAACGATATACGAGTTACGAGTTACGAATTGTCGACTTACGATCTACAAGGTACTAGTTACGAGTTACGAGATACAAGAAGCGAGTTCCCACTTATCGTAACGAGTTACGAGCTACTAGACTCAATATAAGAGTTCCAGGTAATCAGTAATGAGTTACGAGCTACTAGATACAAGATACGAGTTCCGAGTTATGGGTAACGAGTTACGAGTTACAAGATACTAGCTCCGAGTTATCGGTAACGCGTTACGAGTACCAAGGTCTGAGTTACGCGTCACGAGATACAAGTTGCGAGTTCCCACTTATCGGTAACGATTCACGAGCTACGAGAGGCCAGATACGAGTTGCTTGTTATTGGTAATGGGTTACATACTACGATACACAAGATACGAGTTCCGGGTTATGAGTAGCGAGTTATGAGCAGCGACTTACGAGTTACGAGTTACGAGTTTTGAGTCGCGAGTAACGATATACGAGTTACGAGTTACGAATAACGACTTACGATCTACGAGGTACTAGATGCGAGTTACGAGATACAAGATGCGAGTTCCCACGTATCGTAACGAGTTACGAGCCACGAAACACAAGATACGAGTTCCAGGTAATCAGTAATGAGTTACGAGCCACTAGATACAAGATGCGAGTTCCGAGTTATATTTTACGAGTTACGAGTTACAAGATACGAGCTCTGAGTTATCGGTTACGCGTTACGGGTTCCGAGTTCTGAGTTTCACGTCATGAGATACAAGATGCGAGTTTCCACCTATCGGTAACTAGTTTCGAACTACTAGATCTGGGATACGAGTTCGAGGTTATCGTCATTGATTTACAAGATCCGAGATCAAGATTCTAGTTCCGAGTTATGGGCAACGAGTTACGGGTTACGAGTTACAAGGTAAGTGATACAAGAGACGAGCTCCGAGTTATCGGTAGCACTTTCGAGTTCCGAGTCCTGAGTTACGCGTCACGAGATAAAAGATGCGAGTTCCCATTTATCGGTAATGATTTACGAGCTACGAGATGCAAGATACGAGTTCCAGGTTATCGGTAATTGATTACAAGTCATGATATATAAGATACGAGTTCCAGGTTATCGGTAATGGATTACAAGTTACGATACATAAGATGCGAGCCCCGAGTTATCGGTAACGTGTTTTTAGTTCCGAGTTCTGAGTTACACGTCACGAGATACAAGATGCGAGTTCCCACTTATTGGTAACGGTTTACGAGCTACGAGAGGCAAGATACGAGTTCCTTGTTATTGGTAATGGGTTACAAGCTACGATACACAAGAAACGAGTCCCGGGTTATGAATAGCGAGTTATAAGCTGCGAGTTACGAGATACGAGTTACGAGTTTCGATTTACGAGCTTCGAGTTTCGAGTTTCGAGTTGCAAGTTACGATATACGAGTTACGAGTTACGAATTACGACTAACGATCTACGAGGTACTAGTTACGAATTACGAGATACAAGGTGAGAGCTCCCATTTATCGGTAACGATTTACGAGCTACGAGATGCAAGATACGAGTTCCGAGTTATGGGTAACGAGTTACGAGTTATAAGATACGAGCTCCGAGTCATCGGTAACGCGTTACGAGTTCCAAGGTCTGAGTTACGCGTCACGAGATACAAGTTGCGAGTTCCCACTTATCGGTAACGATTCACGAGCTACGAGAGGCCAGATACGAGTTGCTTGTTATTGGTAATGGGTTACATACTACGATACACAAGATACGAGTTCCGGGTTATGAGTAGCGAGTTATGAGCAGCGACTTACGAGTTACGAGTTACGAGTTACGAGTTACGAGTTACGAGTTACGAGTTACGAGTTACGAGTTACGAGTTACGAGTTACGAGTTACGAGTTACGAGTTACGAGTTACGAGTTACGAGTTACGAGTTACGAGTTACGAGTTACGAGTTACGAGTTACGAGTTACGAGTTACGAGTTACGAGTTACGAGTTACGAGTTACGAGTTACGAGTTACGAGTTACGAGTTACGAGTTACGAGTTACGAGTTACGAGTTACGAGTTACGAGTTACGAGTTACGAGTTACGAGTTACGAGTTACGAGTTACGAGTTACGAGTTACGAGTTACGAGTTACGAGTTACGAGTTACGAGTTACGAGTTACGAGTTACGAGTTACGAGTTACGAGTTACGAGTTACGAGTTACGAGTTACGAGTTACGAGTTACGAGTTACGAGTTACGAGTTACGAGTTACGAGTTACGAGTTACGAGTTACGAGTTACGAGTTACGAGTTACGAGTTACGAGTTACGAGTTACGAGTTACGAGTTACGAGTTACGAGTTACGAGTTACGAGTTACGAGTTACGAGTTACGAGTTACGAGTTACGAGTTACGAGTTACGAGTTACGAGTTACGAGTTACGAGTTTCGAGTTACGAGTTTCGAGTTGCGAGTTGCGAGTTTCGAGTTGCGAGTTACGATATACGAGGTACTAGTTACGAGTTACAAGATACGAGCTCCGAGTTATCGGTAACGCGTTACTAGTTCCGAGTTCTGAGCTACACATCACGAGATACAGGATGCGAGTTCCCACATATTGCTAACGAGTTACGAACTTCATGATCTAGGAGACGAGTTCCAGGTTATCGGCAATGATTTGCGAGATCCGAGATAGCAGGTACGTGTTCCGAGTAATGGGTAATGAGTTACAAGTTACGAGTTACAAGGTAAGATATACAAGATACAAGCTCCGAGTTATCGGTAACGCGTTACGAGTTGCAAGTTCTGAGTTACGGGTCACGAGATACAAGTTGCGAGTTTCCACTGATCGGTAACAATTAGCGAGCTACGAGAGGCTAGATACTAGTTGCTTGTTATTGGTTATAGGTTACAAGCTACGATACCCAAGATACGAGTTCCGGGTTATGAGTAACGAGTTATAAGCTGCGATTTACGAGTTACGAGTTACGAGTTTCTAGTTTCGAGTTGCGAGTTACGATATACGAGTTACGAGTTACGAATTGTCGACTTACGATCTACAAGGTACTAGTTACGAGTTACGAGATACAGGATGCGAGTTCACACTTATCGTAACGAGTTACAAGCTACTAGACTCAATATAATAGTTCCAGGTAATCAGTAATGAGTTACGAGCTACTAGATACAAGATACGAGTTACGAGTTATGGGTAACGAGTTACGAGTTACAAGATACTAGCTCCGAGTTATCGGTTACGCGTTACGAGTTCCGAGTTCTGAGATTCGCGTCATGAGATACAAGATGAGAGTTTCCACCTATCGGCTACGAGTTACGAACTACTAGATCTAGGATACGAGTTCGAGGTTATCGGCAATGATTTGCGAGATCCGAGATAGAAGATACGAGTTCCGCGCAATGGGTAACAAGTTACGAGCTACGAGCTACGAGTTACAAGTTAAGAGATACAATATACAACCTCTGAGTTACGTGTCAAGAGATACAAGTTGCGAGTGCCCACTTAACGGTAACGATTTACGAGCTACGAGAGGCAAGATACGAGTTCCTTGTTATTGGTAATGGGTTACAAGCTACGATACACATGATACGAGTTCCGGGTTATGAGTAGCGAGTTATAAGCTGCGATTTACGAGTTTCGAGTTACGAGCTTCGAGTTGAGAGTTACGATATACGAGTTACGAGTTGCGAATTACGACTAACGATCTACTTTCTACAAGGAACTAGTTACGAGTTATGAGATACAAGATGCAAGTACCCACTCATGGTAACGAGTTACGAGCTACGAGATACGAGTTCCAAGTTACGGGTTACGAGTTACGAGTTACAAGGTAAGTGATACAAGATACGAGCTCCGAGTTATCGGTAACGCGTTACTAGTTCCGAGTTCTGAGTTAAACGTCACGAGATACAAGATGCGAGTTCCCATTTATCGGCAACGATTTACGAGCTACGAGATGCAAGATACGAGTTCAAGGTTATCGGTAATGGATTACAAGTTACGATATATAAGATACGAGGTCCGAGTTATAGGTAACGAGTTACGAGTTACGAGCTACAAGATACGAGCTCCGGGTTATCGGTAACGCGTTACTAGTTTCGAGTTCTGAGTTACACGTTACGAGATACAAGATGCGACTTCCAAGTTATTGGTAACGAGTTATGATCTTCAAAACCTATGATACGAGTTCTAGGTTGTCGGCAATGATTTGCGAGATCCGAGATAGGAGGTACGAGTTCCGAGTAAAGGATAACGAGTTACGAGTTACGAGTTACGAGTTACGAGTTACGAGTTACGAGTTACGAGTTACGAGTTACGAGTTACGAGTTACGAGTTACGAGTTACGAGTTACGAGTTACGAGTTACGAGTTACGAGTTACGAGTTACGAGTTACGAGTTACGAGTTACGAGTTACGAGTTACGAGTTACGAGTTACGAGTTACGAGTTACGAGTTACGAGTTACGAGTTACGAGTTACGAGTTACGAGTTACGAGTTACGAGTTACGAGTTACGAGTTACGAGTTACGAGTTACGAGTTACGAGTTACGAGTTACGAGTTACGAGTTACGAGTTACGAGTTACGAGTTACGAGTTACGAGTTACGAGTTACGAGTTTTGAGTTACGAGTTTCGAGTTGCGAGTTGCGAGTTGCGAGTTGCGAGTTACGATATACGAGGTACTAGTTACGAGTTACGAGTTACAAGATACGAGCTCCGAGTTATCGGTAACGCGTTACTAGTTCCGAGTTCTGAGCTACACATCACGAGATACAGGATGCGAGTTCCCACATATTGCTAACGAGTTACGAACTTCATGATCTCTGAGACGAGTTCCAGGTTATCGGCAATGATTTGCGAGATCCGAGATAGCAGGTACGTGTTCCGAGTAATGGGTAATGAGTTACAAGTGACGAGTTACAAGGTAAGATATACAAGATACAAGCTCCGAGTTATCGGTAACGCGTTACGAGTTGCAAGTTCTGAGTTACGGGTCACGAGATACAAGTTGCGAGTTTCCACTGATCGGTAACAATTAGCGAGCTACGAGAGGCTAGATACTAGTTGCTTGTTATTGGTTATAGGTTACAAGCTACGATACCCAAGATACGAGTTCCGGGTTATGAGTAACGAGTTATAAGCTGCGATTTACGAGTTACGAGTTACGAGTTTCTAGTTTCGAGTTGCGAGTTACGATATACGAGTTACGAGTTACGAATTGTCGACTTACGATCTACAAGGTACTAGTTACGAGTTACGAGATACAGGATGCGAGTTCACACTTATCGTAACGAGTTACAAGCTACTAGACTCAATATAAGAGTTCCAGGTAATCAGTAATGAGTTACGAGCTACTAGATACAAGATACGAGTTACGAGTTATGGGTAACGAGTTACGAGTTACAAGATACTAGCTCCGAGTTATCGGTTACGCGTTACGAGTTCCGAGTTCTGAGATTCGCGTCATGAGATACAAGATGAGAGTTTCCAGCTATCGGCTACGAGTTACGAACTACTAGATCTAGGATACGAGTTCGAGGTTATCGGCAATGATTTGCGAGATCCGAGAAAGAAGATACGAGTTCCGAGTAATGGGTAACGAGTTAGAATTACGAGTTACGAGTTACAAGGTAAGAGATACAAGCTCCGAATTATCGGTAACGCGTTAACGAGTTCCAAGGTCTGAGTTACGCGTCACGAGGTACAAGTTGCGAGTTCCCACTTATCGGTAATGATTCACGAGCTACGAGAGGCCAGATACGAGTTCCTTGTTATTGGTAATGGGTTACATGCTACGATACACAAGATACGAGTTCCGGGTTATGAGTAGCGAGTTATGAGCTGCGATTTACGAGTTACGAGTTTCGAGTTACGAGTTTCGAGTTACGAGTTTCGAGTTACGAGTTTCGAGTTACGAGTTTCGAGTTGCGAGTAACAATATACGAGTTACGACTTACGAATAACGACTTACGATCTACGAGGTACTAGATGCGAGTTACGAGATACAAGATGCGAGTTCCCACGTATCGTAACGAGATACGAGCTACGAGACACAAGATATGAGTTCCAGGTAATCAGTAATGAGTTACGAGCCACTAGATACAAGATGCGAGTTACAATTAACGAGTTACGAGTTACAAGATACGAGCTCAGAGTTATCGGTTATGCGTTACGGGTTCCGAGTTCTGAGTTTCACTTAATGAGATGCAAGATGCGAGTTTCCACCTTTCGGTAACGAGTTACGAACTACTAGATCTGGGATACGAGTTCGAAGTATCGTCATTGATTTACAAGATCCGAGATCAAGATTCTAGTTCCGAGTTATGGGCTTCGAGTTACGGGTTACAAGTTACAAGGTAAGTGATACAAGATACGAGCTCCGAGTTATCGGTAACAATTTCGAGTTCCGAGTCCTGAGTTACGCGTCACGAGATACAAGATGCGTGTTCCCATTTATCGGTAACGATTTACGAGCTGCAAGATGCAAGACACGAGTTCCAGGTTATCGGTAATTGATTACAAGTCATGATATATAAGATACGAGTTCCAGGTTATCGGTAATGGATTACAAGTTACGATATATAAGATGCGAGCTCCGAGTTATCGGTAACGCGTTACTAGTTCCGAGTTCTGAGTTACACGTCACGAGATACAAGATGCGAGTTCCCACTTATTGGTAACGAATTACGATCTTCAAGATGTAGGATACGAGTTCCAGGTTATCGGCAATGATTTGCGAGATCCGAGATAGAAGAGACGAGTTCCGAGTGATGGGTAAGGAGTTACGAGTTACAAGGTGAGAGATACAAGATACAAGCTCCGAGTTATCGGTAACGCGTTACGAGTTCCTAGTTCTAAGTTACGCATCACGAGATACAAGTTGTGAGTTCCCACTTATTGGTAACGATTTACGAGCTACGAGAGGAAAGATACGAGTTCCTTGTAATTGGTAATGGGTTACAAGCTACGATACACAAGAAACGAGTCCCGGGTTATGAATAGCGAGTTATAAGCTGCGATTTACGAGATACGAGTTTAGAGTTTCGATTTACGAGCTTCGAGTTTCGAGTTTCGAGTTGCGTGTTACGATATACGAGTTACGAGTTACGAATTACGACTTACGATCTACGAGGTACTAGTTACGAATTACGAGATACAAGATGAGACTTCCCACTTATCGTAATGAGTTACGAGCTACGAGGAACAAGATACGAGCTCCAGGTAAACAGTAATGAGTTACGAGCTACTAGATACAAGATACCAGTTCCGAGCTATGGGTAACGAGTTACGTGTTACAAGATACGAGCTTCGAGTCATCGGTAACGCGTTACTAGCTCCGAGTTCTGAGTTACACGTCACGAGATATAGGATGCGAGTTCCCACTTATCGATAGCCATTCACGAGCTACGAGAGGCCAGATTCGAGTTCCTTGTTATTGGTAATGGGTTACAAGATACTATACACAAGATACGAGTTCCGGGCTATGAGAAGCGAGTTATGAGCTGCGATTTACGAGTTACGAGTTTCGAGTTACGAGTTTCGAGTTGCGAGCTACGATATACGAGTTACGAGTTAAGAATTACGACATACGGTCTACGAGGTACTAGTTACGAATTACGAGATACAAGATGAGACTTCCCACTTATCGTAACAAGTTACGAGCTACAAGACACAAGATACGAGTTCCAGGTATTCAGTAATGAGTTACGAGCTACTAGATACAAGATACGAGCTCCGAGTTATGGGTAACGAGTTACGAAATACAAGATACGAGCTACGAGTCATCGGTTACGCGTTACGAGTTCCCAGTTCTGAGTTTCGCGTCATGAGATACAAAATACGAGTTTCCACCTATAGGTAACGGGTTACGAATTACTAGATCTAGGATACGAGTTATAGGTTATCGTCAATGATTTACAAGATCCGAGATCAAGATTTGAGTCCCGAGTTATGGGCAACGAGTTACGGGTTACGAGTTACAAGGTAAAAGATACAAGATACGAGCTCCGAGTTATCGGTAACACTATCGAGTTCCGAGTCCTGAGTTACGCGTCACGAGATACAAGATGCCAGTTCCCGTTTATCGGTAACGATCTACGAGCAACGAGAGGCAAGACACGAGTTCTAAGCTATGGGTAACTAGTTACGAGTTACAAGATACTAGCTCCGAGTTATCGGTTACGCGTTCCGAGTTCTGAGTTCTGAGTTTCGCTTCATGAGATACAAGATGCGAGTTTCCACCTATCGGTAACGAGTTACGAACTACTAGATCTAGGATACGAGTTCGAGGTTATCGTAATTAGTTTACAAGATTCGAGATCAAGATACGAGTTCCAAGTTATGGTCATCGAGTTACGGGTTACGAGTTACGAGTTGCAAGGTAAGTGATACAAGATACGAGCTCCGAGTTATCGGTAAAACATTCGATTTACGCGTCACGAGATACAAGATGCGAGTTCCCATTTATCGGTAACGATTTACGAGCTACGAGATGCAAGATACGAGTTCCAGGTTATCGGTAATGGATTACAAGTTACGATATATGAGATACGAGTTCCGAGTTATGGGTACAGAGTTACGAGTTAAGAGTTACAAGATACGAGCTCCGAGTTATCGGTAACGCGTTACGAGTTCCAAGTTCTGAGTTAAGCGTCACGAGATACAATTTGCGAGTTCCCACTTATCTGTAACGATTCACGAGCTACGAGAGGCCAGATACGAGTTCCTTGTTATTGGTAATGGGTTACAAGCTACGATACACAAGATACGAGTTCCGGGTTATGAGTAACGAGTTATGGGCCGCGATTTACGAGTTTCGAGTTACGGGTTTCGAGTTGCGAGTAACGATATACGAGTTACGAGTTACGAATTACGACTTACAATCTACGAGGTACTAGATGCGAGTTACGAGATACAAGATGCGAGTTCCCACTTATCGTAACGAGTTACGAGCTACTAGACTCAATATAAGAGTTCCAGGTAATCAGTAATGAGTTACGAGCTACTAGATACAAGATACGAGTTCCGAGTTATGGGTAACGAGTTACGAGTTACAAGATACTAGCTCCGAGCTATCGGTTACGCGTTACGAGTTCCGAGTTTTGAGATTCGCGTCATGAGATACAATATGAGAGTTTCCACCTATCGGCAACGAGTTACGAACTAGTAGATCTAGGATACGAGTTCGAGGTTATCGTCATTGATTTACAAGATCCAAGATCAAGATTCTAGTTCCGAGTTATGGGCAACGAGTAACGGGTTACGAGTTACAAGGTAAGTGATACAAGATATGAGCTCCGAGTTATCGGTAACACTATCGAGTTCCGAGTCCTGAGTAACGCAACACGAGATACAAGATGCGAGTTCCCATTTATCGGTAACGATTTACGAGCTACGAGATGCAAGATACGAGTTCCAGGTTATCGGTAATTGATTACAAGGCATGATATATAGGCTACGAATTCCAGGTTATCGGTAATGGATTACAAGTTACGATATATAAGATGCGAGCTCCGAGTTATCGGTAACGCGTTACTAGTTCCGAGCTCTGAGTTACACGTCACGAGATACAAGATGTGAGTTCCCACTTATTGGTAACGATTTCGCAAGATGTAGGATACGAGTTCCAGGTTATCGGCAATGATTTGCGAGATCCGAGATAGAAGATACGAGTTCCGAGTAGTGGGTAATCAGTTACGAGTTACAAGGTAAGAGACACAAGATACAAGCTCCGAGTTATCGGTAACGCGTTACGAGTTCCTAGTTCTAAGTTACGCGTCACGAGATACAAGTTGCTAGTTCCCACTTATTGGTAACGATTTACGAGCTACGAGAGGAAAGATACGAGTTGCTTGTTATTGGTAATGGGTTACAAGCTACGATACACAAGATACGAGTACCGGGTTATTCACTCGGTATCTTTTGATTGGTTATCCATTTAGAAAAAAAATTCTTGGAATAATGAAATCAGAATTTTATGAGAGTTTTTCGTAGGTTCTCTAGCCCAATCTCCAATTGCATTTTTTTGTTAATTTATATTCGAACATATTCCTTTCTCATGAGATGGAGCAACACTTATAAGTGTGAATCCTCTTTTTTATAGGTACATTAGTATATTATTATGGCTTAAATTTAATGGCTCACCAATAGTAGTCCAAAGTTGTTACACTGCATCTTGATTTATAATAATATTGATGTACCTAACGATATTATAATCATAACATTCTAAAAAGCTTCTTAGGAATTCAAAAAAAACACAGGCAATACCCGCATGAATGGAGCAACACAGTCTAAGCAAAGGTAACTGCTGAATTGATTCTTATCATCTATTTATTTTCTCAAGAGGAAACAGTGATTGTGTCCTGTGCGATATAGTTTTTATGGGAAAGTAGTATCCTAATCATTAATGTATTCTTTTCAGACAGAAGCGATATGCTGTAGATCTATCTAGTGATGACTTCTTGACTCCCAGAGAAGCCAAAAAAAATTATCGCCACACTGTAGAAGAAAGTGAAAACACTGCAAACTACACTACTGTTGGTGATTTGAAGAGAAGAGAAAAATCACTGAACAGCTTACTGACACTTTTGAAGCAGAAAATGTATATACCAGATACAGCTGAAACTGCATTGAAGGTATGGTGAAAACTGTTATAATGATGGATGATGACTTGATAGGTTAAATTCAATATACTTCTCACTTACCTTTGACAATACTTTCACATAAAGCAGTTTTTTCATATGTTATATAAAAAAATCTGCAGCTTGGATGAATCCTTTGCCTAGTAGATCAAAATTAATCCTTAGTTTTTGTAATGGAACATTACTGTTTTGTTGTTTGATGTTTTGTTCCTATAGGCAAGGTCTATTTCAGAGGCCTCTGCCAGTAGGCTGCTGTGTGTAAAGCAGGGTGGATCTGAGACACCCTAGTATTATTTTAAAACCTTTGTAGAACACCTTATCTAATCATTTGAATAAAACACAAGCAATACCCGCATGAACGGTGCAACACAGTCTAAGCAAAGATAACTGCTGAATTGATTCTTGTCATCTATTTATTTTCTCAAGAGGAAACAGTGACTGTGTCCTGTGCCATACAGTTTTTATGGGAAAGTAGTATTCTAATCATAAATGTATTCTTTTCAGACGAAAGCGATATGCTGTAGATCTGTCGAGTGATGAGTTCTTGACTCCCAGAAAAGCCAAAACAAATTATCACGATACTGCAGAAGAAAGTGAAAACACTGCAAACTACACTACTGTTGGTGATTTGAGGAGAAGAGAAAAATCACTGAACGGCTTACTGAAACTTTTGAAGCAGAAAATGTATACAACAGATACAGCTGAAACTGCATTGAAGGTATGGTAAAAATTTTTATAATGATGGATGATGACTTGATAGGTTAAATTCAATATATTTCTCACTTACCTTTGATACTTCTTTCACACAAAGCAATTTTTTCATATATTATATAGAAAAATCTGCAGCTTAGATGAATTCCTTGCTTAGTAGACCAAAATTAATCCTTAGTTTTTGTAATGGAACATTACTATTTTTTTGTTTGATGGTTTGTTCCTATAGGCAAGGTCTATTTCAGAGGCCTCTGCCAGTAAGCTGCTGTGTGTAAAGCAAGGAGGATCTGAGACATCCTAATATTATTCTGAAACCTTCGTAGAACGCCTTATCTAATCATTTGAATAAAACACAAGCAATGCCAGCATGAATGGTGCAACACAGTCTAAGCAAAGGTAACTGCTGAAGTGATTCTTGTCATCTATTTATTTTCTCAAGATTAAACAGTGACTGTGTCCTGTGCCATACAGTTTTTATGGGAAAGTAGTATCCTAATCATTAATGTATTCTTTTCAGACAAAAGCGATATGCTGTAGATCCATCCAGTGATCACTTCTCGACTCCCAGAAAATCCAAAACTAATTATCGGGTCACGAAGAGCAGGCTTATGACACTGCAGAAGAAAGTAAAATCACTGCAAATTACTGTTGCTTTGAGGAGAAGATAAATCACTGAACGACTTACTGAAACTTTTGAGGCGGAAAATGTATATAATAGATACAGCTGAAACTGCATTGAGGGTATGGTGAAAATGGTTATAATGATGGATGATGACTTGATAGGTTAAATTCAATATATTTCTCACTTACCTTTGATTATACTTTCACACAAAGCAATTTTTTTCATATATTATATAAAAAATCTACGGCTTGGATGAATTCTTCGCTTAGTAGATCAAAATTAATCCTTAGTTTTTGTAATGGAACATTACTGTTTTGTTGTTTGATGATTTGTTCCTGTAGGCAAGGTCTATTTCAGAGGCCTCTGCCAGTAAGCTGCTGTGTGTAAAGCAGGGTGTATCTGAGACATCCTAATATTATTCTGAAACCTTTGTAGAACACCTTATCTAATCATTTGAATAAAACACAAGCTATACCAGCATGAATGGTGCAACACAGTCTAAGCAAAGGTAACTGCTGAATTGATTCTTGTCATCTATTTACTTTCTCAAGAGGAAACAGTGATTGTGGCCTGTGCCATACAGTTTTTATGGGAAAGTAGTATCCTAATCATGAATATATTCTTTTCAGACAAAAACAATTTGTTTGAGATCTATCTAATGATCACTTCTCGACTCCCAGAACATCCAAAACAAATTATCGTGTCACAAAGAGCAGGCTTATGACACTGCAGAAAAACGTGAAAACACTGCAAACTACTGTTGCTTTGAGGAGAAGAGAAAAATCACTGAACGACTTACTGAAACTTTTGAAGCGGAAAATGTATATAATAGATACAGCTGAAACTGCATTGAAGGTATCGTGAAAATTTTCATAATGATCGATGATGACTTGATAGGTTAAATTCAATATATTTCTCACTTACCTTTGATAATTCTTTCACACAGAGCAATTTTTTTATATATTATATAAAAGATCTGCAGCTTGGATGAATCCTTTGCTTAGTAGATCAAAATTAATCCTTAGTTTTTGTAATGGAACATCACTGTTCTGTTGATTGATGTTTTGTTCCTATAGGCAAGGTCTATTTCACAGGCCTCTGCCAATAAGCTGCTGTGTGTAAAGCAGGGTGGATCTGAGACATCCTAATATTTTTCTAAAACCTTTGTAGAACACCTTATCTAATCATTTGAATAAAACACAAGCAATACCCGCATGAATGGTGCAACACAGTCTAAGCAAAGGTAACTGCTGAATTATTTCTCGTCATCTATTTATTTTCTCAAGAGGAAACAGTGATTGTGTCCTGTGCGATACAGTTTTTATGAGAAAGTAGTATCCTAATCATTAATTTATTCTTTTCAGACAAAAGTGATATGCTGGAGATCTATCCAGTGATGACTTCTTGACTCCCAGAAAAGCCAAAACTAATTATCGCGACACTGCAGAAGAAAGTGAAAACACTGCAAACTACACTACTATTGGTGATTTGAAGAGAAGAGGAAAATCACTGAACGGCTTACTGAAACTTTTGAATCAGAAAATGTATATAACAGATACAGCTGAAACTGCATTGAAGGTATGGTGAAAATTTTTATAATGATGGATTATGACTTGATAGGTTAAATTCAATATATTTCTCACTTACCTTTGATAATTCATTCACAAAACGCAATTTTTTTATATATTATATAAAAAAATCTGCAGTTAGGATGAATTCTTTGCTTAGTAGATCAAAATTAATCCTTAGTTTTTGTAATGGAACATTACTGTTTTGTTGTTTGATGTTTTGTTCCTATAGGCAAGGTCTATTTCGGAGGCCTCTGCCAGTAAGCTGCCATGTGTAAAGCAGGGTGGATCTGAGAAATCCTAATATTATTCTAATCCTTTGTAGAACATCTTATCTAATCATTTGAATAAAACACAAGCAATACCCGCATGAATGGTGCAACACGGTCTAAGCAAAGATAACTGCTGAATTGATTCCTGTCATCTATTTATTTTCTCAAGATTAACCAGTGACTGTGTCCTGTGCCATACAGTTTCTATGGGAAAGTAGTATCCTAATCATTAATAAATTCATTTCAGCCAAAGCAATATGTTGGAGATCTATCCAGTGAGCACTTCTCGACTCCCAGAAAATCCAAAACAAATTATCGTGTCACGAAGAGCAGGCTTATGACACTGCAGAAGAAATTGAAAACACTGCAAACTACTGTTGCTTTGAGGAGAAGAGAAATCACTGAACGGCTTACTGAAACTTTTGAAGCAGAAAATGTATATAACAGATACAGCTGAAACTGCATTGGAGGTATGGTGGAAATTTGTATAATGATGGATTATGACTTGATAGGTTAAATTCAATATATTTCTCACTTACCTTTGATAATACTTTCACACAAAGCAATTTTTTTATATATTATATAAAAAAATCTGCTGCTTGGATGAATTGCTTGCTTAAGAGATGAAAATTAACCCTTAGTTTTTGTAATGGAACATTACTGTTTTGTTGTTTGATGTTTTGTTCGTATAGGCACGGTCTATTTCGGAGGCCTCTGCCAGTAAGCTGCCCTGTGTGAAGCAGGGTGGATCTGAGACATCCTAATACTATTCTAAAACCTTTGTAGAACACCTTATCTAATCATTTGAATAAAACACAAGCAATACCCGCATGAATGGTGCAACACAGTCTAAGCAAAGATAACTGCTGAATTGATTCTTGTCATCTATTTATTTTCTCAAGATTAACCAGTGACTGTGTCCTGTGCCATACAGTTTTTATGGGAAAGTAGTATCCGAATCATTAATTAATTCTGTTCAGCCAAAGCAATATGCTGGAGATCTATCCAGTGATCACTTCTCGACTCCCAGAAAATCCAAAACAAATTATCGTGTCACAAAGAGCAGGCTTATGACACTGCACAAAAACGTGAAATCACTGCAAGCTACTGTTGCTTTGAGGAGAAGAGAAAAATCACTGAACGACTTACTGAAACTTTTGAAGCGGAAAATGTATATAATAGATACAGCTGAAACTGCATTGAAGGTATGGTGAAAATTTTTACAATGATCGATGAACACCTGATAGGTTAAATTCAATATATTTCTCACTTACCTTTGATAATTCTTTCACACAAAGCAATTTTTTTGTATATTATATAAAAAAATCTGCAGGTTGGATGAATGCTTTGCTTAGTGGATCAAAATTAATCCTTTGTTTTTGTAATGGAACATTACTGTTTTGTTGTTTGATGTTTTGTTCCTATATGCAAGGTCTATTTCAGAGGCCTCTGCCAGTAAGCTGCTGTGTGTGAAGCAGGGTGGATCTGAGACATCCTAATATTATTCTAAAACCTTTGTAGAACACCTTACCTAACCATTTGAATAAAACACAAGCAATACCCGCATGAATGGTGCAACACAGTCTAAGCAAAGGTAACTGCTGAATTGATTCTTGTCATCTATTTATTTTCTCAAGAGGAAACAGTGACTGTGTCCTGTGCCATACAGTTTTTATGGGAAAGTAGTATCCTAATCATTAATAAATTCTTTTCAGCAAAAGCAATATGCTAGAGATCTATCCAGTGATCACTTCTCGACTCCCAGAAAATCCAAAACAAATTATCGTGTCACGAAGAGCAGGCTTATGACACTGCAGAAGAAAGTGAAAACACTGCAAACTACTGTTGCTTTGAGGACAAGAGAAATCACTGAACGGCTTACTGAAACTTTTGAAGCAGAAAATGTATATAACAGATACAGCTGAAACTGCATTGGAGGTATGGTGAAAATTGTTATAATGATGGATTATGACTTGATAGGTTAAATTCAATATATTTCTCACTTACCTTTGATAATACTTTCACACAAAGCAATTTTTTTATATATTATATAAAAAAATCTGCTGCTTGGATGAATTGCTTGCTTAAGAGATGAAAATTAACCCTTAGTTTTTGTAATGGAACATTACTGTTTTGTTGTTCGATGTTTTGTTCGTATAGGCAAGGTCTATTTCAGAGGCCTCTGCCAGTAAGCTGCTGTGTGTAAAGCAGGGTGGATCCGAGACATCCTAATATTATTCTAAAACCTTTGTAAAACACCTTATCTAATCATTTGAATAAAACACAAGCAATACCCGCATGAATGGTGCAACACAGTCTAAGCAAAGGTAACTGCTGAATTGATTCTTGTTATCTATTGATTTTCTCAAGAGAAAACAGTGATTGTGTCCTGTGCGATACAGTTTTTATGAGAAAGTAGTATCCTAATCATAAATGTATTCTTTTCAGACAAAAGCGATATGCTGTAGATCTGTCGAGTGATGATTGCTTGACTCCCAGGAAAGCCAAAACAAATTATCTCGACACTGCAGAAGAAAGTGAAGATTCTGCAAACTACACTACTGTTGGTGATTTGAGGAGAAGAGAAAAATCCCTGAACGGCTTACTGAAGCTTTTGAAGCAGAAAATGTATATAACAGATACAGCTGAAACTGCATTGGAGGTATGGTGAAAATTTTATAATGATGGATTATGACTTGATAGGTTAAATTCAATATATTTCTCACTTACCTTTGATTATACTTTCACACAAATCAATTTTTTTATATATTATATAAAAAATCTGCAGCTTGGATGAATTCTTTGCTTAGTAGATCAAAATTAATCCTTAGTTTTTGTAATGGAACATTAGTGTTTTGTTGTTTGATGTTTTGTTCCTATAGGCAAGGTCTATTTCAGAGGCCTCTGCCAGTAAGCTGCTGTGTGTAAAGCAGGGTGGATCTGAGACATCCTAATATTATTCTAAAACCTTTGTAGAACACCTTATCTAATCATTTGAATAAAACACAAGCAATACCAGCATGAATGGTGCAACACAGTCTAAGCAAAGGTAACTGCTGAATTGATTCTTGTCATCTATTTATTTTCTCAAGAGTAAACAGTGATTGTGGCCTGTGCCATACAGTTTTTATGGTAAAGTAGTATCCTAATCATTAATATATTCTTTTCAGACAAAAGCAATATGTTTGAGATCTATCTAATGATCACTTCTCGACTCCCAGAAAATCCAAAACAAATTATCGTGTCACAAAGAGCAGGCTCATGACACTGCAGAAAAACGTGAAAACACTGCAAACTACTGTTGCTTTGAGGAGAAGAGAAAAATCACTGAACGGCTTATTGAAACTTTTGAAGCGGAAAATGTATATAATAGATACAGCTGAAACTGCATTGAAGGTATGGTGAAAATGTTCATAATCATCGATGATGACTTGATAGGTTAAATTCAATATATTTCTCACTTACCTTTGATAATTCTTTCACACAAAGCAATTTTTTTGTATATTATTTAAAAAAAGTTGCAGCTTGGATGAATTATTTGCTTAGTAGATCAAAATTAATCCTTAGTTTTTGTAATGGAACATTACTGTTTTGTTGTTTGATGTTTTGTTCCTATAGGCAAGGTATATTTCAGAGGCCTCTGCCAGTAAGCTGCTGTGTGTAAAGCAGGATGGATCTGAGACATCCTAATATTATTCTAAAACCTTGGTAGAACACCTTATTTAATCATTTGAATAAAACACAAGCGATACCCGCACGAATGGTGCAACACAGTCTAAGCAAAGGTAACTGCTGAATTGATTCTTGTCATCTATTTATTTTCTCAAGAGGAAACAGTGATTGTGTCCTGTGCGATACAGTTTTTATGAGAAAGTAGTATCCTAATCATTGATGTATTCTTTTCAGGCAAAAGCGATGTGCTGTAGATCTATCCAGTGATGACTTCTTGACTCCCAGAAAAGCCAAAACAAATTATCGCGACACTGCAGAAGAAAGTGAAAACACTGCAAACTGCACTACTGTTGGTGATTTGAAGAGAAGAGAAAAATCACTGAACGGCTTACTGAAACTTTTGAAGCCGAAAATGTATATAACAGATACAGCCGAAACTGCATTGGAGGTATGGTGAAAAATTTTATAATGATGGATGATGACTTGATAGGTTAAATTCAATATATTTCTTACTTACCTTTGATAATACTTTCACACAAAGCAATTTTTTTATATATTATAATAAAAAATCTGCTGCTTGGATGAATTATTTGCTTAGTAGATCAAAATTAATCCTTAGTTTTTGTAATGGAACATTACTGTTTTGTTGTTTGTAAAGCAGGGTGGATCTGAGACATCGTAATATTATTCTAAAACCTTTGAAGAACACCTTATATAATGATTTGAATAAAACACAAGTAATACCCGCATGAATGGTGCAACACAGTCTAAGCAAAGGTAACTGCTGAATTGATTCCTGTCATCTATTTATTTTCTCAAGAGGAAACAGTGATTGTGTCCTGTGCGATACAGTTTTTATGATAAAGTAGTATCCTAATCATTAATGTATTCTTTTCAGACAAAAGCGATATGCTGTAGATCTGTCGAGTGATGACTTCTTGACTCCCAGAAAAGCCATAATAAATTATCGCGACACTGCAGAAGAAAGTGAAAACACTGCAAACTACACTATTGTTGGTGATTTGAGGAGAGGAGAAAAATCACTGAACGGCTTACTGAAACTTTTGAAGCAGGAAATGTATATAACAGATACAGCTGAAGCTGCATTGAAGGTATGGTGAAAATTGTTATAATGATGGATGATGACTTGACAGGTTAAATTCAATATATTTCTCACTTACTTTTGATTATACTGTCACACAAAGCAATTTTTTTTATATATTATATAAAAAATCTGCAGCTTGGATGAATTATTTGCTTAGTAGATCAAAATTAATCCTTAGTTTTTGTAATGGAACATTACTGTTTTGTTGTTTGATGTTTTGTTTCTGTAGGCAAGGTCTATTTCAGAGGCCTCTGCCAGTAAGCTGCTGTGTGTAAAGCAGGGTGGATCTGAGACATCCTAATATTATTCTAAAACCTTTGTAGAACACCTTATCTAACCATTCAAATAAAACACAAGCAATACCCGCATGAATGGTGCAACACAGTCTAAGCAAAGGTAACTGCTGAATTGATTCTGGTCATCTATTTATTTTCTCAAGAGGATACAGTGATTGTGGCCTGTGCCATACAGTTTTTATGGGAAAGTAGTATCCTAATCATTAATGTATTATTTTCAGACAAAAGCGATATGCTGTAGACCTGTCGAGTGATGACATCTTGACTCCCAGAAAAGCCAAATCAAATTATCTCGACACTGCAGAAGAAAGTGAAAACACTGCAAACTACACTACTGTTGGTGATTCGAGGAGAAGAGAAAAATCACTGAACGGCTTACTGAAACTTTTGAAGCAGAAAATGTACATAACAGATACAGCTGAAACTGCATTGAAGGTATGGTGAAAATTGTTATAATGATGGATGATGACTTGATAGGTTAAATTCAATATATTTCTCACTTACCTTTGATTATACTTTCACACAAAGCAATTTTTTTTATGTATTATATAAAAAATCTGCAGCTTGGATGAATTCTTTGCATAGTAGATCAAAATTAATCCTTAGTTTTTGTAATGGAACATTACTGTTTTGTTGTTTTATGTTTTGTTCCTGTAGGCAAGGTCTATTTCAAGGGCCTCTGCCAGTTAGCTGCTGTGTGTAAAGCAGGGTGGATCTGAGACATCCTAATATTATTCTAAAACCTTTGTAGAACACCTTATCTAATCATTTGAATAAAACACAAGCAATACCAGCATGAATGGTGCAACACAGTCTAAGCAAAGGTAACTGCTGAATTGATTCTTGTCATCTATTTATTTTCTCAAGAGGATACAGTGATTGTGGCCTGTGCCATACAGTTTTTATGGGAAAGTAGTATCCTAATCATTAATATATTCAATATATTCTTTTGAGACAAAAGCAATATGCTGGAGATCTATCTAGTGATCACTTCTCGACTCCCAGAAAATCCAAAACAAATTATCGTATCACAAAGAGCAGGCTAATGACACTGCAGAAAAACGTGAAAACACTGCAAACTACTGTTGCTTTGAGGAGAAGAGAAAAATCACTGAACGACTTACTGAAACTTTTGGAGCGGAAAATGTATATAATAGATACAGCTGAAACTGCATTGAAGGTTTGGTGAAAATTTTCATAATGATCGATGATGACTTGATAGGTTAAATTCAATATATTTCTCACTTACCTTTGATAATACTTATCTTATCAGATTATTTAATGAATTTATTATTATTTATTAGAATAATAACTATGTTTATATCAAGATTAGGTGCTAATTTTGAGTATGATTGATAAAAAATTATTATTATATTATTATCCACTTTAAGCCAGTTAGGGTTAATAATAAGAATTTTAGCATTAGGGGATTATAAATTAGCTTTTTTTCATTTATTAACTCATGCTTTATTCAAGGCTTTATTATTTATATGTGCTGGAAATATTATTCATAATATAGGAAATTGTCAAGATATTCGTTTTATAGGAAGTTTGATATCTTCTATACCATTAACTTGTGCTTTTTTTAATATTTGTAATTTTTCTTCATGTGGATTACCCTTTTTATCTGGATTTCATTCAAAGGATTTGATTGTAGAATTTATATCTATAAATTATTTAAATATTTATGTATATATTATTTTTCATTCATCTATTGGTTTAACAGTGAGGTATAGACTACGATTATCTTATTATGCATTAATTGGTGATTTTAATTTTTTATCTTGAAGAGGAGTTAGAGGAACAAGATTTACTATATTAAAAGTAATATCAGGATTGATTTTTTTTTTGTTGTTTTTAGAGGAAGAATATTAAGTTGAATAATATTCTATGAACCTATTTTTATTTGTTTACCAATAATCATGAAGATAATAGCTTTATTAATAATTATTACTGGAGCATGATTTGGGTATGAATTATCAAAATTTAAGTTAAGGTATAGCATGGAAAGTTTAAAATTTTCAATTATTAGATTATTTTTAGCTATAATATGAAATATACCAGTTATTCTTACTATAGGAGTTAATTTTTATCCCCTATTCTTGGGTAAAGTTAATTCAAAAATTTTAGATCAAGGTTGATTAGAATATTATGGGGGAAAAAATTTGAAAACTTTGGTTATTAATTTTTCTTCTTTATTTCAAAGTTTTTCTTTGAATCATTTAAAAGTTTATTTAATATTAATGTTATTATGAATAACATATTTATTATTTAATATTTTTTACTTAAATAGCTTATAAAGTAGAGCATAACATTGAAGATGTTAAGGAAATAATTATATTTTTAAGTATTTATAAGAAATTTTTTTCTAATTTTACAATGAAAATGTAATGTTTTATTTAAACTATATAAATAGAAATATAAACGAAATTTCATCGCCTAAGAATTAAGTTAGAAGCTTATTCTTGAATTAATCATATTTCTTTAATTGGAGAAATTTGTCTCAATTTTATCATTAACAGTGATATACCGCTATATTTGGTTTCAATTAAAAATAAGGACGACTAAATCGCCAAATATTTAGGTCGAAACTAAATGCAATTTTTGCTTCTTATTTAAGATAAATTTCAATACTTTTTAAATGCAAATTAAATGTTATTATTAACTATTATCCTAAGAGGCCTATTCAAGGGCACCTTGATTTCATTCGTGAAATAATCCAATAATTAAAAATACTATAAAAAAATAGTAATTGAAGAGTAGTTAAGAATGTTTGAAATATTTAATCTGGGAATTAGTGGTAATAATAAAGTAATTTCAACATCAAAAATTAAGAAAATAATAGCAATTAAAAAAATGTAATGAAAATGGCAGTCGAGCTGGTGATTTTGGATCAAATCCGCATTCAAATGGTCTACTTTTTTCACGATCTATAAATATTTTTTTAGAACAAATTCAAAATTATGATTAATAAAATAGAAATTAATAAAATTAATATTACTAAAAAAAATATAATTTCTATTATTTATACTAGTTTTCTAGATTTTTTGATTGGAAGTCAAATATAATAATTATATTATATAAATTATCTACCTCATCAGTAGATAGAAATGTAAAGGAATAATCATACTACGTCTACTAAATGTCAGTATCATGCTGCTGCTTCAAATCCAAAATGATGAATAGCTGAAAAATGATTTAAATAGTAACGAATAAGACAATGAGAAGAAATGTAGATCCAATAATTACATGTAGACCATGGAATCCAGTACATAGAAAGAATGAAGAGCCATATACTGAGTCTGAAATAGTAAAAGATGCTTCATAATATTCATAAGCTTGTAATAAAGTAAAATAAAATCCTAATAAAACTGTTAATATTAAACCTTGAAGTGCTTGAGAATAATTATTTTCTATTAATCCATGATGTGCTCAAGTTACTGCTAGTACAGAAGTTAAAAGAATTAGTGTATTCAATAGAGGAATTTCGATTGGATCAAAAGTTTGAATTCATTTAGGAGGTCAATTTATCCCGAGTTCAATTCTTGGTGCTAGAGAATTATGAAAAAATCTTCAAAACAATGAAATAAAGAAAAATACTTCTGATGTAATAAATAAAATTATCCCTCAACGAAGGCCATTAGTAACTTTAAAAGTATGTAATCCTAAATATGTCCCCTCACGAACAACATCTGGTCATCATTGATATATTACTATTATGGTGATAGTTATCCCTAAAAAAAATAAGTTTGTTTCATAGTGATGGAATCATTTAATTATCCCTATTATTGTAGTTATTGCTCCCAATGATCCAAGAAGAGGTCATGTTCTAACATCAACTAGATGAAATGGATGATTTTTATGTATTGACATTAATTAACTTCTCTAGAGTAAAGAGCTCTAAGTACAGCAAATACATATGATTGAATGATTGATACAGCTGTTTCTAAGACTAAAAGTAAAATTTGAATAATAATTGATATATTGATAAGAATCAAAGATAATGAAGGTCCTGTATTTCCTAAAAGAGTTATTAGTAAGTGTCCAGCAATTATATTTGCTGATAATCGAATTGCCAAGGTTCCCGGTCGAATAATATTACTAATAGATTCAATTAATACTATAAAAGGCATGAGGATACCCGGTGTTCCTTGGTGGACTAAGTGAGCAAATATGTGCATAGTATTTTGAATTCATCCAAATAATATAAAACTTAGTCATAAAGGTAACGCTAACCTTAAAGTTAAAGTTATATGTCTAGTTCCTGTAAAAATATAGGGGAAGAGTAAATTATTAAATAAGATTAATGAAAATAATGAAATAAAAATTAGAGTTCTCCCTTGTGATTTATTATTACCTGTAAGAACCTTGAATTCTTTGTGTAAAGTTATAATAATATTATTTCATAGTATATTTACTCGAGATGGAATAATTCAAAATATTGGTGGGATAATAAGAATTCCAATAAAAGTTCTTATTCAATTAAGCGATAAATTTAGATTAGTAGAGGGATCAAATGAGGAAAATAAATTTATTATCATTTTCAAGTTAATTTAGTTGTTTTTTTAGTTGAATAATTTTTTTTAACGGGATAAGCAAAAGGAAAGAAATTCATAGTATTAAAAATTAAAAAAATTATACTAAAAAAAATTATTAAAGTTAATCATCTTAGTGGTGCTATTTGTGGAATTAAAAATTATTATTATTATTAATAATTTTAACTTGACATGCTAATGTTATATATTTAACTAAATTTTTCATTAGAAGTAGGTGTTATTTTACTATCAATGATTTGAAAATCCATCGCTTACTTTCAGCCATCTAATGAAATTCCAATTATTTTAGAAATTCATTTAATAAAGTAATTGGGGGTAATCCTTTCGATTACAATTGGTATAAATCTGTGATTAGCACCACAAATTTCTGAACATTGGCCATAAAAAAGACCTGTTCGATTAGAGGAGAATCTAATTTGATTGAGTCGTCCAGGAGTAGCATCAATTTTTACTCCTAAAGATGGAATTGTTCAGGAATGAATAACATCAGCAGCCGTTACTAATATACGAATTTGTGATTCATAGGGGATAACTACTCGGTTATCAACATCAAGGAGACGAAAATTAAATTTTTTTATTTCATTTATAGGAATTATGTAAGAGTCAAATTCGATATTTTTAAAATCTGAGTATTCGTATGATCAGTATCATTGATGTCCAATAGTTTTAATAGTAATCATTGGATTATTTACTTCATCTAAAATATAGATAAGACATAAAGATGGTACAGCAATAAAAATTAGAGTAATAGCTGGCAAAATAGTTCAAATAATTTCAATTGTTTTGGCCTTCTAAAAGATACCGATGTGTAAATTTATTAAAAAATAGGGTAATTATTAATTGTCCTACAAGAACTGTAATAATTAAAAGAATTAACATTGTATGATGATGGCTGAAAGTAAGCGATGGATTTTTAAATCATTGATAGTAAAATAACACTCACTTCTAATGAAAAATTTAGTTAAATATATAACATTAGCTTGTCAAGCTAAAATTATTAATAATTAATAATTTTTAATTCCACAAATAGCACCACTAAGATGATTTACTTTAATAATTTTTTTCAGTACAATTTTTTTAATTTTTAATACTATGAATTTCTTTTCTCCTGCTTATCCCGTTAAAAAAAATTATTTAATTAAAAAAACCACTAAATTAACTTGAAAATGATAATAAATTTATTTTTCTCATTTGATCCCTCTACTAATCTAAATTTATCGCTAAATTGAATAAGAACTCTTATTGGAATTCTTATTATCCCACCAATATTTTGAATTATTCCATCTCGAGTAAATATACTATGAAATAATATTATTATAACTTTACATAAAGAATTCAAAGTTCTTACCGGTAATAATAAATCACAAGGGAGAACTCTAATTTTCATTTCATTATTTTCATTAATCTTATTCAATGATTTTTTAGGACTCTTCCCCTATATTTTTACAAGAACTAGACATACAACTTTAACTTTAACTTTAACTTTAGCGTTACCTTTAAGACTAAGTTTTATATAATTTGGATAAATTCAAAATACTATGCACATATTTGCTCACTTAGTCCCCCAAGGAACACCGGGTATCCTCATGCCTTTTATAGTATTAATTGAATCTATTAGTAATATTATTCGACCGGGAACCTTGACAATTCGATTATCAGCAAATATAATTGCTGGACACTTACTAATAACTCTTTTAGGAAATACAGGACCTTCATTACCTTTGATTCTTATCAATATATTAATTATTATTCCAATTTTACTTTTAGTCTTAGAAACAGCTGTATCAATCATTCAATCATATGTATTTGCTGTACTTAGAGCTCTTTACTCTAGAGAATTTAATTAATGTCAATACATAAAAATCATCCATTTCATCTAGTTGATGTTAGACCATGACCTCTTCTTGGATCATTGGGAGCTATAACTACAATAATAGGAATAATTAAATGAATCCATCACTATGAAACAAACTTATTTTTTTTAGGGATAACTATCACCATAATAGTAATATATCAATGATGACGAGATGTTGTTCGTGAGGGGACATATTTAGGATTACATACTTTTAAAGTTACTAATGGCCTTCGTTGAGGGATAATTTTATTCATTACATCAGAAGTATTTTTCTTTATTTCATTCTTTTGAAGATTTTTTCATAATTCTCTAGCACCAAGAATTGAACTCGGGATAAATCGACCTCCTAAAAGAATTCAAACTTTTAATCCAATCGAAATTCCTCTATTGAATACACTAACTCTTTTAACTTCTGGACTAACAGTAACTTGAGCACATCATGGATTAATAGAAAATAAGTATTCTCAAGCACTTCAAGGTTTAATATTAACAGTTTTATTAGGATTTTATTTTACTTTATTACAAGCTTATGAATATTATGAAGCATCTTTTACTATTTCAGACTCAGTATATGGCTCTTCATTCTTTCTATGTACTGGATTCCATGGTCTACATGTAATTATTGGATCTACATTTCTTCTTATTTGTCTTATTCGTCACTATTTAAATCATTTTTCAGCTATTCATCATTTTGGATTTGAAGCAGCAGCATGATACTGACATTTCGTAGACGTAGTATGATTATTCCTTCACATTTCTATCTACTGATGAGGTAGATAATTTATATAATATAATTATTATATTTGACTTCCAATCAAAAAATCTAGAAAACTAGTATAAATAATAAAAATTATATTTTTTTCAGCAATATTAATTTTATTAATTTCTATTTTATTATTCATAATTTTAAATTTGTTCTAAAAAAAGATTTATAGATCGTGAAAAAAGTAGACCATTTGAATGCGGATTTGATCCAAAATCACCAGCTCGACTCCCATTTTCATTACATTTTTTTTAATTGCTATTATTTTCTTAATTTTTGATGTTGAAATTACTTTATTATTACCACTAATTCCCAGATTAAATATTTCAAACATTCTTAACTACTCTTCAATTACTATTTTTTTTATAGTAATTTTGATTATTGGATTATTTCACGAATGAAATCAGGCTGCCCTTGAACGGGCCTCTTAGGATAATAGTTAATAATAACATTTAATTTGCATTTAAAAAGTATTGAAATTTATCAATTTATCTTAAATAAGAAGCAAAAATTGCATTTCGTTTCGACCTAAAAATTTGGCGATTTAGTCGTCCTTATTTTTAATTGAAACTAAATATAGCGGTATATCACTGTTAATGATAAAATTGAGACAAATTTCTCCAATTAAAGAAATATGATTAATTCAAGAATAAGCTTCTAACTTAATTCTTAGGCGATGAAATTTCGTTTATATTTCTATTTATATAGTTTAAATAAAACATTACATTTTCATTGTAAAATTAGAAAACAATTTCTCATAAATACTTGAAAATATAATTATTTCCTTAACATCTTCAATGTTATGCTCTACTTTATAAGCTATTTAAGTAAAAAATATTAAATAATAAATATGTTATTCATAATAACATTAATATTAAATAAACTTTTAAATGATTCAAAGAAAAACTTTGAAATGAAGAAGAATAATTAATAACCAAAGTTTTCAAATTTTTTCCCCCATAATATTCTAATCAACCTTGATCTAAAATTTTTGAATTAACTTTACCCAAGAATAGGGGATAAAAATTAACTCCTATAGTAAGAATAACTGGTATATTTCATATTATAGCTAAAAATAATCTAATAATTAAAAAATTTAAACTTTTCATGCCATACCTTAACTTAAATTTTGATAATTCATACCCAAATCATGCTCCAGTAATAATTATTAATAAAGCTATTATCTTCATACTTATTGGTAAACAAATAAAAATAGGTTCATAGCATATTGTTCAACTTAATATTCTTCCTCTAAAAACAACAAACAAAAATCAATCCTGATATTCCTTTAAATATAGTAAATCTTGTTCCTCTAACTCCTCTTCAAGATAAAAAATTAAAATCACCAATTAATGCATAATAAGATAATCGTAGTCTATACCTAACTGTTAAACCAATAGATAAATAAAAAATAATATATACATAAATATTTAAATAATTTATAGATATAAATTCTACAATCAAATCCTTTGAATAAAATCCAGATAAAAAGGTTAATCCACATAAAGAAAAATTACAGATATTAAAAAAAGCACAAGTTAATGATATAGAAGATATCAAACTTCATATAAAACGAATATCTTGACAATTAACTATATTATGAATAATATTTCCAGCACATATAAATAATAGAGCCTTAAATAAAGCATGATTAATAAATGAAAAAAAGCTAATTTATAATCCACTAATGCTAAAATTCTTATTAATAACCCTAACTGGCTTAAAGTTGATAAGGCAATAATTTTTTTTAAATTATACTCAAAATTAGCACCTAATCCTGATATAAACATAGTTATTATTCTAATAAATAATAATAAATACATTAAATAATCTGATAAGGTAAGTATTATCAAAGGTAAGTGAGAAATATATTGAACTTAACCCATCCAGTCATCATCGATCATTATGAAAATTTTCACCATACCTTCAATGCAGTTTCAGCTGTATCTATTATATACATTTTCCGCTTCAAAAGTTTCAGTAAGTCGTTCAGTGATTTTTCTCTTCTCCTCAAAGCAACAGTAGTTTGCAGTGTCTTCACGTTTTTCTGCAGTGTCATAAGCCTGCTCTTCGTGACACGATAATTTGTTTTGGATCCTCTGGGAGTCGAGAAGTGATCACTAGATAGATCTCCAGCATATTGCTTTTGTCTGAAAAGAATATGTTAATGATTAGGATACTACTTTCCAATAATAACTGTATGGCACAGGCCACAATCACTGTATCCTCTTGAGAAAATAAATAGGTGACAAGAATCAATTCAGCAGTTACCTTTGCTTAGACTGTGTTGCACCATTCATGCTGGTATTGCTTGTGTTTTATTCAAATGATTAGATAAGGTGTTCTACAAAGGTTTTAGAATAATATTAGGATGTCTCAGATCCACCCTGCTTTACACACAGCCGCTTACTGGCAGAGGCCTCTGAAATAGACCTTGCCTACAGGAACAAAACATCAAACAACAAAACAGTAATGTTCCATTACAAAAACTAAGGATTAATTTTGATCTACTAAGCAAAGAAATCATCCAAGCCGCAGATTTTTTAAATAATATATGAAAAAAATTGCTTTGTGTGAAAGTATAATCAAAGGTAAGTGAGAAATATATTGAATTTAACCTATCAAGTCATCATCCATCATTATAACAATTTTCACCATACCTTCAATGCAGTTTCAGCTGTATCTATTATATACATTTTCCGCCTCAAAAGTTTCAATAAGTCGTTCAGTGATTTTTCTCTTCTCCTCAAAGCAACAGTAGTTTGCACTGTTTTCACGTTTTTCTGCAGTGTCATAAGCCTGCTCTTCGTGACACGATAATTTGTTTTGGATCCTCTGGGAGTCGAGAAGTGATCACTGGATAGATCTCCAGCATATTGCTTTTGTCTGAAAAGAATATGTTAATGATTAGAATACTACTTTCCCATAAAAACTGTATGGCACAGGACACAGTCACTGTTTCCTCATGAGAAAATAAATAGATGACAAGAATCAATTCAGCAGTTACCTTTGCTTAGACTGTGTTGCACCATTCATGCGGGTATTGCTTGTGTTTTATTCAAATGATTAGATAAGGTGTTCTACAAAGGTTTTAGAATATTAGGACGTCTCAGATCCACCCTGCTTTACACACAGCAGCTTACTGGCAGAGGCCTATGAAATAGACCTTGCCTATAGGAACAAAACATAAACAACAAAACAGGAATGTTCCATCACAAAAACTAAGGATTAATTTTGATCTACTAAGCAAATAATTCATCCAAGCAGTAGATTTTTTTATATAATATATAAAAAAATTGCTTTGTGTGAAAGTATTATCTAAGGTAAGTGAGAAATATATTGAATTTAACCTATCAAGTCATCATCCATCATTATAAAAATTTTCACCATACCTCGATTGCAGTTTCAGCTGTATCTGTTATATACATTTTCTGCTTCAAAAGTTTCAGTAAGCCGTTAAGTGATTTCTTTTCTCCTCAAAGCAACAGTTGTTTGCAGTGTTTTCACTTTCTTCTGCGGTGTCATAAGCCTCCTCTTCCTGACACGATAATTTGTTTTGGATCCTCTGGGAGTCGAAAAGTGATCACTGGATAGATCTCCAGCATATTGCTTTGGCTGAAAAAAATTTATTAATGATTAGAATACTACTTTCCCATAAAAACTGTATGGCACAGGACACAGTCACTGTTTCCTCATGAGAAAATAAATAGATGACAAGAATCAATTCAGCAGTTACCTTTGCTCAGACTGTGTTGCACCATTCATGCAGGTATTGCTTGTATTTTATTCAAATGATTAGATAAGGTGTTCTACAAAGGTTTTAGAATATTAGGATGTCTCAGATCCACCCTGCTTTACACACAGCAGCTTACTGGCAGAGGCCTCTGAAATAGACCTTGCCTATATGAACAAAACATCAAACAACAAAACAGTAATGTTCCATTACAAAAACTAAGGTTTAATTTTGATCTACTAAGCAAAGAATTCATCCAAGCTGCAAAATTTTTTATATAATATATAAAAAAATTGCTTTGTGTGAAAGAATTATCAAAGGTAAGTGAGAAATATATTGAATTTAACCTATCAAGTCATCATCGATAATTATAAAAATTTTCAACATACCTTCAATGCAGTTTCAGCTGTATCTGTTATATACATTTTCTGTTTCAAAAGTTTCAGTAAGCCGTTCAGTGATTTTTCTCTTCTCTTCAAATCACCAACAGTTGTGTAGTTTGCAGTGTTCTCACTTTCCTCTGCAGTGTCGCGATAATTTGTTTTGGCTTTTCTGGGAGTCAAGAAGTCATCACTGGATAGATCTACAGCATATCGCTTTTGTCTGAAAAGAATACATTAATGATTAGGATACTACTTTCCCATCAAAACTGTATGGCACAGGACACAGTCACTGTTTCCTCTTGAGAAAATACATAGATGACAAGAATCAATTCAGCAGTTACCTTTGCTTAGACTGTGTTGCACCATTCATGCGGGTATTGCTTGTGTTTTATTCAAATGATTAGATAAGGTGTTCTCCAAAGGTTTTAGAATAATATTAGGATGTCTCAGATCCACCCTGCTTTACACACAGCAGCTTACTGGCAGAGGCCTCTAAAATAGACCTTGCCTATAGGAACAAAACATCAAACAACAAAACAGTAATGTTCCATTCCAAAAACTAAGGATTAATTTTGATCTACTAAGCAAATTATTCATCCAAGCAGCAGATTTTTTTATATACCATATAAAAAAATTGCTTTGTGTGAAAGTATTATCAAAGGTAAGTGAGAAAAATATATTGAATTTAACCTATCAAGTCATCATCCATCATTATAAAAATTTTCACCATACCTTCAATGCAGTTTCAGCTGTATCTGTTATATACATTTTCTGCTTCAAAAGTTTCAGTAAGCCGTTCAGTGATTTCTCTTCTCCTCAAAGCAACAGTAGTTTACAGTGTGTTCAATTTCTTCTACAGTGTCATAAGCCTGCTCTTCGTGACACGATAATTTGTTTTGGATTTTCTGGGAGTCGAGAAGTCATCACTCGACAGATCTACAGCACATCGCTTTTGTCTGAAAAGAATACATTAATGATTAGGATACTCCTTTCTCATAAAAAACTGTATGGCACAGGACACAGTCACAGTTTCCTCTTGAGAAAATGAATAGATGACAAGAATCAATTCAGCAGTTACCTTTGCTTAGACTGTGTTGCGCCATTCATGCGGGTATTGCTTGTGTTTTATTCAAATGATTAGATAAGGTGTTCTACAAAGGTTTTAGAATAATAATAGGATGTCTCAGATCCACCCTGCTTTACACACAGCAGCTTACTGGCAGAGGCTTCAGAAATAGACCTTGCCTATAGGAACAAAACATCAGACAACAGAACAGTAATGTTCCATTACAAAAACTAAGGATTAATTTTGATCTACTAAGCAAATAATTCATCCAAGCAGCATATTTTTTTATATAATATATAAAAAAAATTGCTTTGTGTGAAAGTATTATCAAAGGTAAGTGAGAAATGTATTGAATATAACCTATCAAGTCATCATCCATCATTATAAAAATTTTCACCATACCGCAAATGCAGTTTCAGCTGCATCTGTTATACACATTTTCTGCTTCAAAAGTTTCAGTAAGCCGTTCAGTGATTTCTCTTCTCCGAAAAGCAACAGTAGTTTGCAGTGTTTTCACTTTCCTCTGCAGTGTCATAAGCCTGCTCTTCGTTGCAGTGTTTTCACTTTCCTCTGCAGTGACACGATAATTTGTTTTGGATTTTCTGGGAGTCGAGAAGTGATCACTGGATAGATCTCCAGCATATTGCTGTGGCTGAAAATAATTTATTAATGATTAGGATACTACTTTCCCATAAAAACTGTATGGCACAGGACACAGTCACTGTTTCCTCTTGAGAAAATAAATAGATGACAAGAATCAATTCAGCAGTTACCTTTGCTTAGACTTTGTTGCACCATTCATGCTGGTATTGCTTGTGTTTTATTCAAATGATTAGATAAGGTGTTCTACAAAAGTTTTAGAATAATATAAGGATGTCTCAGATCCACCCTGCTTTACACACAGCAGCTTACTGTCAGAGGCCTCTGAAATAGACCTTGAATATAGGAACAAAACATCAAGCAACAAAACAGTAATGTTCCATTACAAAATCTAAGAATTAATTTTGATCTACTAAGCAAAGAATTCATCCAAGCTGCGGATTTTTTTTATATAATATATAAAAAAATTGCTTTGTGTGAAAGAATTATCAAAGGTAAGTAAGAAATATATTGAATTTAACCTATCAAGCCATCATCGATCATTATAAAAATTTTCACCATACCTTCAATGCAGTTTCAGCTGTATCTGTTATATACATTTTCTGCTTCAAAAGTTTCAGTAAGCCGTTCAGTGATTTTTCTCTTCTCTTCAAATCACCAACAGTAGTGTAGTTTGCAGTGTATCCACTTTCTTCTGCAGTGTTGAGATAATTTGTTTTGGCTTTTCTGGGAGTCAAGAAGTCATCACTCGGCAGATCTACAGCACATCGCTTTTGTCTGAAAAGAATACATCAATGATTAGGATACTACTTTCTCATAAAAACTGTATCGCACAGGACACAATCACTGTTTCCTCTTGAGAAAATAAATAGATGACAAGAATCAATTCAGCAGTTACCTTTGCTTAGACTGTGTTGCACCATTCATGCTGGTATTGCTTGTGTTTTATTCAAATGATTAGATAAGGCGTTCTACAAAGGTTTCAGAATAATATTAGGATGTCTCAGATCATCCCTGCTTTACACACAGCAGCTTACTGGCAAAGGCATCTGAAATAAACCTTGCCTATAAGAACAAAACATCTAACAACAAAACAGTAATGTTCCATTACAAAAACTAAGGATTAATTTTGATCTACTAAGCAAAGGATTCATCCAAGCTGCAGATTTTTTTATATAACATATAAAAAAATTGCTTTGTGTGAAAGAATTATCAAAGGTAAGCGAGAAATATATTGTATTTAACCTATCAAGTCATCATCGATCATTATGAAAATTTTCACCATACCTTCAATGCAGTTTCAGCTGTATCTATTATATACATTTTCCGCTTCAAAAGTTTTAGTAAGTCGTTCAGTGATTTTTCTCTTCTCCAAAAAGCAACAGTAGTTTGGAGTGTTTTCACGTTTTTCTGCAGTGTCATAAGCCTGCTCTTTGTGACACGATCATTTGTTTTGGATTTTCTGGGAGTCGAGAAGTGATCACTAGATAGATCTCCAACATATTGCTTTTGTCTGAAAAGAATTTATTAATGATTAGGATACTACTGTCCCATAAAAACTGTATGGCACAGGACAAAGTCATTGTTTTCTCTTGAGACAATAAATAGATGACAATAATCAATTCAGCAGTTACCTTTGCTTAGACTGTGTTGCACCATTCATGCGGGTATTGCTTGTGTTTTATTCAAATGATTAGATAAGGTGTTCTACAAAGGTTTTAGAATAATATTAGGATGTCTCAGATCCACCCTGCTTTACATACAGCAGCTTACTGGCAGAGGCCTCTGAAATAGACCTTGCCTATAGGAACAAAACATCAAACAACAAAACAGTAATGTTCCATTACAAAAACTAAGGATTAATTTTGATCTACTAAGCAAATAATTCATCCAAGCAGCATATCTCCAGCATATTGCTTTGGCTGAAAAGAAATTATTAATGAATAGGATACCACTTTCCCATAAAAACTGTACGACACAGGACACAGTCACTGTTTCCTCTTGAGAAAATAAATAGATGACAAGAATCAATTCAGCAGTTACCTTTGCTTAGACTGTGTTGCACCATTCATGCGGGTATTGCTTGTGTTTTATTCAAATGATTAGATAAGGTGTTCTACAAAGGTTTTAGAATAATATTAGGATGTTTCAGATCCACCCTGCTTTACACATGGCACCTTACTGGCAAAGGCCTCTGAAATAGACCTTGCCTATAGGAACAAAACATCAAACAACAAAACAGTAATGTTCCATTACAAAAACTAGGGATTAATTTTGATCTACTAAGCAAAGAATTCATCCAAGCTGCAGATTTTTTTATATAATATATAAAAAAATTGCTTTGTGTGAAAGAATTATCAAAGGTAAGTGAGAAATATATTGAATTTAACCTATCAAGTCATCATCGATCATTATAAAAATTTTCACCATACCTTTAATGCAGTTTCAGCTGTATCTGTTATATATACTTTTTGCTTCAAAAGTTTCAGTAAGCCGTTCAGTGATTTTTCTCTTCTCTTCAAATCACCAACAGTAGTGTAGTTTGCAGTGTTTTCACTTTCTTCTGCAGTGTCGCGATAATTTGTTTTGACTTTTCTGGGAGTCAAGAAGTCATCACTGGATAGATCTCCAGCATATCGCTTTTGTCTGAAAAGAATACATTAATGATTAGTAATGATATTTAGAAAAATTAGAAAGAAAAATTTGTCGCCAGTGGGAATCGAACCCACAACCTCCTGCATTCTAGGCAGACGCCTTTACCGTTAGACCATGACGAACTGGTCAGGTAGAACAGCAAATGCGCTATGGAAGGTACATCCCTCCTGTGCAATTCTTATTCCTAATTTTCTAACCTATACAGCTCGATCTTTGATTAGACATCTAGTGAAAAAAAAAATTCTGTAATATTAATGATTAGTATAATACTTTCTCATGAAAACTGTATCACGAAGGACACAATCACTGTTTCCTCTTGAGAAAATAAATAGATGACGAGAATCAATTCAGCAGTTACCCTTGCTTAGACTGTGTTGCACCATTCATGCGGGTATTGCTTGTGTTTTATTCAAATGATTAGATAAGGTGTTCTACAAAGGTTTTAGAATAATACTAGGATGTCTCAGATCCACCCTACTTTACACACAGTAGCTAACTGGCAGAGGCCTCTGAAATAGACCTTGCCTATAGGAACAAAACATCAAACAACAAAACAGTAATGTTCCATTACAAAAACTAAGGATTAATTTTGACCTACTAAGCAAATAATGCATCCAAGCAGCATAATATATAAAAAAATTGCTTTGTGTGAAAGTATTATCAAAGGTAAGTGAGAAATATATTGAATTTAACCTATCAAGTCATTATCCATCATTATAACAATTTTCACCATACCTTCAATGCAGTTTCAGCTGTATCTGTTATGTACATTTTCTGCTTCAAAAGTTTCAGTAAGCCGTTCAGTGATTTTTCTCTTCTCTTCAAATCACCAACAGTAGTGTAGTTTGCAGTGTATCCACTTTCTTCTGCAGTGTTGAGATAATTTGTTTTGGCTTTTCTGGGAGTCAAGAAGTCATCACTCGGCAGATCTACAGCACATCGCTTTTGTCTGAAAAGAATACATCAATGATTAGGATACTACTTTCTCATAAAAACTGTATCGCACAGGACACAATCACTGTTTCCTCTTGAGAAAATAAATAGATGACAAGAATCAATTCAGCAGTTACCTTTGCTTAGACTGTGTTGCACCATTCATGCTGGTATTGCTTGTGTTTTATTCAAATGATTAGATAAGGCGTTCTACAAAGGTTTCAGAATAATATTAGGATGTCTCAGATCATCCCTGCTTTACACACAGCAGCTTACTGGCAAAGGCATCTGAAATAAACCTTGCCTATAAGAACAAAACATCTAACAACAAAACAGTAATGTTCCATTACAAAAACTAAGGATTAATTTTGATCTACTAAGCAAAGGATTCATCCAAGCTGCAGATTTTTTTATATAACATATAAAAAAATTGCTTTGTGTGAAAGAATTATCAAAGGTAAGCGAGAAATATATTGTATTTAACCTATCAAGTCATCATCGATCATTATGAAAATTTTCACCATACCTTCAATGCAGTTTCAGCTGTATCTATTATATACATTTTCCGCTTCAAAAGTTTTAGTAAGTCGTTCAGTGATTTTTCTCTTCTCCAAAAAGCAACAGTAGTTTGGAGTGTTTTCACGTTTTTCTGCAGTGTCATAAGCCTGCTCTTTGTGACACGATAATTTGTTTTGGATTTTCTGGGAGTCGAGAAGTGATCACTAGATAGATCTCCAACATATTGCTTTTGTCTGAAAAGAATTTATTAATGATTAGGATACTACTGTCCCATAAAAACTGTATGGCACAGGACAAAGTCATTGTTTTCTCTTGAGACAATAAATAGATGACAATAATCAATTCAGCAGTTACCTTTGCTTAGACTGTGTTGCACCATTCATGCGGGTATTGCTTGTGTTTTATTCAAATGATTAGATAAGGTGTTCTACAAAGGTTTTAGAATAATATTAGGATGTCTCAGATCCACCCTGCTTTACATACAGCAGCTTACTGGCAGAGGCCTCTGAAATAGACCTTGCCTATAGGAACAAAACATCAAACAACAAAACAGTAATGTTCCATTACAAAAACTAAGGATTAATTTTGATCTACTAAGCAAATAATTCATCCAAGCAGCATATCTCCAGCATATTGCTTTGGCTGAAAAGAAATTATTAATGAATAGGATACCACTTTCCCATAAAAACTGTACGACACAGGACACAGTCACTGTTTCCTCTTGAGAAAATAAATAGATGACAAGAATCAATTCAGCAGTTACCTTTGCTTAGACTGTGTTGCACCATTCATGCGGGTATTGCTTGTGTTTTATTCAAATGATTAGATAAGGTGTTCTACAAAGGTTTTAGAATAATATTAGGATGTTTCAGATCCACCCTGCTTTACACATGGCACCTTACTGGCAAAGGCCTCTGAAATAGACCTTGCCTATAGGAACAAAACATCAAACAACAAAACAGTAATGTTCCATTACAAAAACTAGGGATTAATTTTGATCTACTAAGCAAAGAATTCATCCAAGCTGCAGATTTTTTTATATAATATATAAAAAAATTGCTTTGTGTGAAAGAATTATCAAAGGTAAGTGAGAAATATATTGAATTTAACCTATCAAGTCATCATCGATCATTATAAAAATTTTCACCATACCTTTAATGCAGTTTCAGCTGTATCTGTTATATATACTTTTTGCTTCAAAAGTTTCAGTAAGCCGTTCAGTGATTTTTCTCTTCTCTTCAAATCACCAACAGTAGTGTAGTTTGCAGTGTTTTCACTTTCTTCTGCAGTGTCGCGATAATTTGTTTTGACTTTTCTGGGAGTCAAGAAGTCATCACTGGATAGATCTCCAGCATATCGCTTTTGTCTGAAAAGAATACATTAATGATTAGTAATGATATTTAGAAAAATTAGAAAGAAAAATTTGTCGCCAGTGGGAATCGAACCCACAACCTCCTGCATTCTAGGCAGACGCCTTTACCGTTAGACCATGACGAACTGGTCAGGTAGAACAGCAAATGCGCTATGGAAGGTACATCCCTCCTGTGCAATTCTTATTCCTAATTTTCTAACCTATACAGCTCAATCTTTGATTAGACATCTAGTGAAAAAAAAAAATTCTGTAATATTAATGATTAGTATAATACTTTCTCATAAAAACTGTATCACGAAGGACACAATCACTGTTTCCTCTTGAGAAAATAAATAGATGACGAGAATCAATTCAGCAGTTACCCTTGCTTAGACTGTGTTGCACCATTCATGCGGGTATTGCTTGTGTTTTATTCAAATGATTAGATAAGGTGTTCTACAAAGGTTTTAGAATAATACTAGGATGTCTCAGATCCACCCTACTTTACACACAGTAGCTAACTGGCAGAGGCCTCTGAAATAGACCTTGCCTATAGGAACAAAACATCAAACAACAAAACAGTAATGTTCCATTACAAAAACTAAGGATTAATTTTGACCTACTAAGCAAATAATGCATCCAAGCAGCATAATATATAAAAAAATTGCTTTGTGTGAAAGTATTATCAAAGGTAAGTGAGAAATATATTGAATTTAACCTATCAAGTCATTATCCATCATTATAACAATTTTCACCATACCTTCAATGCAGTTTCAGCTGTATCTGTTATGTACATTTTCTGCTTCAAAAGTTTAAGTAAGTCGTTCAGTGATTTTTCTCTTCTCAAAGCAACAGTAGTTTGCAGTGTTTTCACGTTTTTCTGCAGTGTCATAAGCCTGCTCTTCGTGACACGATAATTTGTTTTGGATCCTCTGGGAGTCGAGAAGTGATCACTGGATAGATCTCCAGCATATTGCTTTGGCTGAATAGAATTTATTAATGATTAGGATACTACTTTCCCATAAAAACTGTATGGCACAGGACACAGTCACTGTTTCCTCTTGAGAAAATAAATAGATGACAAGAATCAATTCAGCAGTTACCTTTGCTTAGACTGTGTTGCACCATTCATGCGGGTATTGCTTGTGTTTTATTCAAATGATTAGATAAGGTGCTCTCCAAATGTTTTAGAATAATATTAGGATGTCTCAGATCCACCCTGCTTTACACACAGCAGCTTACTGGCAGAGGCCTCTCAAATAGACCTTGCCTATAGGAACAAAATAGCAAACAACAAAACAGTAATGTTCCATTACAAAAACTAAGGATTAATTTTGACCTACTAAGCAAATAATGCATCCAAGCAGCATAATATATAAAAAAATTGCTTTGTGTGAAAGTATTATCAATGGTAAGTGAGAAATATATTGAATTTAACCTATCAAGTCATCATCCATCATTATAACAATTTTCACCATACCTTCAATGCAGTTTCAGCTGTATCTGTTATGTACATTTTCTGCTCCAAAAGTTTAAGCAGGTCGTTCAGTGATTTTCCTCTTCTCCTCAAAGCAACAGTAGTTTGCAGTGTTTTCACGTTTTTCTGCAGTGTCATAAGCCTGCTCTTCGTGACACGATAATTTGTTTTGGATCCTTTGGGAGTCGAGAAGTGATCACTGGATAGATCTCCAGCATATTGCTTTGGCTGAAAGGAATTTATTAATGATTAGGATACTACTTTCCCATAAAAAGTGTATGGCACAGGACACAGTCACTGTTTCCTCTTGAGAAAATAAATAGATGACAAGAATCAATTCAGCAGTTACCTTTGCTTAGACAGTGTTGCACCATTCATGCGGGTATTGCTTGTGTTTCATTCGAATGATTAGATAAGGTGCTCTCCAAATGTTTTAGAATAATATTAGGATGTCTCAGATCCACCCTGCTTTACACACAGCAGCTTACTGGCAGAGGCCTCTCAAATAGACCTTGCCTATAGGAACAAAATATCAAACAACAAAACAGTAATGTTCCATTACAAAAACTAAGGATTAATTTTGATCTACTAAGCAAATAATTCATCCAAGCAGGAGATTTTATTATATGATATATACAAAATTGCTTTGTGTGAAAGTATTATCAAAGGTAAGTGAGAAATATATTGAATTTAACCTATCAAGTCATCATCCATCATTATAAAAATTTTCACCATACCTCCAATGCAGTTTCAGCTGTATCTGTTATATACATTTTCTGCTTCAAATGTTTAAGTAAGCCGATCAGTGATTTCTCTTCTCCTCAAAGCAACAGTAGTTTGCAGTGTTTTCACTTTCTTCTGCAGTGTCATAAGCCTGCTCTTCGTGACACGATAATTTGTTTTGGATCCTCTGGGAGTCGAGAAGTGATCACTGGATAGATCTCCAGCATACTGCTTTGGCTGAAAAGACTTTATTAATGATTAGGATACTACTTTCCCATAAAAACTCTATGGCACAGGACACAGTCACTGTTTCCTCTTGAGAAAATAAATAGATGACAAGAATCAATTCAGCAGTTACCTTTGCTTAGACTGTGTTGCAGCATTCATGCGGGTATTGCTTGTGTTTTATTCAAATGATTAGATAAGGTGTTCTACAAAGGTTTTAGAATAATATAAGGATGTCTCAGATCCACCCTGCTTTACAAACAACAAAACAGTAATGTTCCATTACAAAAACTAAGGTTTAATTTTGATCTAGTAAGCAAATAATTCATCCAAGCAGCAGATTTTTTTTATATAATATATAAAAAAATTGATTTGTGTGAAAGCATTATCAAAGGTAAGTGAGAAATATTTTGAATTTAACCTATCAAGTCATCATCCATCATTATAACAATTTTCACCATATCTCCAATGCAGTTTCAGCTGTATCTGTTATATACATTTTCTGCTTCAAAAGTTTCAGTAAGCCGTTCAGTGATTTCTCTTCTCCTCAAAGCAACAGTAGTTTGCAGTGTTTTCAATTTCTTCTGCAGTGTCATAAGCATGCTCTTCGTGACACGATAATTTGTTTTGGATTTTCTGGGAGTCGAGAAGTGATCACTGGATCGATCTCCAGCATATTCCTTTGGCTGAATAGAATTTATTAATTATTAGGATACTACTTTCTCCTAAAAACTCTATGGCACAGGACACAGTCACTGTTTCCTCTTGAGAAAATAAATAGATGACAAGAATCAATTCAGCAGTTACCTTTGCAAAGGTTTTAGAATAATATTAGGATGTCTCAGATCCACCCTGCTTTACACACAGCAGCTTACTGGCAGAGGCCTCTGAAATAGACCTTGCCTATAGGAACAAAACATCAGACAACAAAACAGTAATGTTCCATTACAAAAACTAAGGATTAATTTTGATCTACTAAGCAAAGAATTCATCCAAGCTGCAGATCTTTTTATATAATATATAGAAAATTGCTTTGTGTGAAAGTATTATCAAAGGTAAGTGTGAAATATATTGAATTTAACCTATCAAGTCTGCTTCAAAAGTTTCAGTAAGCCGTTCAGTGATTTCGCTTCTCCTCAAAGCAACAGTAGTTTGCAGTGTTTTCACTTTCTTCTGCAGTGTCATAAGCCTGCGCTTCCCATAAAAACTGTATCGCACAGGACACAATCACTGTTTCCTCTTGAGAAAATAAATAGATGACAAGAATCAATTCAGCAGTTAGCTTTGCTTACACTGTGTTGCACCATTCATGCGGGTATTGCTTGTGTTTCATTCAAATGATTAGATAATGTGTTCTACAAAGGTTTTAGAATAATATTAGGATGTCTCAGATCCAGCCTGCTTTACACACAGCAGTTTACTGGCAGAGGCCTCTGAAATAGAACTTGCCTATAGGAACAAAACATCAAACAACAAAACAGTAATGTTCCATTACAAAAACTAAGGATTAATTTTGATCTACTAAGCAAATAATTCATCCAAGCAGCAGATTTTTTTATAATATATAAAAAAATTGCTATGTGTGAAAGTATTATCAAAGGTAAGTGAGATATATATTGAATTTAACCTATCAAGTCATCATCCATCATTATAAAAATGTTCACCATACCTCCACTGCAGTTTGAGCTGTATCTGTTATATACATATTCGGCTTCAAAAGTTTCCGTAAGCCGTTCAGTGATTTCTCTTCTCCTCAAAGCAACAGTAATTTGCAGTGATTTCTCTTTCTTCTGCAGCGTCATAAGCCTGCTCTCCGTGACACGATAATTTGTTTTGGATTTCCTGGGAGTCGAGAAGTGATCACTGGATAGATCTACAGCATATCGCTTTTGTCTGAAAAGAATACATTAATGATTGGGATACTACTTTCCCATAAAAACTGTATCGCACAGGACGCAGTCACTGTTTCCTCTTGAGAAAATAAATAGATGACAAGAATCAATTCAGCAGTTACCTTTGCTTAGACTGTGTTGCACCATTCATGCGGGTATTGCTTGTGTTTTATTCAAATGATTAGATAAGGTGTTCTACAAAGGTTTTAGAATAATATTAGGATGTCTCAGATCCACCCTGCTTTACACACAGCAGCTTACTGGCAGAGGCCTCTGAAAGAAACCTTGCGTATAGGAACAAAATGTCAAACAACAAAACAGTAATGTTCCATTACAAAAACTAAGGATTAATTTTGATCTACTAAGCAAAGAATTCATCCAAGCTGCAGATTCTTTTACATAACATATAAAAAATTGCTTTATGTGAATGTATTATCAAAGGTAAGTGAGAAATGTATTGAATTTTACCTATCAAGTCATCATCGATCATTATAAAAATTTTCACCATGCCTTCAATGCAGTTTCAGCTGTATCTGTTATATACATTTTCTGCTTCAAAAGTTTCAGTTAGCCGTTCAGTGATTTTTCTCTTCTCTTCAAATCACCAACAGTAGTGTAGTTTGCAGTGTCTTCACTTTCTTCTGCAGTGTCGCGATAATTTATTATGGCTTTTCTGGGAGTCAAGAAGTCATCACTGGATAGATCTACAGCATATCGCTTTTGTCTGAAAAGAATACATTAATGATTAGGATACTACTTTCCCATAAAAACTGTTTCGCACAGGACACAATCACTGGTTCCTCGTGAGAAAATAAATAGATGACAAGAATAAATTCAGCAGTTACCTTTGCTTAGACTGTGTTGCAACATTCATGCTGGTATTGCTTGTGTTTTATTCAAATGATTAGATAAAGTGCTCTACAGAGGTTTCAGAATAATATTAGGATGTCTCAGATCCTCCCTGCTTTACACACAGCAGCTTACTGGCAGAGGCCTCTGAAATAGACCTTGCCTATAGGAACAAAACATCTAACAACGAAACAGTAATGTTCCATTACAAAAACTAAGGATTAATTTTGATCTAGATACTAAGTAAAGAATTCATCCAAGCTGCAGATTTTTTTTATATAATATATAAAAAAATTGCCTTGTGTGAAAGAATTATCAAAGGTAAGTGAGAAATATATTTAATTTAACCTATCAAGTCATCATCCATCATTATAACAATTTTCACCATACCTTCGATGCAGTTTCAGCTGTATCTGTTATATACATTTTCTGCTTCAAAAGTTTCAGTAAGCCGTTCAGTGATTTTTCTCTTCTCCTCAAATCACCAACAGTAGTGTAGTTTGCAGAGTTTTCACTTTCTTCTGCAGTTTCGAGATAATTTGCTTTGGCTTTTCTGGGAGTCAAGAAGTCATCACTCGACAGATCTACAGCATATCGCTTTTGTCTGAAAAGAATACATTAATGATTAGGATACTACTTCATCATAAAAACTGTATCGCACAGGAGACAATCACTGTTTCCTCTTGAGAAAATAAATAGATGACAGGAATCAATTCAGCAGTTACCTTTGCTTAGACTGTGTTGCACCATTCATGCGGGTATTACTTGTGTTTTATTCAAATCATTATATAAGGTGTTCTTCAAATGTTTTAGAATAATATTACGATGTCTCAGATCCACCCTGCTTTACAAACAACAAAACAGTAATGTTCCATTACAAAAACTAAGGATTAATTTTGATCTACTAAGCAAATAATTCATCCAAGCAGCAGATTTTTTTTTATAATATATAAAAAAATTGCTTTGTGTGAAAGTATTATCAAAGGTAAGTGAGAAATATATTGAATTTAACCTATCAAGTCATCATCCATCATTATAAAATTTTTCACCATACCTCCAATGCAGTTTCGGCTGTATCTGTTATATACATTTTCGGCTTCAAAAGTTTCAGTAAGCCGTTCAGTGATTTTTCTCTTCTCTTCAAATCACCAACAGTAGTGTAGTTTGCAGTGTTTTCACTTTCTTCTGCAGTGTCGCGATAATTTGTTTTGGCTTTTCTGGGAGTCAAGAAGTCATCACTGGATAGATCTACAGCATATCGCTTTTGTCTGAAAAGAATACATTAATGATTAGGATACTACCTTCCCATTAAAACTGTGTCGCACAGGACACAATCACTGTTTTCTCTTGAGAAAATAAATAGATGACAAGAATCAATTCAGCAGTTACCTTAGCTTAGACTGTGTTGCACCATTCATGCTGGCATTGCTTGTGTTTTATTTAAATAATTAGATAAGGTGCCCTACAAAGGTTTCAGAATAATATTAGGTTGTCTCAGACCCTCCCTGCTTTACATACAGCAGCTTACTGGTAGAGGCCTCTAAAATAGACCTTGCCTATAGGCACAAGACACCTAACAAGAAAACAGTAATGTTCCATTACAAAAACCAAGGATTAATATTGATCTACTAAGTAAAGAATTCATCCAAGCTGCAGATTTTCTTATATAACATATAAAAAAATTGCTTTATGTGAAAGTATTATCAAAGGTAAGTGAGAAATATATTGAATTTAACCTATCAAGTCATCATCCATCATCATAAAAATTTTCACCATACCTCCAATGCAGTTTCCGCTGTATCTGATATATACATTTTCTGCTCCAAAAGTTTCAGTAAGCCGTTCAGTGATTTCGCTTCTCATCAAAGCAACAGTAGTTTGCAGTGTTTTCACTTTTTTCTGCAGTGTCATAAGCCTGCTCTTCCCATAAAAACTGTATCGCACAGGACACAATCACTGTTTCCTCTTGAGAAAATAAATAGATGACAAGAATCAATTCAGCAGTTACCGTTGCTTAGACTGTGTTGCACCATTCATGCGGGTATTGCTTGTGTTTCATTCAAATGATTAGATAATGTGTTCTACAAAGGTTTTAGAATAATATTAGGATGTCTCAGATCCACCCTGCTTTACACACAGCAGCTTACTGGCAGAGGCCTCTGAAATAGAACTTGCCTATAGGAACAAAACATCAAACAATAAAACAGTAATGTTCCATTACAAAAACTAAGGATTAATTTTGATCTACTAAGCAAATAATTCATCCAAGCAGCAGATTTTTTTTATAATATATAAAAAAATTGCTATGTGTGAAAGTATTATCAAAGGTAAGTGAGAAATATATTGAATTTAACCTATCAAGTCATCATCCATCATTATAAAAATGTTCACCATACCTCCACTGCAGTTTCATCTGTTTCTGTTATATACATCTTCGGCTTCAAAAGTTTCAGTAAGCCGTTCAGTGATTTCTCTTCTCCTCAAAGCAACAGTAGTTTGCTATTTTTTCACTCTCTTCTGCAGTGTCATAAGCCTGCTCTTCGTGACACGATAATTTTTTTTGGATTTTCTGGGTGTCGAGAAGTCATCACTCGACAGATCTACAGTACATCGCTTTTGTCTGAAAAGAATATATTAATGATTAGGATACTACTTTCTCATAAAAACTGTATCGCACAGGACACAATCACTGTTTCCTCTTGTGAAAATAAATAGATGACAAGAATCAATTCAGCAGTTACCTTTGCTTAGACTGTGTTGCACTAGTCATGCGAGTATTGCTTGTGTTTCATTCAAATGATCAGATAAGGTGTTCTACAAAGGTTTTAGAATAATATTAGGATATCTCAGATCCACCCTGCTTTACACACAGCAGCTTACTGGCAGAGGCCTCTGAAATAGACCTTGCCTATAGGAACAAAACACCAGACAACAAAACAGTAATGTTCCATTACAAAAACTAAGGATTAATTTTGATCTACTAAGCAAAGAATTCATCCAAGCTGCAGATTCTTTCACATAAGATATAAAAAAATTGCTTTATGTGAATGTATTATCAAAGGTAAGTGAGAAATATATTGAATTTAACCTATCAAGTCATCATCGATCATTATAAAAATTTTCACCATGCCTTCAATGCAGTTTCAGCTGTATCTGTTATATACATTTTCTGCTTCAAAAGTTTCAGTTAGCCGTTCAGTGATTTTTCTCTTCTCTTCAAATCACCAACAGTAGTGTAGTTTGCAGTGTTTTCACTTTCTTCTGCAGTGTCGCGATAATTTTTTTATGGCTTTCCTGGGAGTCAAGAAGTCATCACTGGATAGATCTACAGCATATCGCTTTTGTCTGAAAAGAATACATTAATGATTAGGATACTACTTTCCCATAAAAACTGTTTCGCACAGGACACAATCACTGGTTCCTCTTGAGAAAATAAATAGATGACAAGAATAAATTCCTTTTTGCCTTTGCTTAGACTGTGTTGCACCATTCATGCTGGTATTGCTTGTGTTTTATTCAAATGATTAGATAAAGTGCTCTACAGAGGTTTCAGAATAATATTAGGATGTCTCAGATCCTCCCTGCTTTACACACAGCAGCTTACTGGCAGAGGCCTCTGAAATAGACCTTGCCTATAGGAACAAAACATCTAACAACGAAACAGTAATGTTCCATTACAAAAACTAAGGATTAATTTTGATCTACTAAGTAAAGAATTCATCCAAGCTGCAGATTTTTTTTATATAATATATAAAAAAATTGCCTTGTGTGAAAGAATTATCAAAGGTAAGTGAGAAATATATTGAATTTAACCTATCAAGTCATCATCCATCATTATAACAATTTTCACCATACCTTCGATGCAGTTTCAGCTGTATCTGTTATATACATTTTCTGCTTCAAAAGTTTCAGTTAGCCGTTCAGTGATTTTTCTCTTCTCTTCAAATCACCAACAGTAGTGTAGTTTGCAGAGTTTTCACTTTCTTCTGCAGTTTCGAGATAATTTGTTTTGGCTTTTCTGGGAGTCAAGAAGTCATCACTCGACAGATCTACAGCATATCGCTTTTGTCTGAAAAGAATACATTAATGATTAGGATACTACTTTATCATAAAAACTGTATCGCACAGGACACAATCACTGTTTCCTCTTGAGAAAATAAATAGATGACAGGAATCAATTCAGCAGTTACCTTTGCTTAGACTGTGTTGCACTAGTCATGCGAGTATTGCTTGTGTTTCATTCAAATGATCAGATAAGGTGTTCTACAAAGGTTTTAGAATAATATTAGGATATCTCAGATCCACCCTGCTTTACACACAGCAGCTCACTGGCAGAGGCCTCTGAAATAGACCTTGCCTATAGGAACAAAACACCAAACAACAAAACAGTAATGTTCCATTACAAAAACTAAGGATTAATTTTGATCTACTAAGCAAAGAATTCATCCAAGCTGCAGATTCTTTTACATAACATATAAAAAAATTGCTTTATGTGAATGTATTATCAAAGGTAAGTGAGAAATATATTGAATTTAACCTATCAAGTCATCATCGATCATTATAAAAATTTTCACCATGCCTTCAATGCAGTTTCAGCTGTATCTGTTATATACATTTTCTGCTTCAAAAGTTTCAGTTAGCCGTTCAGTGATTTTTCTCTTCTCTTCAAATCACCAACAGTAGTGTAGTTTGCAGTGTTTTCACTTTCTTCTGCAGTGTCGCGATAATTTTTTTATGGCTTTTCTGGGAGTCAAGAAGTCATCACTGGATAGATCTACAGCATATCGCTTTTGTCTGAAAAGAATACATTAATGATTAGGATACTACTTTCCCATAAAAACTGTTTCGCATAGGACACAATCACTGGTTCCTCTTGAGAAAATAAATAGATGACAAGAATAAATTCCTTTTTGCCTTTGCTTAGACTGTGTTGCACCATTCATGCTGGTATTGCTTGTGTTTTATTCAAATGATTAGATAAAGTGCTCTACAGAGGTTTCAGAATAATATCAGGATGTCTCAGATCCTCCCTGCTTTACACACAGCAGCTTACTGGCAGAGGCCTCTGAAATAGACCTTGCCTATAGGAACAAAACATCTAACAACGAAACAGTAATGTTCCATTACAAAAACTAAGGATTAATTTTGATCTACTAAGTAAAGAATTCATCAAAGCTGCAGATTTTTTTATATAATATATAAAAAAATTGCCTTGTGTGAAAGAATTATCAAAGGTAAGTGAGAAATATATTGAATTTAACCTATCAAGTCATCATCCATCATTATAACAATTTTCACCATACCTTAGATGCAGTTTCAGCTGTATCTGTTATATACATTTTCTGCTTCAAAAGTTTCAGTTAGCCGTTCAGTGATTTTTCTCTTCTCTTCAAATCACCAACAGTAGTGTAGTTTGCAGAGTTTTCACTTTCTTCTGCAGTTTCGAGATAATTTGTTTTGGCTTTTCTGGGAGTCAAGAAGTCATCACTCGACAGATCTACAGCATATCGCTTTTGTCTGAAAAGAATACATTAATGATTAGGATACTACTTTATCATAAAAACTGTATCGCACAGGACACAATCACTGTTTCCTCTTGAGAAAATAAATAGATGACAGGAATCAATTCAGCAGTTACCTTTGCTTAGACTGTGTTGCACCATTCATGCGGGTATTACTTGTGTTTTATTCAAATCATTATATAAGGTGTTCTTCAAAGGTTTTAGAATAATATTACGATGTCTCAGATCCACCCTGCTTTACAAACAACAAAACAGTAATGTTCCATTACAAAAACTAAGTATTAATTTTGATCTACTAAGCAAATAATTCATCCAAGCAGCAGATTTTTTTTATAATATATAAAAAAATTGCTTTGTGTGAAAGTATTATCAAAGGTAAGTGAGAAATATATTGAATTTAACCTATCAAGTCATCATCCATCATTATAAAATTTTTCACCATACCTCCAATGCAGTTTCGGCTGTATCTGTTATATACATTTTCGGCTTCAAAAGTTTCAGTAAGCCGTTCAGTGATTTTTCTCTTCTCTTCAAATCACCAACAGTAGTGTAGTTTGCAGTGTTTTCACTTTCTTCTGCAGTGTCGGGATAATTTGTTTTGGCTTTTCTGGGAGTCAAGAAGTCATCACTGGATAGATCTACAGCATATCGCTTTTGTCTGAAAAGAATACATTAATGATTAGGATACTACCTTCCCATTAAAGCTGTGTCGCACAGGACACAATCACTGTTTTCTCTTGAGAAAATAAATAGATGACAAGAATCAATTCAGCAGTTACCTTAGCTTAGACTGTGTTGCACCATTCATGCTGGTATTGCTTGTGTTTTATTTAAATGATTAGATAAGGTGCTCTACAAAGGTTTCAGAATAATATTAGGATGTCTCAGATCCTCCCTGCTTTACATAAAGCAGGTTACTGGTAGAGGCCTCTAAAATAGACCTTGCCTATAGGAACAAAACACCTAACAACAAAACAGTAATGTTCCATTACAAAAACTAAGGATTAATATTGATCTACTAAGTAAAGAATTCATCCAAGCTGCAGATTTTTTTATATAACATATAAAAAAAATGCTTTATGTGAAAGTATTATCAAAGGTAAGTGAGAAATATATTGAATTTAACCTATCAAGTCATCATCCATCATTATAAAAATTTTCACCATACCTCCAATGCAGTTTCCGCTGTATCTGTTATATACATTTTCTGCTTCAAAAGTTTCAGTAAGCCGTTCAGTGATTTCTCTTCTCCTCAAAGCAACAGTAGTTTGCAGTGTTTTCACTTTCTTCTGCAGTGTCATAAGCCTGCTCTTCCCATAAAAACTGTATCGCACAGGACACAATCACTGTTTCCTCTTGAGAAAATAAATAGATGACAAGAATCAATTCAGCAGTTACCTTTGCTTAGACTGTGTTGCACCATTCATGCGGGTATTGCTTGTGTTTCATTCAAATGATTAGATAATGTGTTCTACAAAGGCTTTAGAATAATATTAGGATGTCTCAGATCCACCCTGCTTTACACACAGCAGCTTACTGGCAGAGGCCTCTGAAATAGAACTTGCCTATAGGAACAAAACATCAAACAACAAAACAGTAATGTTCCATTACAAAAACTAAGGATTAATTTTGATCTACTAAGCAAATAATTCATCCAAGCAGCAGATTTTTTTTATAATATATAAAAAAATTGCTATGTGTGAAAGTATTATCAAAGGTAAGTGAGAAATATATTGAATTTAACCTATCAAGTCATCATCCATCATTATAAAAATGTTCACCATACCTCCACTGCAGTTTCAGCTGTATCTGTTATATACATCTTCGGCTTCAAAAGTTTCAGTAAGCCGTTCAGTGATTTCTCTTCTCCTCAAAGCAACAGTAATTTGCAGTGATTTCTCTTTCTTCTGCAGCGTCATAAGCCTGCTCTCCGTGACACGATAATTTGTTTTGGATTTCCTGGGAGTCGAGAAGTGATCACTGGATAGATCTACAGCATATCGCTTTTGTCTGAAAAGAATACATTAATGATTGGGATACTACTTTCCCATAAAAACTGTATCGCACAGGACGCAGTCACTGTTTCCTCTTGAGAAAATAAATAGATGACAAGAATCAATTCAGCAGTTACCTTTGCTTAGACTGTGTTGCACCATTCATGCGGGTATTGCTTGTGTTTTATTCAAATGATTAGATAAGGTGTTCTACAAAAATTTGAGAATAATATTAGGATGTCTCAGATCCACCCTGCTTTACACACAGCAGCTTACTGGCAGAGGCCTCTGAAATAGACCTTGCCTATAGGAACAAAACATCAAACAACAAAACCGTAATGTTCCATTACAAAAACTAAGGATTAATTTTGAACTTCTAAGCAAAGAATTCATCCAAGCTGCAGATTTTTTTATATCATATATAAAAAAATTGCTTTGTGTGAAAGAATTATCAAAGGTAAGTGAGAAATATATTGAATTTAACCTATCAAGTCATCATCCATCATTATAACAATTTTCACCATACCTTCAATGCAGTTTCAGCTGTATCTGTTATATACATTTTCTGCTTCTAAAGTTTCACTAAGCCGTTCAGTGATTTTTCTCTTCTCCTCAAATCACCAACAGTAGTGTAGTTTGCAGAGTCTTCACTTTCTTCTGCAGTTTCGAGATAATTTGTTTTGGCTTTTCTGGGAGTCAAGAAGTTATCACTCGACAGATCTACAGCATATCGCTTTTGTCTGAAAAGAATACATTAATGATTAGGATACTACTTTCTCCTAAAAACTGTATCGCACAGGACACAATCACTGTTTCCTCTTGAGAAAATAAATAGATGACAAGAATCAATTCAGCAGTTACCTTTGCTTAGACTGTGTTGCACCATTCATGCGGGTATTGCTTGTGTTTTATTCAGATGATTAGATAAGGTGTTCTACAAAGGTTTTAGAATAATATTAGGATGTCTCAGATCCACCCTTCTTCACACACAGCAGCTTACTGGCAGAGGCCTCTGAAATAGACCTTGCCTATAGGAACAAAGCATCAAACAACAAAACAGTAATGTTCCATTACAAAAACTAAGGATTAATTTTGATCTACTAAGCAAATAATTCATCCAAGCAGCAGATTTTTTTATATAATATATAAAAAAATTGCTTTGTGTGAAAGTATCATCAAAAGTAGGTGAGAAATATATTGAATTTAACCTATCAAGTCATCATCCATCATTATAAAAATTTTCACCATACCTCAAATGCAGTATCAGCTGAATCTGTTATATACATTGTCTGCTTCAAAAATTTCAGTGAGCCGTTCAGTGATTTTTCTCTTCTCTTAAAATCACCAACAGTAGTGTAGTTTGCAGTGTTTTCACTTTCTTCTGTAGTGTCGCGATAATTTGTTTTGGCTTTTCTGGGAGTCAAGAAGTCATCACTGGATAGATCTACAGCATATCGCTTTTGTCTGAAAAGAATACATTAATGATTAGGATACTACCTTCCCATAAAAACTGTATCGCACAGGACACCATCACTGTTTCCTCTTGAGAAAATAAATAGATGACAAGAATCATTCAGCAGTACCTTTGCTTAGACTGTGTTGCACCATTCATGCTGGTATTGCTTGTGTTTTATTCAAATGATTAGATAAAGTGCTCTGCAAAGGTTTCAGCATAATATTAGGATGTCTCAGATCCTCCCCGCTGTACACACAGCAGCTTACTGGCAGAAGCCTCAGAAATAGACCTTGCCTATAGGAACAAACCATCTAACAACAAACCAGTAATGTTCCATTACAAAAACTAAGGATTATTTTTGATCTACTAGGCAAAGAATTCATCCAAACTGCAGATTTTTTTATATAACATATAAAAAAATTGATTTATGTGAAAGTATTATCAAAGGTAAGTGAGAAATGTATTGAATTCAACCTATCAAGTCATCATCCATCATTATAAAAATTTTCACCATACCTCCAATGCAGTTTCAGCTGTATCTGTTATATAAATTTTCTGCTTCAAAAGTTTCAGTAAGCTGTTCAGTGATTTCTCTTCTCCTCAAAGCAACAGTAGTTTGCTATTTTTTCACTCTCTTCTGCAGTGTCATAAGCCTTCTCTTCGTGACACGATAATTTTTTTTGGATTTTCTGGGTGTCGAGAAGTCATCACTCGACAGATCTACAGCACATCACTTTTGTCTGAAAAGAATACATTAATGATTAGGATACTACTTTCTCATAAAAACTGTATCGCACAGGACACAATCACTGTTTCCTCTTGTGAAAATAAATAGATGACAAGAATCAATTCAGCAGTTACCTTTGCTTAGACTGTGTTGCACTAGTCATGCGAGTATTGCTTGTGTTTCATTCAAATGATCAGATAAGGTGTTCTACAAAGGTTTTAGAATAATATTAGGATATCTCAGATCCACCCTGCTTTACACACAGCAGCTTACTGGCAGAGGCCTCTGAAATAGACCTTGCCTATAGGAACAAAACACCAAACAACAAAACAGTAATGTTCCATTACAAAAACTAAGGATTAATTTTGATCTACTAAGCAAAGAATTCATCCAAGCTGCAGATTCTTTTACATAACATATAAAAAAATTGCTTTATGTGAATGTATTATCAAAGGTAAGTGAGAAATATATTGAATTTAACCTATCAAGTCATCATCGATCATTATAAAAATTTTCACCATGCCTTCAATGCAGTTTCAGCTGTATCTGTTATATACATTTTCTGCTTCAAAAGTTTCAGTTAGCCGTTCAGTGATTTTTCTCTTCTCTCCAAATCACCAACAGTAGTGTAGTTTGCAGTGTTTTCACTTTCTTCTGCAGTGTCGCGATAATTTTTTTATGGCTTTTCTGGGAGTCAAGAAGTCATCACTGGATAGATCTACAGCATATCACTTTTGTCTGAAAAGAATACGTTAATGATTAGGATACTACTTTCCCATAAAAACTGTTTCGCACAGGACACAATCACTGGTTCCTCTTGAGAAAATAAATAGATGACAAGAATAAATTCCTTTTTGCCTTAGCTTAGACTGTGTTGCACCATTCATGCTGGTATTGCTTGTGTTTTATTCAAATGATTAGATAAGGTGCTCTACAGAGGTTTCAGAATAATATTAGGATGTCTCAGATCCTCCCTGCTTTACACACAGCAGCTTACTGGCAGAGGCCTCTGAAATAGACCTTGCCTATAGGAACAAAACATCTAACAACGAAACAGTAATGTTCCATTACAAAAACTAAGGATTAATTTTGATCTACTAAGTAAAGAATTCATCCAAGCTGCAGATTTTTTTTATATAATATATAAAAAAATTGCCTTGTGTGAAAGAATTATCAAAGGTAAGTGAGAAATATATTGAATTTAACCTATCAAGTCATCATCCATCATTATAACAATTTTCACCATACCTTCGATGCAGTTTCAGCTGTATCTGTTATATACATTTTCTGCTTCAAAAGTTTCAGTTAGCCGTTCAGTGATTTTTCTCTTCTCTTCAAATCACCAACAGTAGTGTAGTTTGCAGAGTTTTCACTTCCTTCTGCAGTTTCGAGATAATTTGTTTTGGCTTTTCTGGGAGTCAAGAAGTCATCACTCGACAGATCTACAGCATATCGCTTTTGTCTGAAAAGAATACATTAATGATTAGGATACTACTTTATCATAAAAACTGTATCGCACAGGACACAATCACTGTTTCCTCTTGAGAAAATAAATAGATGACAGGAATCAATTCAGCAGTTACCTTTGCTTAGACTGTGTTGCACCATTGATGCGGGTATTACTTGTGTTTTATTCAAATCATTATATAAGGTGTTCTTCAAAGGTTTTAGAATAATATTACGATGTCTCAGGTCCACCCTGCTTTACAAACAACATAACAGTAATGTTCCATTACAAAAACTAAGGATTAATTTTGATCTACTAAGCAAATAATTCATCCAAGCAGCAGATTTTTTTTTATAATATGTAAAAAAATTGCTTTGTGTGAAAGTATTATCAAAGGTAAGTGAGAAATATATTGAATTTAACCTATCAAGTCATCATCCATCATCATAAAATTTTTCACCATACCTCCAATGCAGTTTCAGCTGTATCTGTTATATACATTTTCGGCTTCAAAAGTTTCAGTAAGCCGTTCAGTGATTTTTCTCTTCACTTCAAATCACCAACAGTAGTGTAGTTTGCAGTGTTTTCACTTTCTTCTGCAGTGTCGCGATAATTTGTTTTGGCTTTTCTGGGAGTCAAGAAGTCATCACTGGATAGATCTACAGCATATCGCTTTTGTCTGAAAAGAATACATTAATGATGACAAGAATCAATTCAGCAGTTACCTTAGCTTAGACTGTGTTGCACCATTCATGCTGGTATTGCTTGTGTTTTATTTAAATGATTAGATAAGGTGCTCTACAAAGGTTTCAGAATAATATTAGGATGTCTCAGATCCTCCCTGCTTTACATAAAGCAGCTTACTGGTAGAGGCCTCTAAAATAGACCTTGCCTATAGGAACAAAACACCTAACAACAAAACAGTAATGTTCCATTACAAAAACTAAGGATTAATATTGATCTACTAAGTAAAGAATTCATCCAAGCTGCAGATTTTTTTATATAACATATAAAAAAATTGCTTTATGTGAAAGTATTATCAAAGGTAAGTGAGAAATATATTGAATTTAACCTATCAAGTCATCATCCATCATTATAAAAATTTTCACCATACCTACACTGCAGTTTCAGCTGTATCTGTTATATACATCTTCGGCTTCAAAAGTTTCAGTAAGCCGTTCAGTGATTTCTCTTCTCCTCAAAGCAACAGTAGTTTGCTATTTTTTCACTCTCTTCTGCAGTGTCATAAGCCTGCTCTTCGTGACACGATAATTTTTTTTGGATTTTCTGGGTGTCGAGAAGTCATCACTGGACAGATCTACAGCACATCGCTTTTGTCTGAAAAGAATACATTAATGATTAGGATACTACTTTCTCATAAAAACTGTATCGCACAGGACACAATCACTGTTTCCTCTTGTGAAAATAAATAGATGACAAGAATCAATTCAGCAGTTACACACTATCGGCCTGTCCACAGATCTACTTAAGTTTTTCAACAAAAAAATGGCCTTATTTATTTTTTTTTTGCTGTAATGTCAACATGCTTGACAAAAACAAGAGCCTGATTGAGGTGAACACTCAAGAACCTCACAGCTGCCCTAATCTCATTATCTGGTATAACACGCATTGCAAAAATCATATTTTCAGTTTTACTGATGTTAAGACTAAGGTTATTGGCAGAAAACCAATCACCTAATCCTGCCACCGCACCCTCCATATCCAACTTTTGATATTGTAGGGTTTTATTTTCAGAGAGTGAGGTTGTATCATCAGCAAACAGTATTAATTTACTGTCTACTGAGCTACTCACATGATTTATATAGATAATAAAGAGCAGCGGTCTCAGAATTGACCCCTGTGGGACCCATGCTTCACTATGGTCTCCTCTGAAAACTTGCCTCCACTATAAGTGTGTTGAGTTCTATGTTCTAGGTAACTTTCGAAAAATTTAACAGTGATGATTAAGTCCATAATATTTTAGTTTTTTAATGAGAAGCTGATGTGATATACAGTCAAAAGCCTTGGAAAGGATACAAAATGTGGCACCCCCCTCAAAGCCCTCAAGTATATACTCCATCATATCTAATATTGCCTTAACAGTGGAATGATCTTTTCTAAACCCAAATTGTGATTTACTTAATAAATTATTGCATTCAAAATAACTTTTGTCTTTTTAAGAGATACTCAAGAATTTTTGATACATTTAGTATTATTGGAATTGGTCTATAATTGTTAACATCATTAGTGTCTCCCTTCTTGAAAACAGGAATAACTTTAGTTTTTTTAAAGCAAGATGGATATATTCCCTATTTTAGACAGTGATTGGTTATTTTAGTTACTGGACCAATTATTGTTTCTTTCAATATTTCTAATAGCGATGCACTTTAACCAAAGATATCCCTACTATGTTTATTTTTTAAAGAATCTATTCAGTCCCTTACCTCTATGAAAGTAACCTCCCTTAAAGAGAAGCTATCCCCTGGTATTTGAGGTTTCTGACTTTCTAGATACATTTCAGCTGTTTTTGTGGATGCTGGTACACCACTGATAATTTGTTGTGAGATATTTGTGAACAATGTGTTGAAATCGTAAGCTGTAAGGTTCAAAGATGGCTCACCTTTTCTCAATACTCTGCTGTGTTCATTGACAACCTGCCAGGCTGCTCTAATTTTGTTATCAGACTGTTCAATGAATCTTGATGTTGCTGTTTTCTTGGCCTTTTTTATTTCCCTCCGGAATTTGGTCCTAAACTGTTGTAGTTGTTCTTTAATGACAGGGTGCCCTAAGTTTTTGTTAAGTTCATCAAGCAAATGCAAATGCTCTCTCATTACAGCCTGCTCAGTGTTAAGCCAATTTACTTTTTTATTTTGTTTCGAATAATTTTTAACTGGAAATGATATTTCAAAGTTGCCTACTAAAATATCCATAAAAACACTACACATGCTGTCTGCACACAAATCAGAATCAAGAAAACCCCAATCTGTTTTTTGAATACACTCAAACATATAATTTATACCCCTTTGAGTTATCGGTCTGAAACAGAATGAAATTTTTTCAGTAGGATTCCTATCTATGCACATATCTATAGTGACTGCTTTGTGGTCAGAAATAATTGGCTGTAAAACACATGATACATAATTCAAAATTCCTCTATAATTTACAAATATATCATCTAAACAATAGTCAGCCCTAGTATTTTCATATACTTCCTGTGTACAACCAAAAGAATTCACAAGATCTAAAAATTGGCAAGTTTTTGTTGTTAAAACATTGAAATGTAAATGAAATTCTCCTGTTATCACAGTATACTTAAAATTATGTGACAAAATTTCCAACAGTACATACACTGAATTTAAAAATACATTGAAATCTCCCCCTGGAGGACGATACACTGCTACCACTACTAAATTGAAAGACTTAACCTCCACTGCTGCAATTTCAAAAGACATCTCTACTGACAGCTTCTCCAGCTGCTCACATCCTGTTGCTATTATACTGTTTTTGTCACATATTACTGCTCCACCATGGCAATGGCTGCTTCTTGCAAAACTGGACACCACATAATAACCAGGTATATGGGTTGTATTCAATTCATCGACAAGATTGGTGCACAGTGGCTAACAGTAAGTGAGCATCGTATCAACTCTCAAAAATTTAAAAAAATAGTAGGTGTATAATTCTACAACCATTAGATTCGTGATATCAGTTTACTACGAAAATCTAAAGTCAATAGTCATATATTTGCTTGAGCTATGGAGGTAATAAAAGGTAAACAGGGTTAAAAGTTAAGCATTTTCTTTATTTAAATATTATTCCGTTGCAAATACAAAATTTAACATGGAAATGTTCACAAAAATATCTTAAAAGTATCTGTGTATGACATTATGAACATGGCAGAGTTGAGTAGAGTTGAGTAGAGTTGAGTAGAGTTGAGTAGAGTTGAGTAGAGTTGAGTAGAGTTGAGTAGAGTTGAGTAGAGTTGAGTAGAGTTGAGTAGTGTTGAGCAGTGTTGAGTAGAGTTGAGTAGAGTTGAGTAGAGTTGAGTAGAGTTGAGTAGAGTTGAGTAGAGTTGAGTAGAGTTGAGTAGAGTTGAGTACAGTTGAGTAGAGTTGAGTAGAATTGAGTAGAGTTGAGTAGAATTGAGTAGAGTTGAGTTGAGTAGAGTTGATTTGAGCCGGATTGAGCAGGATTGAGCCGGTTTGAACTGGATTGAACCGGTTTAAACTGGATTGAACCGGATTGAGCCGGATTGAATCGGTTTGAGCCTGTTTGAGCCGGTTTGAGCCGGTTTGAACTGGATTGAATCGGTTTGAACCGGTTTGAACGGGATTGAACTGGATTGAGCCAGATTGAGCCAGATTAAACTGGATTGAACCGGATTGAACTGTACGAGTTACGAGTTACGAATTACGACTTACGATCTACGAGGTACTAGTTACGAATTACAAGATACAAGATGAACCTTCCCACTTATCGTAACGAGTTACTTGCTACTAGATACAAAATACGAGTTCCGAGTTATGGGTAACGAGTTACGAGTTACAAGATACGAGCTCCGAGTCATCGGTTACGCGTTACGAGTTCCTAGTTCTGAGTTTCGCGTCATGAGATACAAAATGCGAGTTTCCACCTATAGGTAACGGGTTACGAACTACTAGATCTAATATACGAGTTCGAGGTTATCGTCATTGATTTACAAGATCCTAGATCAATATTCGAGTTCCGAGTTATGGTCAACGAGTTACGGGATACGAGTTACAAGGTAAGTGATACAAGATATGAGCTCCGAGTTATCGGTAACACTATCGAGTTCCGAGTCCTGAGTTACGCGTCACGAGATACAAGGTGCGAGTTCCCATTTATCGGTAACGATCTACGAGCTACGAGAGGCAAGACACGAGTTCTGAGCTATGGGTAACTAGTTACGAGCTACAAGATACGAGCTCCGAGTTATCGGTTACGCGTTCCGAGTTCCGAGTTCTGAATTACGCGTCATGAGATACAAGATGCGAGTTCCCATTTATCGGTAACGATCTACGAGCTACGAGAGGCAAGCCACGAGTTCTGAGCTATGGGTAAAGAGTTACGAGTTACAAGATACTAGCTCCGAGTTATCGGTTACGCGTTACGAGTTCCGAGTTCTGAGATTCGCGTCATGAGATACAAGATGATAGTTTCCACCTATCGGTTACGAGTTAAAAGCTACTAGATACGAGTTCGAGGTTATCGGCAATGATTTGCGAGATCCGAGATAGAAGATACGAGTTCCGAGTAATGGGTAACGAGTTAGAGATACGAGTTACGAGTTACAAGGTAAGAGATACAAGATACAAGCTCCGAGTTATCGGTAACGCGTTACGCGTTCCAAGGTCTGAGTTACGCGTCACGAGATACAAGTTGCCAGTTCCCACTTATCGGTAACGATTCACGAGCTACGAGAGGCCATATACGAGTTCCTTGTTATTGGTAATGAGTTACAAGCTACGATACACAAGATACGAGTTCCAGGTTATGAGTAGCGAGTTATGAGCTGCGATTTACGAGTTACCAGTTACGAGTTTCGAGTTGCGAGTAACGATATACGAGTTTCGAGTTACCAATTGTCGACTTACGATCTACAAAGTACTAGTTACGAGTTACGAGTTACGAGATACAAGATGCGAGTTCCCACTTATCGTAACGAGTTACGAGCTACTAGACTCAATATAAGAGTTCCAGGTAATCAGTAATGAGTTACGAGCTACTAGATACAAGATACGAGTTCCGAGTTATGGGTAACGAGTTACGAGTTACAAGATACTAGTTCCGAGTTATCGGTTAAGCGTTACGAGTTCCGAGTTCTGAGATTCGCGTCATGAGATACAAGATGAGAGTTTCCACCTATCGGCAACGAGTTACGAACTTCTAGATCTAGGATACGAGTTCGAGGTTATCGTCATTGATCTACATGATCCAAAATCAAGATTCTAGTTCCGAGTTATGGGCAACGAGTTACGGGTTACGAGTTACAAGATGCGAGTTCCCATTTATCGGTAACGATTTACGAGCTACGAGATGCAAGATACGAGTTCCAGGTTATCGGTAATTGATTACAAGTCATGATATATAAGATACGAGTTCCAGGTTATCGGTAATGGATTACAAGTTACGATATATAAAATGCGAGCTCCGAGTTATCGGTAACGCGTTACTAGTTCCGAGTTCTGAGTTACACGTCACGAGATACAAGATGCGAGTTCCGAGTTATCGGTAACGCGTTACGAGTTCCTAGTTCTAAGTTACGCGAGTTATAAGCTGCGATTTACGAGATAGGGGTTACGAGTTTCGATTTACGAGCTTCGAGTTTAGAGTTTCGAGTTGCGAGTTACGATATACGAGTTACGAGTCACGAATTACGACTTACGATCTACGAGGTACTAGTTACGAATTACGAGATACAAGATGAGACTTCCCACTTATCGTAACAAGTTACGAGTTACGAGACACAAGATACGAGTTCCAGGTAATCAGTAATGAGTTACGAGCTACTAGATACAAGATACGAGCTCCGAGTTATGGGTAACTAGTTACGAGTTACAAGATACGAGCTCCGAGTTATCGGTTACGCGTTCCGAGTTCTGAGTTCTGAGTTTCGCTTCATGAGATACAAGATGCGAGTTTCCACCTATCGGTAACGAGTTACGAACTACTAGATCTAGGATACGAGTTCGAGGTTATCGTAATTGGTTTACAAGATCCAAGATCAAGATACGAGTTCCGAGTTATGGTCAACGAGTTACGGGTTACGAGTTACGAGTTGCAAGGTAAGTGATGCAAGATACGAGCTCCGAGTTATCGGTAAAATTTTCGATTTACGCGTCACGAGATACAAGATGCGTGTTCCCATTTATCGGTAACGATTTACGAGCTACGTACTAGCTACTAGATACAAGATACGAGTTCGGAGTTATGGGTAACGGGTTACGAGTCTCGAGTTACCCTTTACAAGGTAAGATATACAAGATACAAGCTCCAAGTTATCGGTAACACGTTACGAGTTCCAAGTTCTGAGTTATGCGTCACGAGATATAAGTTGAGAGTTCCCACTTATCGGAAACGATTTACGAGCTACGAGAGACAACATACGAGTTCGTGGTTATTGGTAATGGATTACAAGCCACGATACACAAGATACGAAACGCGGGTTATCCGTTACGCGTTACGAGTTCCGAGTTCTGAGTTTCGCGTCATGAGATACAAGATGCGAGTTTTCAGCTATAGGTAACTAGTTACGAACTACTAGATCTAGGATACGAGTTCGAGGTTATCGTCATTGATTTACAAGATCCGAGATCAAGATTCGAGTTCCGAGTTATGGGCAACGAGTTACGGGTTACGAGTTACGAATTTTCAAGGTAAGTGATACAAGATACGAGCTCCGAGTTAACGCTAACACTATCGAGTTCCGAGTCCTGAGTTACGCGTTACGAGATAAAAGATGCGAGTTCCCATTTATCGGTAACGATTTACTAGCTAGGAGATGTAAGACACGAGTTCCAGGTTATCGGTAATGGACTACAAGTTGCGATATATAAGATATGAGTTCCAACCTATGGGTAACGAGTTACGAGTTACAAGATACGAGCTCCGAATTATCGGTAACGCGTTACTAGTTCCGAGTTCTGAGTTACACATCACAAGATACAAGATGCGAGTTCAAACTTATTGGTAACGAGTTACGATCCTAAAGATCTACGATACGAGTTCCAGGATATCGGCAATGATTTGCGAGATCCGAGATAGAAGATACGAGTTCCGAGCAATGGGTAACAAGTTACGAGCTACGAGCTACGAGTTACAAGTTAAGAGATACAATATACAACCTCTGAGTTACGTGTCAAGAGATACAAGTTGCGAGTGCCCACTTAACGGTAACGATTTACGAGCTACGAGAGGCAAGATACGAGTTCCTTGTTATTGGTAATGGGTTACAAGCTACGATACACATGATACGAGTTCCGGGTTATGAGTAGCGAGTTATAAGCTGCGATTTACGAGTTTTGAGTTACGAGCTTCGAGTTGAGAGTTACGATATACGAGTTACGAGTTGCGAATTACGACTAACGATCTACTTTCTACAAGGAACTAGTTACGAGTTACGAGATACAAGATGCAAGTACCCACTCATGGTAACGAGTTACGAGCTACGAGATACGAGTTCCAAGTTACGGGTTACGAGTTACGAGTTACAAGGTAAGTGATACAAGATACGAGCTCCGAGTTATCGGTAACGCGTTACTAGTTCCGAGTTCTGAGTTAAACGTCACGAGATACAAGATGCGAGTTCCCATTTCTCGGCAACGATTTACGAGCTACGAGATGCAAGATACGAGTTCAAGGTTATCGGTAATGGATTACAAGTTACGATATATAAGATACGAGGTCCGAGTTATAGGTAACGAGTTACGAGTTACGAGCTACAAGATACGAGCTCCGGGTTATCGGTAACGCGTTACTAGTTTCGAGTTCTGAGTTACACGTTACGAGATACAAGATGCGAGTTCCAAGTTATTGGTAACGAGTTATGATCTTCAAAATCTATGATACGAGTTCTAGGTTGTCGGCAATGATTTGCGAGATCCGAGATAGGAGGTACGAGTTCCGAGTAAAGGATAACGAGTTACGAGTTACGAGTTACGAGTTACGAGTTACGAGTTACGAGTTACGAGTTACGAGTTACGAGTTACTAGTTACGAGTTACGAGTTACGAGTTACGAGTTACGAGTTACGAGTTACGAGTTACGAGTTACGAGTTACGAGTTACGAGTTACGAGTTACGAGTTACGAGTTACGAGTTACGAGTTACGAGTTACGAGTTACGAGTTACGAGTTACGAGTTACGAGTTACGAGTTACGAGTTACGAGTTACGAGTTACGAGTTACGAGTTACGAGTTACGAGTTACGAGTTACGAGTTACGAGTTACGAGTTACGAGTTACGAGTTACGAGTTACGAGTTACGAGTTACGAGTTACGAGTTACGAGTTACGAGTTACGAGTTACGAGTTACGAGTTACGAGTTACGAGTTACGAGTTACGAGTTACGAGTTACGAGTTACGAGTTACGAGTTACGAGTTACGAGATAAATGATGCGAGTTCCCATTTATCGGTACCGATTTACGAGCTACGAGATGCATGATACGAGTTCCAGGTTATCGGTCATGGATTATAAGTTACGATATATAAGTTACGAGGTCCGGGTTATGGGTAGCGAGTTACAAGGTAAGAGAAACAAGATACACGCTCCGAGTTATCGGTCACACGTTACGAGTTCCAAGTTCTGAGTTACACGTCACTAGATACAAGTTGCGAGTTACCACTTATCGGTAACGATTTACGAGCTACGAGAGGCAAGATACAAGATCCTTGTTATTGGTAATGTGTTAGAAGCTACGATACACAAGATACGAGTTCCGGGTTATGAGTAGCGAGTTATATGCTGCGATTAACGAGTTACGAGTTACGAGTTTCGAGTTACGAGTACCGAGTTACGATATACGAGTTACGAGTTGCGAGTTACGAGTTACGAGTTACGAGTTACGAGTTACGAATTACGACTTACGATCTACAAGGTACTAGATACGAGCTACGAGACACAAGATTCGAGTTCCAGGTGATCAGTAATAAGTTACGAGCTACTAGATACAAGATACGAGTTCCGAGTTATGGGTAGCGAGTTACGAGTCACGAGTTACGCTTTACAAGGTAAGATATACAAGATACAAGCTCCAAGTTATCGGTAACACGTTACGAGTTCCAAGTTCTGAGTTATGCGTCAAGAGATAAGTTGAGAGTTCCCACTTATCGGAAACGATTTACGAGCCTACGAGAGGCAAGATACGAGTTCCTTGTTATTGGTAATGGGTTACAAGCCACGATACACAAGATACGAGTTCCGGGTTATCCGTTACGCGTTACGAGTTCCGACTCATGAGTTACGCGTCACGAGATACAAGATGCGAGTTCCCATCTATCGGTAACAATTTACGAGCTAAAGGATGCAAGATACGAGTTCCAGGTTATCGGTAATGTATTATAAGTTACGATATATATGATACGAGCTCCGAGCTATTGGTAGCGAGTTACAAGGTAAAAGATATAAGATACATGCTCCGAGATATCGGTAACGCGTTACGAGTTCCAAGTTCTGAGTTCCGCGTCATGAGATACAAGATGCGAGTTTCCACCTATCGGTAGCGAGTTACGAACTTCTAGATCTAGGATACGACTTCGACGTTATCATCATTGATTTTCTAGATCCGAGATCAAGATTCGAGTTCCAAGGTATGGGCAACGAGTTACGGGTTACGAGATACGAATTACAAGGTAAGTGATACAAGATACGAGCTCCAAATTATCGGTAACACTTTCGAGTTCCGAGTCCTGGGTTACGCGTCACGAGATACAAGATGCGAGTACCCACTTGTTGGTAACGAGTTTCGATCTTCAAGGTCTAGTCTACGAGTTCCAGGTTATCGGCAATGATTTGCGAGATCCGAGATAGAAGATACGAGTTCCGAGCAATGGGTAACGAGTTACGAGCTACGAGTTACGAGTTACAAGGTAAGAGATACAAGATACAAGCTCCGAGTTATCGGTAACGCGTTACGAGTTCCAACTTCTGAGTTACATGTCACGAGATACAAGTTGCGAGTTCCCACTTATCGTAACGAGTTACGAGCTACGAGACAGGAGATACGAGTTCCAAGTAATCAGTAATGAGTTACGAGCTACTAGATACAAGATACGAGTTCCGAGTTATGGGTAACGAGTTACGAGTTACAAGATACGAGCTCCGAGTTATCGGTTACGCATTACGAATTCCGAGCTCTGAGGTTTCCGTCATGAGATACAAGATACGAGTTTCCACCTATCGGTAATGAGTTACGAATTACTAGATCTAGGATAAGAGTTCGAGGCTATCGTCATTGATTTACAAGATCCGAGATCAAGATTCGAGTTCCGAGTTATGGGCAACGAGTTGAGGTTTACGAGTAACGAGTTACAAGGTAAGTGATACAAGATACGAGCTCCGAGTTATCGGTAACGCGTTACTAGTTCCGAGTTCTGAGTTACACGTTACGAGATACAAGTTGCGAGTTCTCATTTATCGGTAACGATTTACGTGCTACGTGATGCAACATACGAGTTCCAGGTTATCGGTAATGGATTACAAGTTACGATATATAAGATACGAGTTCCGAGTTATTGGTAACACTATCGAGTTCCGAGTCCTGAGTTACGCGTCACGAGATACAAGATGCGAGTTCCCATTTATCGGTAACGATCTACGAGCTACGAGAGGCAAGACACGAGTTCTGAGCTATGGGTAACTAGTTACGAGCTACAAGATACGAGCTCCGAGTTATCGGTTACGCGTTCCGAGTTCCGAGTTCCGAGTTCCGAGTTCTGAATTATGCGTCATGAGATACAAGATGCGAGTTCCCATTTATCGGTAACGATCTACGAGCTACGAGAGGCAAGCCACGAGTTCTGAGCTATGGGTAACGAGTTACGAGTTACAAGATACTAGCTCCGAGTTATCGGTTACGCGTTACGAGTTCCGAGTTCTGAGATTCGCGTCATGAGATACAAGATAAGAGTTTCCACCTATCGATTACGAGTTAAAAGCTACTAGATACGAGTTCGAGGTTATCGGCAATGATTTGCGAGATCCGAGATAGAAGATACGAGTTCCGAGTAATGGGTAACGAGTTAGAGATACGAGTTACAAGGTAAGAGATACAAGATACAAGCTCCGAGTTATCGGTAACGCGTTACGCGTTCCAAGGTCTGAGTTACGCGTCACGAGATACAAGTTGCCAGTTCCCACTTATCGGTAACGATTCACGAGTTACGAGAGGCCATATACGAAGTCCTTGTTATTGGTAATGAGTTACAAGCTACGATACACAAGATACGAGTTCCAGGTTATGAGTAGCGAGTTATGAGCTGCGATTTACGAGTTACGAGTTACGAGTTTCGAGTTACGAGTTTCGAGTTGCGAGTAACGATATACGAGTTTCGAGTTACCAATTGTCGACTTACGATCTACAAGGTACTAGTTACGAGTTACGAGATACAAGATGCGAGTTCCCACTTATCGTAACGAGTTACGAGCTACTAGACTCAATATAAGAGTTCCAGGTAATCAGTAATGAGTTACGAGCTACTAGATACAAGATACGAGTTCCGAGTTATGGATAACGAGTTACGAGTTACAAGATACTAGTTCCGAGTTATCGGTTACGCGTTACGAGTTCCGAGTTCTGAGATTCGCGTCATGAGATACAAGATGAGAGTTTCCACCTATCGGCAACGAGTTACGAACTTCTAGATCTAGGATACGAGTTCGAGGTTATCGTCATTGATCTACATGATCCAAAATCAAGATTCTAGTTCCGAGTTATGGGCAACGAGTTACGGGTTACGAGTTACAAGATGCGAGTTCCCATTTATCGGTAACGATTTACGAGCTACGAGATGCAAGATACGAGTTCCAGGTTATCGGTAATTGATTACAAGTCATGATATATAAGATACGAGTTCCAGGATATCGGTAATGGATTACAAGTTACGATATATAAGATGCGAGCTCCGAGTTATCGGTAACGCGTTACTAGTTCCGAGTTCTGAGTTACACGTCACGAGATACAAGATGCGAGTTCCGAGTTATCGGTAACGCGTTACGAGTTCCTAGTTCTAAGTTACGCGAGTTATAAGCTGCCATTTACGAGATAGGAGTTACGAGTTTCGATTTACGAGCTTCGAGTTTAGAGTTTCGAGTTGCGAGTTACGATATACGAGTTACGAGTCACGAATTACGACTTACGATCTACGAGGTACTAGTTACGAATTACGAGATACAAGATGAGACTTCCCACTTATCGTAACGAGTTACGAGTTACGAGACAGAAGATACGAGCTCCGAGTTATCGGTAACGCGTTACTAGCTCCGAGTTCTGAGTTACACGTCACGAGATATAGTATGCAAGTTCCCACTTATTGATAGCCATTCACGAGCTACGAGAGGCCAGATTCGAGTTCCTTGTTATTGGTAATGGGTTACAGGGTACTATACACAAGATACGAGTTCCGGGCTATGAGAAGCGAGTTATGAGCTGCGATTTACGAGTTACGAGTTTCGAGTTGCGAGCTACGATATACGAGTTACGAGTTACGAGATACAAAATGAGACTTCCCACTTATCGTAACAAGTTACGAGCTACGAGACACAAGATACGAGTTCCAGGTAATCAGTAATGAGTTACGAGCTACTAGATACAAGATACGAGCTCCGAGTTATGGGTAACTAGTTACGAGTTACAAGATACGAGCTCCGAGTTATCGGTTACGCGTTCCGAGTTCTGAGTTCTGAGTTTCGCTTCATGAGATACAAGATGCGAGTTTCCACCTATCGGTAACGAGTTACGAACTACTAGATCTAGGATACGAGTTCGAGGTTATCGTAATTGGTTTACAAGATCCAAGATCAAGATACGAGTTCCGAGTTATGGGCAACGAGTTACGGGTTACGAGTTACGAGTTGCAAGGTAAGTGATGCAAGATACGAGCTCCGAGTTATCGGTAAAACTTTCGATTTACGCGTCACGAGATACAAGATGCGTGTTCCCATTTATCGGTAACGATTTACGAGCTACGTACTAGCTACTAGATACAAGATACGAGTTCGGAGTTATGGGTAACGGGTTACGAGTCTCGAGTTACCCTTTACAAGGGAAGATATACAAGATACAAGCTGCAAGTTATCGGTAACACGTTACGAGTTCCAAGTTCTGAGTTATGCGTCACGAGATATAAGTTGAGAGTTCCCACTTATCGGAAACAATTTACGAGCTACGAGAGACAACATACGAGTTCGTGGTTATTGGTAATGGATTACAAGCCACGATACACAAGATACGAGACCCGGGTTATCCGTTACGCGTTACGAGTTCCGAGTTCTGAGTTTCGCGTCATGAGATACAAGATGCGAGTTTTCACCTATAGGTAACTAGTTACGAACTACTAGATCTAGGATACGAGTTCGAGGTTATCGTCATTGATTTACAAGATCCGAGATCAAGATTCGAGTTCCGAGTTATGGGCAACGAGTTACGGGTTACGAGTTACGAATTTTCAAGGTAAGTGATACAAGATACGAGCTCCGAGTTATCGCTAACACTATCGAGTTCCGAGTCCTGAGTTACGCGTTACGAGATAAAAGATGCGAGTTCCCATTTATCGGTAACGATTTACTAGCTAGGAGATGTAAGACACGAGTTCCAGGTTATCGGTAATGGACTACAAGTTGCGATATATAAGATATGAGTTCCAACCTATGGGTAACGAGTTACGAGTTACAAGATACGAGCTCCGAATTATCGGTAACGCGTTACTAGTTCCGAGTTCTGAGTTACACATCACAAGATACAAGATGCGAGTTCAAACTTATTGGTAACGAGTTACGATCCTAAAGATCTACGATACGAGTTCCAGGATATCGGCAATGATTTGCGAGATCCGAGATAGAAGATACGAGTTCCGAGCAATGGGTAACAAGTTACGAGCTACGAGCTACGAGTTAAAAGTTAAGAGATACAATATACAACCTCTGAGTTACGTGTCAAGAGATACAAGTTGCGAGTGCCCACTTAACGGTAACGATTTACGAGCTACGAGAGGCAAGATACGAGTTCCTTGTTATTGGTAATGGGTTACAAGCTACGATACACATGATACGAGTTCCGGGTTATGAGTAGCGAGTTATAAGCTGCGATTTACGAGTTTCGAGTTACGAGCTTCGAGTTGAGAGTTACGATATACGAGTTACGAGTTGCGAATTACGACTAACGATCTACTTTCTACAAGGAACTAGTTACGAGTTACGAGATACAAGATGCAAGTACCCACTCATGGTAACGAGTTATAAGCTACGAGATACGAGTTCCAAGTTACGGGTTACGAGTTACGAGTTACAAGGTAAGTGATACAAGATACGAGCTCCGAGTTATCGGTAACGCGTTACGAGCTCTGAGTTAAACGTCACGAGATACAAGATGCGAGTTCCCATTTATCGGCAACGATTTACGAGCTACGAGATGCAAGATACGAGTTCAAGGTTATCGGTAATGGATTACAAGTTACGATATATAAGATACGAGGTCCGAGTTATAGGTAACGAGTTACGAGTTACGAGCTACAAGATACGAGCTCCGGGTTATCGGTAACGCGTTACTAGTTTCGAGTTCTGAGTTACACGTTACGAGATACAAGATGCTAGTTCCAAGTTATTGGTAACAAGTTATGATCTTCAAAATCTATGATACGGGTTCTAGGTTGTCGGCAATGATTTGCGAGATCCGAGATAGGAGGTACGAGTTGCGAGTAAAGGATAACGAGTTACGAGTTACGAGTTACGAGTTACGAGTTACGAGTTACGAGTTACGAGTTACGAGTTACGAGTTACGAGTTACGAGTTACGAGTTACGAGTTACGAGTTACGAGTTACGAGTTACGAGTTACGAGTTACGAGTTACGAGTTACGAGTTACGAGTTACGAGTTACGAGTTACGAGTTACGAGTTACGAGTTACGAGTTACGAGTTACGAGTTACGAGTTACGAGTTACGAGTTACGAGTTACGAGTTACGAGTTACGAGTTACGAGTTACGAGTTACGAGTTACGAGTTACGAGTTACGAGTTACGAGTTACGAGTTACGAGTTACGAGTTACGAGTTACGAGTTACGAGTTACGAGTTACGAGTTACGAGTTACGAGTTACGAGCTACGAGTTACGAGTTACGAGTTACGAGTTACGAGTTACGAGTTACGAGTTACGAGTTACGAGTTACGAGTTACGAGTTACGAGTTACGAGTTACGAGTTACGAGTTACGAGTTACGAGTTACGAGTTACGAGTTACGAGTTACGAGTTACGAGTTACGAGTTACGAGTTACGAGTTACGAGTTACGAGTTACGAGTTACGAGTTACGAGTTACGAGTTACGAGTTACGAGTTACGAGTTACGAGTTACGAGTTACGAGTTACGAGTTACGAGTTACGAGTTACGAGTTACGAGTTACGAGTTACGAGTTACGAGTTACGAGTTACGAGTTACGAGTTACGAGTTACGAGTTACGAGTTACGAGTTACGAGTTACGAGTTACGAGTTACGAGTTACGAGTTACGAGTTACGAGTTACGAGTTACGAGTTACGAGTTACGAGTTACGAGTTACGAGTTACGAGTTACGAGTTACGAGTTACGAGTTACGAGTTACGAGTTACGAGTTACGAGTTACGAGTTACGAGTTACGAGTTACGAGTTACGAGTTACGAGTTACGAGTTACGAGTTACGAGTTACGAGATAAATGATGCGAGTTCCCATTTATCGGTACCGATTTACGAGCTACGAGATGCATGATACGAGTTCCAGGTTATCGGTCATGGATTATAGGTTACGATATATAAGTTACGAGGTCCGGGTTATGGGTAGCGAGTTACAAGGTAAGAGAAACAAGATACACGCTCCGAGTTATCGGTCACACGTTACGAGTTCCAAGTTCTGAGTTACACGTCACTAGATACAAGTTGCGAGTTACCACTTATCGGTAACGATTTACGAGCTACGAGAGGCAAGATACAAGATCCTTGTTATTGGTAATGTGTTACAAGCTACGATACACAAGATACGAGTTCCGGGTTATGAGTAGCGAGTTATATGCTGCGATTAACGAGTTACGAGTTTCGAGTTACGAGTACCGAGTTACGATATACGAGTTACGAGTTACGAATTACGACTTACGATCTACGAGGTACTAGCTACGAGTTACGAGATGAAAGATGCAAGTTCCCATTTATCGTAAATAGTTACGAGTTACAAGATACGATCTACGAGTTATTAGATACGCGTTACGAGTTCCAAGTTCTGAGTTACGCGTCACCAGATACAAGTCACGAGTTCCCACTAATCAGTAACTATTTACGAGCTACGAGAGGCAAGATACGAGTTCCTTGTTATTGGTAATGGGTTACAAGCTACGATACACAAGATACGAGTTCCGGGTTATCAGTAATGAGTTACGAGCTACTATATACAAGATGCGAGTTCCCATCTATGGGTAACGATTTACGAGCTACGAGATGCATGATACGAGTTCCAGGTTACCGGTAATGGATTATAAGTTACGATATTTAAAATACGGGGTCCGGGTTATTGGTAGCGAGTTACAAGGTAAGAGATACAAGATACATGCTCCGAGCTATCGGTAACGCGTTACGAGTTCCAAGTTCTGAGTTATGCGTCACTAGATAAAAGTTGCGAGTTCCTACTTATCGGTAACGATTTACGAGCTACGAGAGGCAAGATACAAGATCCTTGTTATTGTAATGTGTTACAAGCTACGATACACAAGATACGAGCTCCGGGTTATGAGCAGCGTGTTATAAGCTGCGATTTAAGAGTTACGAGTTTCGAGTTACGAGTTTCGAGTTGCGAGTTACCATATACGAGTTACGAGTAACGAATTACGACCTACGATCTACGAGGTACTAGTTACGAGTTACGAGATGCGAGTTCCCACTTATCGTAACGAGATACGAGCTACGAGACACAAGTACGAGTTCCAGGTAATCAGTAATGAGTTACGAGCTACTAGATACAAGATACGTGTTCCGAGTGATGGGTAACGTGTTACGAGTTACAGTATACGAGCACCCGAGTTATTGTACTATCGGTAACGAGTTACAAACTACTAGATCTAGGACACAAGTTCGTGGCTATCGTCATTGATTTACAAAATCCGAGATCAAGTTTCGAGTTCCGAGTTATGGGCAACGAGTTATTGGTTACGAGTTACGAGATACAAAGTAAATGATACAAGATACGAGTTACGAGTTATCGGTAACACTTTCGAGTTCCGAGTCCTGAGTTACGCGTCACGAGATACAAGATGGGAGTTCTCATCTATCGGTAACGATTTACTAGCTACGAGATGCAAGATACGAGTTCCAGGTTATCGGTAGTGGATTACAAGTTACCATATATATGATACGAGTTCCGAGTTATTGGTAGCGTGTTACAAGGTAAGAGATATAAGATGCATGCTCTGAGTTATCGGTAACGCTTTACGAGTTCCAAGTTCTGAGTTACGCGTCACTAGATACAAGTTGCGAGTTCCCTCTTATCGGTAACGATTTACGAGCTACGAGAGGCAAGATACAAGATCCTTGTTATTGGTAATGTTTTACAAGCTACGATACACAAGATACGAGTTCCGGGTTATGAGTGGCGAGTTATAAGCTGCGATTTACGAGTTACGAGTCAAGAGTTTGGAGTTACGAGTTTAGAGTTACGAGTTTCGAGTTGCGGGTTACCATGTACGAGTTACGAGTTACGACTTACGATCTACAAGGTACTAGATAAGAGCTACGAGACACAAGATACGAGTTCCGAGTTATGGGTAACGAGTTACGAGTCACGAGTTACGCTTCACAAGGTAAGATATACAAGATACAACCTCCAAGTTATCGGTAACACGTTACGAGTTCCAAGTTCTGTGTTATGCGTCACGAGATATAAGTTGGGAGTTCCCAATTACGATACACAAGATACGAAACGCGGGTTATCCGTTACGCGTTACGAGTTCCGAGTTCTGAGTTTCGCGTCATGAGATACAAGATGCGAGTTTTCAGCTATAGGTAACTAGTTACGAACTACTAGATCTAGGATACGAGTTCGAGGTTATCGTCATTGATTTACAAGATCCGAGATCAAGATTCGAGTTCCGAGTTATGGGCAACGAGTTACGGGTTACGAGTTACGAATTTTCAAGGTAAGTGATACAAGATACGAGTTCCGAGTTATCGCTAACACTATCGAGTTCCGAGTCCTGAGTTACGCGTTACGAGATAAAAGATGCGAGTTCCCATTTATCGGTAACGATTTACTAGCTAGGAGATGTAAGACACGAGTTCCAGGTTATCGGTAATGGACTACAAGTTGCGATATATAAGATATGAGTTCCAACCTATGGGTAACGAGTTACGAGTTACAAGATACGAGCTCCGAATTATCGGTAACACGTTACTAGTTCCGAGTTCTGAGTTACACATCACAAGATACAAGATGCGAGTTCAAACTTATTGGTAACGAGTTACGATCCTAAAGATCTACGATACGAGTTCCAGGATATCGGCAATGATTTGCGAGATCCGAGATAGAAGATACGAGTTCCGAGCAATGGGTAACAAGTTACGAGCTACGAGCTACGAGTTACAAGTTAAGAGATACAATATACAACCTCTGAGTTACGTGTCAAGAGATACAAGTTGCGAGTGCCCACTTAACGGTAACGATTTACGAGCTACGAGAGGCAAGATACGAGTTCCTTGTTATTGGTAATGGGTTACAAGCTACGATACACATGATACGAGTTCCGGGTTATGAGTAGCGAGTTATAAGCTGCGATTTACGTGTTTTGAGTTACGAGCTTCGAGTTGAGAGTTACGATATACGAGTTACGAGTTGCGAATTACGACTAACGATCTACTTTCTACAAGGAACTAGTTACGAGTTACGAGATACAAGATGCAAGTACCCACTCATGGTAACGAGTTACGAGCTACGAGATACGAGTTCCAAGTTACGGGTTACGAGTTACGAGTTACAAGGTAAGTGATACAAGATACGAGCTCCGAGTTATCGGTAACGCGTTACTAGTTCCGAGTTCTGAGTTAAACGTCACGAGATACAAGATGCGAGTTCCCATTTCTCGGCAACGATTTACGAGCTACGAGATGCAAGATACGAGTTCAAGGTTATCGGTAATGGATTACAAGTTACGATATATAAGATACGAGGTCCGAGTTATAGGTAACGAGTTACGAGTTACGAGCTACAAGATACGAGCTCCGGGTTATCGGTAACGCGTTACTAGTTTCGAGTTCTGAGTTACACGTTACGAGATACAAGATGCGAGTTCCAAGTTATTGGTAACGAGTTATGATCTTCAAAATCTATGATACGAGTTCTAGGTTGTCGGCAATGATTTGCGAGATCCGAGATAGGAGGTACGAGTTCCGAGTAAAGGATACCGAGTTACGAGTTACGAGTTACGAGTTACGAGTTACGAGTTACGAGTTACGAGTTACGAGTTACGAGTTACGAGTTACGAGTTACGAGTTACGAGTTACGAGTTACGAGTTACGAGTTACGAGTTACGAGTTACGAGTTACGAGTTACGAGTTACGAGTTACGAGTTACGAGTTACGAGTTACGAGTTACGAGTTACGAGTTACGAGTTACGAGTTACGAGTTACGAGTTACGAGTTACGAGTTACGAGTTACGAGTTACGAGTTACGAGTTACGAGTTACGAGTTACGAGTTACGAGTTACGAGTTACGAGTTACGAGTTACGAGTTACGAGTTACGAGTTACGAGTTACGAGTTACGAGTTACGAGTTACGAGTTACGAGTTACGAGATAAATGATGCGAGTTCCCATTTATCGGTACCGATTTACGAGCTACGAGATGCATGATACGAGTTCCAGGTTATCGGTCATGGATTATAAGTTACGAGGTCCGAGTTATGGGTAGCGAGTTACAAGGTAAGAGAAACAAGATACACGCTCCGAGTTATCGGTCACACGTTACGAGTTCCAAGTTCTGAGTTACACGTCACTAGATACAAGTTGCGAGTTACCACTTATCGGTAACGATTTACGAGCTACGAGAGGCAAGATACAAGATCCTTGTTATTGGTAATGTGTTAGAAGCTACGATACACAAGATACGAGTTCCGGGTTATGAGTAGCGAGTTATATGCTGCGATTAACGAGTTACGAGTTACGAGTTTCGAGTTACGAGTACCGAGTTACGATATACGAGTTACGAGTTACGAGTTACGAGTTACGAATTACGACTTGCGATCTACAAGGTACTAGATACGAGCTACGAGACACAAGATTCGAGTTCCAGGTGATCAGTAATAAGTTACGAGCTACTAGATACAAGATACGAGTTCCGAGTTATGGGTAGCGAGTTACGAGTCACGAGTTACGCTTTACAAGGTAAGATATACAAGATACAAGCTCCAAGTTATCGGTAACACGTTACGAGTTCCAAGTTCTGAGTTATGCGTCAAGAGATAAGTTGAGAGTTCCCACTTATCGGAAACGATTTACGAGCCTACGAGAGGCAAGATACGAGTTCCTTGTTATTGGTAATGGGTTACAAGCCACGATACACAAGATACGAGTTCCGGGTTATCCGTTACGCGTTACGAGTTCCGACTCATGAGTTACGCGTCACGAGATACAAGATGCGAGTTCCCATCTATCGGTAACAATTTACGAGCTAAAGGATGCAAGATACGAGTTCCAGGTTATCGGTAATGTATTATAAGTTACGATATATATGATACGACCTCCGAGCTATTGGTAGCGAGTTACAAGGTAAAAGATATAAGATACATGCTCCGAGATATCGGTAACGCGTTACGAGTTCCAAGTTCTGAGTTCCGCGTCATGAGATACAAGATGCGAGTTTCCACCTATCGGTAGCGAGTTACGAACTTCTAGATCTAGGATACGACTTCGACGTTATCATCATTGATTTTCTAGATCCGAGATCAAGATTCGAGTTCCAAGGTATGGGCAACGAGTTACGGGTTACGAGATACGAATTACAAGGTAAGTGATACAAGATACGAGCTCCAAATTATCGGTAACACTTTCGAGTTCCGAGTCCTGGGTTACGCGTCACGAGATACAAGATGCGAGTACCCACTTGTTGGTAACGAGTTTCGATCTTCAAGATCTAGTCTACGAGTTCCAGGTTATCGGCAATGATTTGCGAGATCCGAGATAGAAGATACGAGTTCCGAGCAATGGGTAACGAGTTACGAGCTACGAGTTACGAGTTACAAGGTAAGAGATACAAGATACAAGCTCCGAGTTATCGGTAACGCGTTACGAGTTCCAACTTCTGAGTTACATGTCACGAGATACAAGTTGCGAGTTCCCACTTATCGTAACGAGTTACGAGCTACGAGACAGGAGATACGAGTTCCAAGTAATCAGTAATGAGTTACGAGCTACTAGATACAAGATACGAGTTCCGAGTTATGGGTAACGAGTTACGAGTTACAAGATACGAGCTCCGAGTTATCGGTTACGCATTACGAATTCCGAGCTCTGAGTTTTCCGTCATGAGATACAAGATACGACTTTCCACCTATCGGTAATGAGTTACGAATTACTAGATCTAGGATAAGAGTTCGAGGCTATCGTCATTGATTTACAAGATCCGAGATCAAGATTCGAGTTCCGAGTTATGGGCAACGAGTTGAGGTTTACGAGTAACGAGTTACAAGGTAAGTGATACAAGATACGAGCTCCGAGTTATCGGTAACGCGTTCCGAGTTCTGAGTTACACGTTACGAGATACAAGTTGCGAGTTCTCATTTATCGGTAACGATTTACGTGCTACGTGATGCAACATACGAGTTCCAGGTTATCGGTAATGGATTACAAGTTACGATATATAAGATACGAGTTCCGAGTTATTGGTAACACTATCGAGTTCCGAGTCCTGAGTTACGCGTCACGAGATACAAGATGCGAGTTCCCATTTATCGGTAACGATCTACGAGCTACGAGAGGCAAGACACGAGTTCTGAGCTATGGGTAACTAGTTACGAGCTACAAGATACGAGCTCCGAGTTATCGGTTACGCGTTCCGAGTTCCGAGTTCTGAATTACGCGTCATGAGATACAAGATGCGAGTTCCCATTTATCGGTAACGATCTACGAGCTACGAGAGGCAAGCCACGAGTTCTGAGCTATGGGTAACGAGTTACGAGTTACAAGATACTAGCTCCGAGTTATCGGTTACGCGTTACGAGTTCCGAGTTCTGAGATTCGCGTCATGAGATACAAGATAAGAGTTTCCACCTATCGATTACGAGTTAAAAGCTACTAGATACGAGTTCGAGGTTATCGGCAATGATTTGCGAGATCCGAGATAGAAGATACGAGTTCCGAGTAATGGGTAACGAGTTAGAGATACGAGTTACGAGTTACAAGGTAAGAGATACAAGATACAAGCTCCGAGTTATCGGTAACGCGTTACGCGTTCCAAGGTCTGAGTTACGCGTCACGAGATACAAGTTGCCAGTTCCCACTTATCGGTAACGATTCACGAGCTACGAGAGGCCATATACGAAGTCCTTGTTATTGGTAATGAGTTACAAGCTACGATACACAAGATACGAGTTCCAGGTTATGAGTAGCGAGTTATGAGCTGCGATTTACGAGTTACGAGTTACGAGTTTCGAGTTACGAGTTTCGAGTTGCGAGTAACGATATACGAGTTTCGAGTTACCAATTGTCGACTTACGATCTACAAGGTACTAGTTACGAGTTACGAGATACAAGATGCGAGTTCCCACTTATCGTAACGAGTTACGAGCTACTAGACTCAATATAAGAGTTCCAGGTAATCAGTAATGAGTTACGAGCTACTAGATACAAGATACGAGTTCCGAGTTATGGATAACGAGTTACGAGTTACAAGATACTAGTTCCGAGTTATCGGTTACGCGTTACGAGTTCCGAGTTCTGAGATTCGCGTCATGAGATACAAGATGAGAGTTTCCACCTATCGGCAACGAGTTACGAACTTCTAGATCTAGGATACGAGTTCGAGGTTATCGTCATTGATCTACATGATCCAAAATCAAGATTCTAGTTCCGAGTTATGGGCAACGAGTTACGGGTTACGAGTTACAAGATGCGAGTTCCCATTTATCGGTAACGATTTACGAGCTACGAGATGCAAGATACGAGTTCCAGGTTATCGGTAATTGATTACAAGTCATGATATATAAGATACGAGTTCCAGGATATCGGTAATGGATTACAAGTTACGATATATAAGATGCGAGCTCCGAGTTATCGGTAACGCGTTACTAGTTCCGAGTTCTGAGTTACACGTCACGAGATACAAGATGCGAGTTCCGAGTTATCGGTAACGCGTTACGAGTTCCTAGTTCTAAGCTACGCGAGTTATAAGCTGCGATTTACGAGATAGGAGTTACGAGTTTCGATTTACGAGCTTCGAGTTTAGAGTTTCGAGTTGCGAGTTACGATATACGAGTTACGAGGCACGAATTACGACTTACGATCTACGAGGTACTAGTTACGAATTACGAGATACAAGATGAGACTTCCCACTTATCGTAACGAGTTACGAGTTACGAGACAGAAGATACGAGTTCCAGGTAATCAGTAATGAGTTACGAGCTACTAGATACAAGATACCTGTTCCGAGATATGGGTAACGAGTTACGAGTTACAAGATAAGAGCTCCGAGTTATCGGTAACGCGTTACTAGCTCCGAGTCCTGAGTTACACGTCACGAGATATAGTATGCAAGTTCCCACTTATTGATAGCCATTCACGAGCTACGAGAGGCCAGATTCGAGTTCCTTGTTATTGGTAATGGGTTACAGGGTACTATACACAAGATACGAGTTCCGGGCTATGAGAAGCAAGTTATGAGCTGCGATTTACGAGTTACGAGTTTCGAGTTGCGAGCTACGATATACGAGTTACGAGTTACGAGATACAAAATGAGACTTCCCACTTATCGTAACAAGTTACGAGCTACGAGACACAAGATACGAGTTCCAGGTAATCAGTAATGAGTTACGAGCTACTAGATACAAGATACGAGCTCCGAGTTATGGGTAACTAGTTACGAGTTACAAGATACGAGCTCCGAGTTATCGGTTACGCGTTCCGAGTTCTGAGTTCTGAGTTTCGCTTCATGAGATACAAGATGCGAGTTTCCACCTATCGGTAACGAGTTACGAACTACTAGATCTAGGATACGAGTTCGAGGTTATCGTAATTGGTTTACAAGATCCAAGATCAAGATACGAGTTCCGAGTTATGGTCAACGAGTTACGGGTTACGAGTTACGAGTTGCAAGGTAAGTGATGCAAGATACGAGCTCCGAGTTATCGGTAAAACTTTCGATTTACGCGTCACGAGATACAAGATGCGTGTTCTCATTTATCGGTAACGATTTACGAGCTACGTACTAGCTACTAGATACAAGATACGAGTTCGGAGTTATGGGTAACGGGTTACGAGTCTCGAGTTACCCTTTACAAGGTAAGATATACAAGATACAAGCTGCAAGTTATCGGTAACACGTTACGAGTTCCAAGTTCTGAGTTATGCATCACGAGATATAAGTTGAGAGTTCCCACTTATCGGAAACAATTTACGAGCTACGAGAGACAACATACGAGTTCGTGGTTATTGGTAATGGATTACAAGCCACGATACACAAGATACGAGACCCGGGTTATCCGTTACGCGTTACGAGTTCCGAGTTCTGAGTTTCGCGTCATGAGATACAAGATGCGAGTTTTCACCTATAGGTAACTAGTTACGAACTACTAGATCTAGGATACGAGTTCGAGGTTATCGTCATTGATTTACAAGATCCGAGATCAAGATTCGAGTTCCGAGTTATGGGCAACGAGTTACGGGTTACGAGTTACGAGTTACGAGTTACGAGTTACGAGTTACGAGTTACGAGTTACGAGTTACGAGTTACGAGTTACGAGTTACGAGTTACGAGTTACGAGTTACGAGTTACGAGTTACGAGTTACGAGTTACGAGTTACGAGTTACGAGTTACGAGTTACGAGTTACGAGTTACGAGTTACGAGTTACGAGTTACGAGTTACGAGTTACGAGTTACGAGTTACGAGTTACGAGTTACGAGTTACGAGTTACGAGTTACGAGTTACGAGTTACGAGTTACGAGTTACGAGTTACGAGTTACGAGTTACGAGTTACGAGTTACGAGTTACGAGTTACGAGTTACGAGTTACGAGTTACGAGTTACGAGTTACGAGTTACGAGTTACGAGTTACGAGTTACGAGTTACGAGTTACGAGTTACGAGTTACGAGTTACGAGTTACGAGTTACGAGCTACGAGTTACAAGTTACGAGTTACGAGTTACGAGTTACGAGTTACGAGTTACGAGTTACGAGTTACGAGTTACGAGTTACGAGTTACGAGTTACGAGTTACGAGTTACGAGTTACGAGTTACGAGTTACGAGTTACGAGTTACGAGTTACGAGTTACGAGTTACGAGTTACGAGTTACGAGTTACGAGTTACGAGTTACGAGTTACGAGTTACGAGTTACGAGTTACGAGTTACGAGTTACGAGTTACGAGCTACGAGTTACGAGTTACGAGTTACGAGTTACGAGTTACGAGTTACGAGTTACGAGTTACGAGTTACGAGTTACGAGTTACGAGTTACGCGTTACGAGTTATGAGTTACGAGTTACGAGATAAATGATGCGAGTTCCCATTTATCGGTACCGCTTTACGAGCTACGAGATGCATGATACGAGTTCCAGGTTATCGGTCATGGATTATAGGTTACGATATATAAGTTACGAGGTCCGGGTTATGGGTAGCGAGTTACAAGGTAAGAGAAACAAGATACACGCTCCGAGTTATCGGTCACATGTTACGAGTTCCAAGTTCTGAGTTACACGTCACTAGATACAAGTTGCGAGTTACCACTTATCGGTAACGATTTACGAGCTACGAGAGGCAAGATACAAGATCCTTGTTATTGGTAATGTGTTACAAGCTACGATACACAAGATACGAGTTCCGGGTTATGAGTAGCGAGTTATATGCTGCGATTAACGAGTTACGAGTTTCGAGTTACGAGTACCGAGTTACGATATACGAGTTACGAGTTACGAATTACGACTTACGATCTACGAGGTACTAGCTACGAGTTACGAGATGAAAGATGCAAGTTCCCATTTATCGTAAATAGTTACGAGTTACAAGATACGATCTACGAGTTATTAGATACGCGTTACGAGTTCCAAGTTCTGAGTTACGCGTCACCAGATACAAGTCACGAGTTCCCACTAATCAGTAACTATTTACGAGCTACGAGAGGCAAGATACGAGTTCCTTGTTATTGGTAATGGGTTACAAGCTACGATACACAAGATACGAGTTCCGGGTTATCAGTAATGAGTTACGAGCTACTATATACAAGATGCGAGTTCCCATCTATGGGTAACGATTTACGAGCTACGAGATGCATGATACGAGTTCCAGGTTACCGGTAATGGATTATAAGTTACGATATTTAAAATACGGGGTCCGGGTTATTGGTAGCGAGTTACAAGGTAAGAGATACAAGATACATGCTCCGAGCTATCGGTAACGCGTTACGAGTTCCAAGTTCTGAGTTATGCGTCACTAGATAAAAGTTGCGAGTTCCTACTTATCGGTAACGATTTACGAGCTACGAGAGGCAAGATACAAGATCCTTGTTATTGTAATGTGTTACAATCTACGATACACAAGATACGAGCTCCGGGTTATGAGCAGCGTGTTATAAGCTGCGATTTAAGAGTTACGAGTTTCGAGTTACGAGTTTCGAGTTGCGAGTTACCATATACGAGTTACGAGTAACGAATTACGACCCAAGTACGAGTTCCAGGTAATCAGTAATGAGTTACGAGCTACTAGATACAAGATACGTGTTCCGAGTGATGGGTAACGTGTTACGAGTTACAGTATACGAGCACCCGAGTTATTGTACTATCGGTAACGAGTTACAAACTACTAGATCTAGGATACAAGTTCGTGGCTATCGTCATTGATTTACAAAATCCGAGATCAAGATTCGAGTTCCGAGTTATGGGCAACGAGTTATTGGTTACGAGTTACGAGATACAAAGTAAATGATACAAGATACGAGTTACGAGTTATCGGTAACACTTTCGAGTTCCGAGTCCTGAGTTACGCGGCACGAGATACAAGATGGGAGTTCTCATCTATCGGTAACGATTTACTAGCTACGAGATGTAAGATACGAGTTCCAGGTTATCGGTAGTGGATTACAAGTTACCATATATATGATACGAGTTCCGAGTTATTGGTAGCGTGTTACAAGGTAAGAGATATAAGATGCATGCTCTGAGTTATCGGTAACGCTTTACGAGTTCCAAGTTCTGTGTTATGCGTCACGAGATATAAGTTGGGAGTTCCCAATTATCGGAAACGATTTACGAGCTACGAGGGGCAAGATACGAGTTCCTTGTTATTGGTAATGGGTTACAAGCCACGATACACAAGACACGAGTTCAGGGTTATCCGTTACGCGTCACGAGTTCCGAGTCATGAGTTACGCCTCACGAGATACAAGATGCGAGTTCCCATCTATCGGTAATGATTTACGAGCTACGAGATGCAAGGTACGAGTTTCAGGTTATCGGTAATGTATTACAAGTTACGATATATATGGTACGAGTTCCGAGTTATTGGTAGCGAGTTACAAGGTAAGAGATATAAGATGCGTGCTCTGAGTTATCGGTAACGGGTTACGAGTTCCAAGTTCTGCGTTACGCGTCGCTAGATACAAGTTGCGAGTTGCCTCTTATCTGTAACGATTTACGAGCTACGAGAGGCAAGATAAAAGATCCTTGTTATTAGTAATGTGTTACATGCTACGATACACAAGATACGAGTTCCGGGTTATGAGGAGCGAGTTATATGCTGCGATTTACGAGTTACCAGCTAAGAGTTTCGAGTTACGAGTTTCGAGTTGCGGGTTATCATGTACGAGTTACGAGTTAAGAATTACGACTTACGATCTACAAGGTACTAGATACGAGCTACGAGACGCAAGATTCGAGTTCCAGGTGATCAGTAATAAGTTACGAGCTACTAGATACAAGATACGAGTTCCGAGTTATGGGTAGCGAGTTACGAGTCACGAGTTACGCTTTACAAGGTAAGATATACAAGATACAAGCTCCAAGTTATCGGTAACACGTTACGAGTTCCAAGTTCTGAGTTATGCGTCACGAGATAAGTTGAGAGTTCCCACTTATCGGAAACGATTTACGAGCCTACGAGAGGCAAGATACGAGTTCCTTGTTATTGGTAATGGGTTACAAGCCACGATACACAAGATACGAGTTCCGGGTTATCCGTTACGCGTTACGAGTTCCGACTCATGAGTTACGCGTCACGAGATACAAGATGCGAGTTCCCATCTATCGGTAACAATTTACGAGCTAAAGGATGCAAGATACGAGTTCCAGGTTATCGGTAATGTATTATAAGTTACGATATATATGATACGAGCTCCGAGCTATTGGTAGCGAGTTACAAGGTAAAAGATATAAGATACATGCTCCGAGATATCGGTAACGCGTTACGAGTTCCAAGTTCTGAGTTCCGCGTCATGAGATACAAGATGCGAGTTTCCACCTATCGGTAGCGAGTTACGAACTTCTAGATCTAGGATACGACTTCGACGTTATCATCATTGATTTTCTAGATCCGGGATCAAGATTCGAGTTCCAAGTTATGGGCAACGAGTTACGGGTTACGAGATACGAATTACAAGGTAAGTGATACAAGATACGAGCTCCAAATTATCGGTAACACTTTCGAGTTCCGAGTCCTGGGTTACGCGTCACGAGATACAAGATGCGAGTACCCACTTGTTGGTAACGAGTTACGATCTTCAGGATCTAGTCTACGAGTTCCAGGTTATCGGCAATGATTTGCGAGATCCGAGATAGAAGATACGAGTTCCGAGCAATGGGTAACGAGTTACGAGCTACGAGTTACGAGTTACAAGGTAAGAGATACAAGATACAAGCTCCCAGTTATCGGTAACGCGTTACGAGTTCCAACTTCTGAGTTACATGTCACGAGATACAAGTTGCGAGTTCCCACTTATCGTAACGAGTTACGAGCTACGAGACAGGAGATACGAGTTCCAAGTAATCAGTAATGAGTTACGAGCTACTAGATACAAGTTACGAGTTTCGAGTTATGGGTAACGAGTTACGAGTTACAAGATACGAGCTCCGAGTTATCGGTTACGCATTACGAGTTCCGAGCTCTGAGTTTTCCGTCATGAGATACAAGATACGAGTTTCCACCTATCGGTAATGAGTTACGAATTACTAGATCTAGGATAAGAGTTCGAGGCTATCGTCATTGATTTACAAGATCCGAGATCAAGATTCGAGTTCCGAGTTATGGGCAACGAGTTGAGGTTTACGAGTAACGAGTTACAAGGTAAGTGATACAAGATACGAGCTCCGAGTTATCGGTAACGCGTTACTAGTTCCGAGTTCTGAGTTACACGTTACGAGATACAAGTTGCGAGTTCTCATTTATCGGTAACGATTTACGTGCTACGTGATGCAACATACGAGTTCCAGGTTATCGGTAATGGATTACAAGTTACGATATATAAGATACGAGTTCCGAGTTATTGGTAACGAGTTACAAGGTAAGTGATACAAGATACATGCTCCAAATTATCAGTAACGTGTTACGAGTTACAAGTTCTGAGATACGCGTCACTAGATACAAGTTGCGAGTTCCCACTTATCGGTAACGATTTACGAGCTACGAGAGGCAAGATACAAGATCCTTGCTATTGGTAATGTGTTACAAGCTACGATACACAAGATACGATCTACAAGGTACTAGTTACGAGTTACGGGATACAAGATGCAAGTTCCCACTTATTGGTAACGAGTTACGAGATACGAAAGGCAAGATCAAAGATCCTTGTTATTGGTAATGTGTTACAAGCTACGATACACAAGATATGAGTTCCGGGTGATCAGTAATGAGTTACGAGCTACTAGATACAAGATAGCTCCGAGTTGTCGGTTAAACTTTACGAGTTCAGTGTTCTGAGTTCCGCGTCATGAGATACAAGATGCGAGTTTCCACCTATCGGTAACGAGTTACGGGTTACGAGTTACGAATTACAAGGTGAGTGATACAACATACGAGCTCCAAATTATCGGTAATACTTTCGAGTTCCGAGTCCTGAGTTACGCGTCACGAGATAAAAGATGCGAGTTCCCATTTATCGGTACCGATTTACGAGCTACGAGATGCATGATACGAGTTCCAGGTTATCGGTAATGGATTATAAGTTATATTTATATTTAAGATACGAGGTCCGGGTTATGGGTAGCGAGTTACAAGGTAAGAGATACAAGATACATGCTCCGAGTTATCGGTAACGCGTTACGAGTTCCAAGTTCTGAGTTACACATCACTAGATACAAGTTGCGAGTTCCCTCTTATCGGTAACGATTTACGAGCTACGAGAGGCAAGATACAAGATCCTTGTTATTGGTAATGTGTTACAAGCTACGAGTTCCGAGTTATAAGCTGCGATTTACGAGTTACGAGTTAAGAGATTGGAGTAACGAGTTTCGAGTTACGAGTTTCGAGTTGCGGGTTACCATGTACGAGTTACGAGTTACGAATTACGACTTACGATCTACAAGGTACTAGATAAGAGCTACGAGACACAAGATACGAGTTCCGAGTTATGGGTAACGAGTTACGAGTTACAAGATACGAGTTCCAAGTTACAGGTTACGAGTTACAAGGTAAGTGATACAAGATACGAGCTCCGAGTTATCGCTAACACTTTGGAGTTCCGAGTCCTGAGTTACGCGTCACGAGATACAAGATGCGAGTTCCCATTTATCGGTAACGATTTACTAGCTAGGAGATGTAAGATACGAGTTCCAGGTTATCGGTAATGGACTACAAGTTGTGATATATAAGATATGAGTTCCGACTTATGGGAAACGAGTTACGAGTTACAAGATACGAGTTCCAAATTACGGGTTACGAGTTACGAGTTACAAGGTAAGTGATACAAGATACGAGCTCCGAGTTATAGGTAACGCGTTACTAGTTCCGAGTTCTGAGTTGCACATCACGAGATACAAGATGCGAGTTCCCATTTATCGGCAACGATTTACGAGCTACGAGATGCAACATACGAGTTCAAGGTTATCGGTTATGGATTACAAGTTACGATATATAAGATACGAGTTCCGAGTTATTGGTAACGAGTTATGATCTTCAAAATCTATGATACGAGTTCCAGGTTGTCGGCAATGATTTGCGAGATCCGAGATAGGAGGTACGAGTTCCGAGTAAAGGATAACGAGTTACGATATACGAGTTACGAGTAACAAACTACGACTTACGATCTACGAGGTACTAGTTACTAGTTACGAGATACAAGATGCCAGTTCCCACTTCTCGTAACGAGTTACGAGCTACGAGACACAAGAGACGAATTCCAGGCAGTCAGTAATGAGTTACGAGCAACTAGATACATGATACGAGTTCCGAGTTATGGGCAACGAGTTACGAATTACAAGGTAAGTGATACAAGATACGAGCTTCGAGTTATCGCTAACACTTTCGAGTTCCGAGTCCTGAGTTACGCGTCACGAGATACAAAATGCGAGTTCCCATTTATCGGTAACGATTTACTAGCTAGGAGATGTAAGATACGAGTTCCAGGTTATCCGTAATGGACTAGAAGTTGCGATATATAAGATATGAGTTCCGACTTATGGGTAACGAGTTACGAGTTACGAGTTACAAGATACGAGCTCCGAGTTATCGGTAACGCGTTACTAGTTCCGAGTTCTGAGTTACACGTCACGAGATACAAGTTGCGAGTGCCCACTTAACGGTAACGATTTACGAGCTACGAGAGGCAAGATACGAGTTACTTGTTATTGGTAATGGGTTACAAGCTACGATACACATGATACGAGTTCCGGGTTATGAGTAGCGAGTTATAAGCTGCGATTTACGAGTTTCGAGTTACAAGCGACGGGTTACGAGTTACGAATTACGACTTACGATCTACTCTCTACAAGGTACCAGTTACGAGTTACGAGATACAAGATGCAAGTTCCCACTCATCGTAACGAGTTACGAGCTACGAGACGCATGATACGAGTTCCAGGTGATCAGTAATGAGTTACGAGCTACTAGATACAAGATACGAGTTCCGTGTTATGGGTAACGAGTTACGAGTTACAAGATACGATTTCCAAGTTAAGGGTTACGAGTTACGAGTTACAAGGTTTGTGATACAAGATACGAGCTGCAAGTTATCGGTAACGCGTTACTAGTTCCGAGTTCTGAGTTACACGTCACGAGATACAAGATGCGAGTTGCCATTTATCGGCAACGATTTACGAGCTACAAGATACAAGATACGAGTTTAAGGTTATCGGTAATGGATTACAAGTTACGATATATAAGATACGAGGTCCGAGTTATAGGTAACGAGTTACGAGTTACGAGCTACAAGATACGATCTCCGAGTTATCGGTAACGCGTTACTAGTTTCGAGTTCTGAGTTACACGTCACGAGATACAAGATGCGAGTTCCCACTTATTGGTAACGAGTTACGATCTTTAAGATCTAGGATACGAGTTCCAGGTTATCGGAAATGATTTGCGAGATCCGAAATAGAAGATACGAGTTCCGAGTAATGGGTAACGAGTTACGAGTTACAAGGTAAGAGATACAAGATACAAGCTCGAAGTTATCGGTAACGCGTTACGAGTTCCAAGTTCCGAGTTACGCGTCACGAGATACAAGTTACGAGTTCCCATTTATTGATAACGATTTACGAGCTACGAGATGCAAGATACGAGTTCCCACTCATCGTAACAAGTTACGAGCTACGAGACACAAGATACGAGTTCCAGGTAATCAGTAATGAGTTACGAGCTACTAGATACAAGATACGGGTTCCGAGTTATGGGTAACGAGTGTTGAGTTATAAGATAAGCTCTCCGGGTTATCGGTTACGCGTTTTAGTTCCGAGTTCTGTGTTTCGCATCATGAGATACAAGATGCGAGTTTTCACCTATCGGTAACTAGTTACGAACTACTAGATCTAGGATACGAGTTCGAGGTTATCGTCATTGATTTACAAGATCCGAGATCAAGATTCGAGTTCCGAGTTATGGGCAACGAGTTACGGGTTACGAGTTACAAGTTACAAGGTAAGTGATACAAGATACGAGCTCCGAGTTATAGGTAACGCGTTACGAGTTCCAAGTCCTGAGCTACGCGTCACGAGATACAAGTTGCGAGTTCCCTCTTATCAGTAACGATTTACGAGCTACGAGAGGCAAGATACGTGTTCCTTGTTAAAGGTAATGGGTTAAAAGCTACGATACACAATATACGAGTTCCTGGTTATGAGTAGCGAGTTATAAGCTGCGATTTACGAGTTACGAGTTTCGAGTTGAGAGCTACGATATACGAGTTACGAGTTACGAGTTACGAATTACGACTTACGATCTACGAGCTACTAGTTACGAGTTACGAGATACAAGATGCGAGTTCCCACTTATCGTAACAGCTTACTAGCTACGAGACACAAGTTAGGAGTTCCAGGTAATCAGTAATGAGTTACGAGCTACTAGATACAAGATACGGGTTCCGAGTTATGGGTAACGAGTAACGAGTAACAAGATGAGAGTACCGAGTTATCGGTTACGCGTTACGAGTTCTGAGTTCTGAGTTTCGCGTCATGAGATACAAGATGCGAGTTTTCACCTATCGATAACGAGTAACGAACTACTAGATCTAGGATACGAGTTCCAGGTTATCGTCATTGATTTACAAGATCCGAGATGAAGATTCGAGTTCCGAGTTATGGGCAACGAGTCACGGGTTACGAGTTACAAGATAAGTGATACAAGATACGAGCTCCGAGTTATCGGTAACACTTACACGTCCCGAGTCCTGAGTTACACGTCACGAGATACAAGATGCGAGTTCCCATCTATCGGTAATGATTTACGAGCTACGAGATGCTAGAAAAGAGTTCTAGGGTATCGGTAATGGATTACAAGTTACGATATATATGATACGAGTTCCGAGTTATTGGTAGCGAGTTACAAGGTAAGAGATATAAGATGCGTGCTCTGAGTTATCGGTAACGGGTTACGAGTTCCAAGTTCTGCGTTACGCGTCGCTAGATACAAGTTGCGAGTTGCCTCTTATCGGTAACGATTTATGAGCTACGAGAGGCAAGATAAAAGATCCTTGTTATTAGTAATGTGTTACATGCTACCATACACAAGATACGAGTTCCGGGTTATGGAGAGCGAGTTATATGCTGCGATTTACGAGTTACCAGCTAAGAGTTTCGAGTTACGAGTTTCTAGTTACGAGTTTCGAGTTGCGGGTTACCATTTTCGAGTTACGAGTTAAGAATTACGACTTACGATCTACAAGGTACTAGATACGAGCTACGAGACACAAGATTCGAGTTCCAGGTGATCAGTAATAAGTTACGAGCTACTAGATACAAGATACGAGTTCCGAGTTTTGGGTAGCGAGTTACGAGTCACGAGTTACGCTTTACAAGGTAAGATATACAAGATACAAGCTCCAAGTTATCGGTAACACGTTACGAGTTCCAAGTTCTGAGTTATGCATCACGAGATAAGTTGAGAGTTCCCACTTATCGGAAACGATTTACGAGCCTACGAGAGGCAAGATACGAGTTCCTTGTTATTGGTAATGGGTTACTAGCCACGATACACAAGATACGAGTTCCGGGTTATCCGTTACGCGTTACGAGTTCCGACTCATGAGTTACGCGTCACGAGATACAAGATGCGAGTTCCCATCTATCGGTAACGATTTACGAGCTACGAGATGCAAGATACGAGTTCCAGGTTATCGGTAATGTATTATAAGTTACGATATATATGATACGAGCTCCGAGTTATTGGTAGCGAGTTACAAGGTAAAAGATATAAGATACATGCTCCGAGTTATCGGTAACGCGTTACGAGTTCCAAGTTCTGAGTTCCGCGTCATGAGATACAAGATGCGAGTTTCCACCTATCGGTAGCGAGTTACGAACTTCTAGATCTAGGATACGACTTCGACGTTATCATCATTGATTTTCTAGATCCGAGATCAAGATTCGAGTTCCAAGTTATGGGCAACGAGTTACGGGTTACGAGATACGAATTACAAGGTATGTGATACAAGATACGAGCTCCAAATTATCGGTAACACGTTCGAGTTCCGAGTCCTCAGTTACGCGTCACGAGATAAAGGATGCGAGTTCCCATTTATCGGTACCGATTTACGAGCTACGAGATGTATGATACGAGTTCCAGGCTATCGGCAATGGATTATATGTTACGATATTTAAGATACGAGGTCCGGGTTATGGGTAGCGAGTTACAAGGTAAGAGATACAAGATACATGCTCCCAGTTATCGGTAACGCGTTACGAGTTCCAAGTTCTGAGTTACACGTCACTAGATACAAGTTGCGAGTTGCCTCTTATCGGTAACGATTTACGAGCGACGAGAGGCAAGATACAAGATCCTTGTAATTGGTAATGTGTTACAAGCTACGATACACAAGATACGACTTCCGGGTTATGAGTAGCGAGTTATAAGCTGCGATTAACGAGTTACGAGTTTCGAGTTACGAGTACCGAGTTAAGATATACGAGTTACGATATACGAGTTACGAGTTACGAATTACGACTTACGATCTACGAGGTACTAGCTACGAGTTACGAGATAAAAGATGCGAGTTCCCATTTATCGTAACGAGTTATGAGTTACAGGATACGAGCTACGAGTTTTAGATACGCGTTACGAGTTCCAAGTTCTGAGTTACGCGTCACGAGATACAAGTTACCAGTTCCCACTTATCAGTAACGATTTACGAGCTACGAGAGGCAAGATACGAGTTCCTTGTTATTGGTAATGGGTTACAAGCTACGATACACAAGATACGAGCTCCTGGTTATGAGTAGCGAGTTATAAGCTGCGATTTACAAGTTACGAGTTACGAGTTACGAGTTATGAGTTGCGAGTTGCGAGTTACGATATACGAGTTACGAATTACGAGTTACGATCTACGAGGTACTGGTTACGAGTTCCGAGATACAAGATGCGAGTTCCCACTTATAGTAACAAGTTACGAGCTACGAGACAAAATATACGAGTTCCAGGTAATCAGTAATGAGTCACGAGCTACTAGATACAAGATACGGGTTTCGAGTTATGGGTAACGAGTGATGAGTTATAAGATAAGCGCTCCGGGCTATAGGTTACGCGTTTAAGTTCCGAGTTCTGACTTTCGCGTCATGAGATACAAGATGCGAAAAGTTTGATTTCCGACTTCCATTGTCTATAAAATTTTGAGTATCACGACGTTTCGATTGATGTGCTATCTTCAATCGTCTTCAGGTGAACTGAGATTTTATAGACAATGGAAGTCCGAAATCAAACTTTTCATAAATCCACCTTGTCTACAAGTTTCAAACAACTACAAGATGCGAGTTTTCAACTATCGGTAACTAGTTACGAACTACTAGATCTAGGATACGAGTTCGGGGTTATCGTCATTGATTTACAAGATCCGAGATTAAGATTCGAGTTCCGAGTTATGGGCAACGAGTTACGGGTTACGAGTTACAAGTTACAAGGTAAGTGATGCAAGATACGAGCTCCAATTTATCGGTAACACGTTACGAGTTCCAAGTCCTGAGCTACGCGTCACGAGATACAAGTTGCGAGTTCCCACTTATCAGTAACGATTTACGAGCTACGAGAGGCAAGATACGTGTTCCTTGTTAAAGGTCATGGGTTACAAGCTACGATACACAAGATACGAGTTCCTGGTTATGAGTAGCGAGTTATAAGCTGCAATTTACGAGTTACGAGTTACGAGTTTTGAGTTGAGAGCTACGATATACGAGTTACGAGTTACGAATTACAACTTACGTTCTACGAGGTACTAGTTACGAGTTACGAGATACAAGATACGCGTTACGGGTTCCGAGTTCTGAGTTTCACGTCATGAGATACAAGATGCGAGTTCCCACTTATTGGTAACGAACTACGATCTTCAAGATGTAGGATACGAGTTCCACGTTATCGGCAGTGATTTGCGAGATACGAGATAGAAGATACGAGCTCTGAGTTATAGGTTACGCGTTACGGGTTCCGAGTTCTGAGTTTCACGTCATGAGATACACGATGCGAGTTTCCACCTATCGCTAACGAGTTACGAACTACTAGATCTGGGATACGAGTTCGAGGTTATCGTCATTTATTTACAAGATCCGAGATCAAGATTCTAGTTCCGAGTTATGGGTAACGAGTTACGGGTTACGAGTTACAAGGTAAGTGATACAAGATACGAGCTCCGAGTTATCGGTAACACTTTCGAGTTCCGAGTCCTGAGTTACGCGTCACGAGATACAAGACGCGAGTTCCCATTTATCGGTAACGGTTTACGAGCTACGAGTTGCAAGATACGAGTTCAAGGTTATCGGTAATTGATTACAAGTCATGATATATAAGATACAAGTTCCAGGTTATCGGTAATGGATTACAAGTTACGATATATAAGATGCGAGCTCCGAGTTATCGGTAACGCGTTTCGAGTTCCACGTTATGAGTTACGCGTCACGAGATACAAGTTGCGAGTTCCCACTTATCGGTAACGATTTACGAGCTACAAGAGGCAAGATACGAGTTCCTTGTTTTTGGTAATGGGTTACAAGCTACGATACACATGTTACGAGTTCCGAGTTATGAGTATAAACATGAGCAACGAGTTACGGGTTACGAGTTACGAATTACAAGGTAAGTGATACAAGATACGAGCTTCAAGTTACCGGTAACACTTTCGAATTCCGAGTCCTGAGTTACGCGTCACGAGATACAAGATGCGAGTTGCCATTTATCGGTAACGATTTACGAGCTACGGGAGGCAAGATACGAGTTCCTTGTTATTGGTAATGGGTTACAAGCTACTATATACAAGATACGAGATCCGGGTTATGAGTAGCGAGTTATATGCTGCGATCTACGAGTTACGAGTTACGAGTTACGAGTTACGAGTTACGAGTTACGAGATACGAGTTACGAGTTACGAGTTACGAGTTACGAGTTACGAGTTACGAGTTACGAGTTACGAGTTACGAGTTACGAGTTACGAGTTACGAGTTACGAGTTACGAGTTACGAGTTACGAGTTACGAGTTACGAGTTACGAGTTACGAGTTACGAGTTACGAGTTACGAGTTACGAGTTACGAGTTACGAGTTACGAGTTACGAGTTACGAGTTACGAGTTACGAGTTACGAGTTACGAGTTACGAGTTACGAGTTACGAGTTACGAGTTACGAGTTACGAGTTACGAGTTACGAGTTACGAGTTACGAGTTACGAGTTACGAGTTACGAGTTACGAGTTACGAGTTACGAGTTACGAGTTACGAGTTACGAGTTACGAGTTACGAGTTACGAGTTACGAGTTACGAGTTACGAGTTACGAGTTACGAGTTACGAGTTACGAGTTACGAGTTACGAGTTACGAGTTACGAGTTACGAGTTACGAGTTACGAGTTACGAGTTACGAGTTACGAGTTACGAGTTACGAGTTACGAGTTACGAGTTACGAGTTACGAGTTACGAGTTACGAGTTACGAGTTACGAGTTACGAGTTACGAGTTACGAGTTACGAGTTACGAGTTACGAGTTACGAGTTACGAGTTACGAGTTACGAGTTACGAGTTACGAGTTACGAGTTACGAGTTACGAGTTACGAGTTACGAGTTACGAGTTACGAGTTACGAGTTACGAGTTACGAGTTACGAGTTACGAGTTACGAGTTACGAGTTACGAGTTACGAGTTACGAGTTACGAGTTACGAGTTACGAGTTACGAGTTACGAGTTACGAGTTACGAGTTACCAGTTACGGGTTACGAGTTTCGAGTTACGAGTTTCGAGTTGCGAGTTTCGAGTTGCGAGTTGCGAGTTACGAGTTACGAGTTACGAGTTACGAGTTACGAGTTACGAGTTACGAGTTACGAGTTACGAGTTACGAGTTACGAGTTACGAGTTACGAGTTACGAGTTACGAGTTACGAGTTACGAGTTACGAGTTACGAGTTACGAGTTACGAGTTACGAGTTACGAGTTACGAGTTACGAGTTACGAGTTACGAGTTACGAGTTACGAGTTACGAGTTACGAGTTACGAGTTACGAGTTACGAGTTACGAGTTACGAGTTACGAGTTACGAGTTACGAGTTACGAGTTACGAGTTACGAGTTACGAGTTACGAGTTACGAGTTACGAGTTACGAGTTACGAGTTACCAGTTACGGGTTACGAGTTTCGAGTTACGAGTTTCGAGTTGCGAGTTTCGAGTTGCGAGTTTCGAGTTTCGAGTTGCGAGTTACGATATACGAGGTACTAGTTACGAGTTACGAGTTACGATACACAAGATACCAGTGCCGGTTTATGAGTTGCGGGTTATAAGCTGCAATTTACGAGTTACAATTTACCAGCTTCGAGTTATGAGTTTCGAATTACGACTTTACGTTCTACGAGGTACTACGTGTTCCAAGTTCTGAGTTTCACGTCATGAGATACAAGATGCGAGTTTCCACCTATCGGTAACAAGTTACGAACTACTAGATCTAGGATACGAGTTCGAGGTTATCGTCATTGATTTACAAGATCCAAGATCAAGATTCTAGTACCGAGTTATGGGCAACGAGTTACGGGTTACGAGTTACGAGTTACAAGGTAAGTGATACAAGATACGAGCTCCGAGTTATCGGTAACACTTTCGAGTTCCTAGTCCTGAGTTACGCGTCACGAGGTACAAGTTGCGAGTTCCCACTTATCGGTAACCATTTACGAGCTATGAGATGCAAGATACGAGTTCCAGGATATCGGTAATTGATTACAAGTCATGATATATAAGATACGAGTTCCAGGTTATCGGTAATGGATTACAAGTTACGATATATAGGATGCGAGCTCCGAGTTATCGGTAACGCGTTACTAGTTCCGAGTTCTGAGTTACACGTCACGAGATACAAGATGCGAGTTCCCACTTATTGGTAACGAGTTACGATCTTCAAGATGCAGGATACGAGTTCCAGGTTATCGGCAATGATTTGTGATATCCGAGATAGAAGATACGAGTTCCGAGTAATGGGTAACGAGTTACGAGTTACAAGGTAAGAGCTACAAGATACAAGCTCCGAGTTATCGGTAACGCGTTACGAGTTCCTAGTTCTAAGTTACGCGTCACGAGATACAAGTTGCGAGTTCCCACTTATTGGTAACGATTTACGAGCTACGAGAGGCAAGATACGAGTTCCTTGTTATTGGTAATGAGTTACAAGCTACGATACACAAGAAACGAGTCCCGGGTTATGAATAGCGAGTTATAAGCTGCGATTTACGAGATACGAGTTACGAGTTTCGATTAACGAGCTTCGAGTTTCGAGTTGCGAGTTGCGAGTTACGATATACGATTTACGAGTTACGAACTACGACATAGGATCTACGAGGTACTACTTACGAATTACGAGATACAAGATGAGACTTCCCACTTATCGTAACTAGTTACGAGCTACGAGACACAAGATACGAGTTCCAGGTAATCAGTAATGAGTTACGAGCTGCTAGATACAAGATACGAGTTCCGAGTTACGAGTTACAAGATACGAGCTCCGAGTCATCGGTTACGCGTTACGAGTTCCCAGTTCTGAGTTTCGCGTCATGAGATGCAAAATGCGAGTTCCCACTTATTGGTAACGAGTTACGATCTTCAAGATGTAGGATACGAGTTCCAGGTTATCGGCAATGATTTGTGATATCCGAGATAGAAGATACGAGTTCCGAGTAATGGGTAACGAGTTACGAGTTACAAGGTAAGAGCTACAAGATACAAGCTCCGAGTTATCGGTAACGCGTTACGAGTTCCAAGTTCTGAGTTACGGGTCACGTGATACAAGTTGCGAGTTTCCACTGATCGGTAACAGTTAGCGAGCTACGAGAGGCTAGATACTAGTTGCTTGTTATTGGTTATAGGTTACAAGCTACGATACCTAAGATACGAGTTCCGGGTTATGAGTAACGAGTTATAAGCTGCGATTTACGAGTTACGAGTTACGAGTTTCTAGTTTCGAGTTGCGAGTTACGATATACGAGTTACGAGTTACGAATTGTCGACTTACGATCTACAAGGTACTAGTTACGAGTTACGAGATACAGGATGCGAGTTCACACTTATCGTAACGAGTTACAAGCTACTAGACTCAATATAAGAGTTCCAGGTAATCAGTAATGAGTTACGAGCTACCAGATACAAGATACGAGTTACGAGTTATGGGTAGCGAGCTACGAGTTACAAGATACTAGCTCCGAGTTATCGGTTACGCGTTACGAGTTCCGAGTTCTGAGATTCGCGTCATGAGATACAAGATGAGAGTTTCCACCTATCTGCTACGAGTTACGAACTACTAGATCTAGGATACGAGTTCGAGGTTATCGGCAATGATTTGCGAGATCCGAGAAAGAAGATACGAGTTCCGAGTAATGGGTAACGAGTTAGAATTACGAGTTACGAGTTACAAGGTAAGAGATACAAGATACAAGCTCCGAATTGTCGGTAACGCGTTACGAGTTCCGAGTTCTGAGTTACACGTCACGAGATACAAGATGCGAGTTCCACTTATTGGTAACGAATTACGATCTTCAAGATGTAGGATACGAGTTCCAGGTTATCGGCAATGATTTGCGAGATCCGAGATAGAAGAGACGAGTTCCGAGTTATGGGTAAGGAGTTACGAGTTCCAAGGTAAGAGATACAAGATACAAGCTCCGAGTTATCGGTAACGCGTTACGAGTTCCGAGTTCTGAGATTCGCGTCATGAGATACAAGATGAGAGTTTCCACCTATCGGCTACGAGTTACGAACTACTAGATCTAGGATACGAGTTCGAGGTTATCGGCAATGATTTGCGAGATCCGAGAAAGAAGATACGAGTTCCGAGTAATGGGTAACGAGTTAGAATTACGAGTTACGAGTTACAAGGTAAGAGATACAAGATACAAGCTCCGAATTATCGGTAACGCGTTACGAGTTCCGAGTTCTGAGTTACACGTCACGAGATACAAGATGCGAGTTCCACTTATTGGTAACGAATTACGATCTTCAAGATGTAGGATACGAGATCCAGGTTATCGGCAATGATTTGCGAGATCCGAGATAGAAGAGACGAGTTCCGAGTGATGGGTAAGGAGTTACGGGTTACAAGGTAAGAGATACAAGATACAAGCTCCGAGTTATCGGTAACGCGTTACGAGTTCCTAGTTCTAAGTTACGCATCACGAGATACAAGTTGTGAGTTCCCACTTATTGGTAACGATTTACGAGCTACGAGAGAAAAGATACGAGTTCCTTGTAATTGGTAATGGGTTACAAGCTACGATGCACAAGAAACGAGTCCCGGGTTATGAATAGCGAGTTATAAGCTGCGATTTACGAGATATGAGTTTAGAGTTTCGATTTACGAGCTTCGAGTTTCGAGTTTCGAGTTGCGTGTTACGATATACGAGTTACGAGTTACGAATTACGACTTACGATCTACGAGGTACTAGTTACGAATTACGAGATACAAGATGAGACTTCCCACATATCGTAATGAGTTACGAGCTACGAGAAACAAGATACGAGCTCCAGGTAATCAGTAATGAGTTACGAGCTACTAGATACAAGATACCAGTTCCGAGCTATGGGTAACGAGTTACGTGTTACAAGATACGAGCTTGGAGTCATCGGTAACGCGTTACTAGCTCCGAGTTCTGAGTTACACGTCACAAGATATAGGATGCGAGTTCCCACTCATCGATAGCCATTCACGAGCTACGAGAGGCCAGATTCGAGTTCCTTGTTATTGGTAATGGGTCACATGCTACGATACACAAGATACGAGTTCCGGGTTATGAGTAGCGAGTTATGAGCTGCGATTTACGAGTTACGAGTTTCGAGTTACGAGTTTCGAGTTGCGAGTAACAATATACAAGTTACGACTTACGAATTACGACTTACGATCTACGAGGTACTAGATGCGAGTTACGAGATACAAGATGCGAGTTCTCACGTATCGTAACGAGTTACGAGCTACGAGACACAAGATACGAGTTCCAGGTAATCAGTAATGAGTTACGAGCCACTAGATACAAGATGCGAGTTACAATTAACGAGTTACGAGTTACAAGATACGAGCTCAGAGTTATCGGTTATGCGTTACGGGTCCCGAGTTCTGAGTTTCACTTAATGAGATGCAAGATGCGAGTTTCCACCTTTCGGTAACGAGTTACGAACTACTAGATCTGGGATACGAGTTCGAGGTATCGTCATTGATTTACAAGATCCGAGATCAAGATTCTAGTTCCGAGTTATGGGCAACGAGTTACGGGTTACAAGTTACAGGGTAAGTGATACAAGATACGAGCTCCGAGTTATCGGTAACACTTTCGAGTTCCGAGTCCTGAGTTACGCGTCACGAGATACAAGATGCGTGTTCCCATTTATCGGTAACGATTTACGAGCTGCAAGATGCAAGACACGAGTTCCAGGTTATCGGTAATGGATTACAAGTTACGATATATAAGATGCGAGCTCCGAGTTATCGGTAACGCGTTACTAGTTCCGAGTTCTGAGTTACACGTCACGAGATACAAGATGCGAGTTCCCACTTATTGGTAACGAATTACGATCTTCAAGATGTAGGATACGAGTTCCAGGTTATCGACAATGATTTGCGAGATCCGAGATAGAAGAGACGAGTTCCGAGTGATGGGTAAGGAGTTACGAGTTACAAAGTAAGAGATACAAGATACAAGCTCCGAGCTATCGGTAACGCGTTACGAGTTCCTAGTTCTAAGTTACGCATCACGAGTTTCAAGTTGTGAGTTCCCACTTATTGGTAACGATTTACGAGCTACGAGAGGAAAGATACGAGTTCCTTGTAATTGGTAATGGGTTACAACCTACGATACACAAGAAACGAGTCCCGGGTTATGAATAGCGAGTTATAAGCTGCGATTTACGAGATACGAGTTTAGAGTTTCGATTTACGAGCTTCGAGTTTCGAGTTTCGAGTTGCGTGTTACGATATACGAGTTACGAGTTACGAATTACGACTTACAATCTACGAGGTACTAGATGCGAGTTACGAGATACAAGATGCGAGTTCCCACTTATCGTAACGAGTTACGAGCTACTAGACTCAATATAAGAGGTCCAGGTAATCAGTAATGAGTTACGAGCTACTAGATACAAGATACGAGTTCCGAGTTATGGGTAACGAGTTACGAGTTACAAGATACTAGCTCCGAGTTATCGGTTACGCGTTACGTGTTCCGAGTTTTGAGATTCGCGTCATGAGATACAAGATGAGAGTTTCCACCTATCGGCAACGAGTTACGAACTAGTAGATCTAGGATACGAGTTCGAGGTTATCGTCATTGATTTACAAGATCCAAGATCAAGATTCTAGTTCCGAGTTATGGGCAACGAGTAACGGGTTACGAGTTACAAGGTAAGTGATACAAGATATGAGCTCCGAGTTATCGGTAACACTTTCGAGTTCCGAGTACTGAGTTACGCATCACGAGATACAAGATGCGAGTTCCCATTTATCGGTAACGATTTACGAGCTACGAGATGCAAGATACGAGTTCCAGGTTATCGGTAATGGATTACAAGGCATGATATATAGGATACGAATTCCAGGTTATCGGTAATGGATTACAAGTTACGATATATAAGATGCCAGTTCCGAGTTATCGGTAACGCGTTACTAGTTCCGAGTTCTGAGTTACACGTCACGAGATACAAGATGTGAGTTCCCACTTATTGGTAACGAGTTACGATCTTCAAGATGTAGGATACGAGTTCCAGGTTATCGGCAATGATTTGCGAGATCCGAGATAGAAGATACGAGTTCCGAGTAGTGGGTAATCAGTTACGAGTTACAAGGTAAGATACACAAGATACAAGCTCCGAGTTATCGGTAACGCGTTACGAGTTCCTAGTTCTAAGTTACGCGTCACGAGATACAAGTTGCGAGTTCCCACTTATTGGTATCGATTTACGAGCTACGAGAGGAAAGATACGAGTTCCTTGTTATTGGTAATGGGTTACAAGCTACGATACACAAGAAACGAGTCCCGGGTTACGAATAGCGGGTTATAAGCTGCGATTTACGAGATACGAGTTACGAGTTTCGATTTACGAGCTTCGAGTTTCGAGTTTCGAGTTTCGAGTTTCTAGTTGCGAGTTACGATATACGAGTTACGAGTTACGAGTTACGAATTACGACTTACGATCTACGAGGTACTAGTTACGAATTACGAGATACAAGATGAGACTTCCCACTTATCGTAACAAGTTACGAGCTACGAGATACAAGATACGAGTTCCAGGTAATCAGTAATGAGCTACGAGCTACTAGATACAAGATACGAGCTTCGAGTTATGGGTAACGAGTTACGAGTTGCAAGATACGAGCTACGAGGCATCGGTTACGCGTTACGAGTTCCCAATTCTGATTTTCGCGTCATGAGATACAAAATGCGAGTTCCCACCTATAGGTAACGGGTTACGAACTACTAGATCTAGGATACGAGTTCGAGGTTATTGTCATTGATTTACATGATCCGAGATCAAGATTTGAGTCCCGATTTATGGGCAATGGGTTACGGGTTACGAGAGACAAGGTAAAAGATACAAGATACGAGCTCCGAGTTATCGGTAACACTATCGAGTTCCGAGTCCTAATTTATGCGTCACGGGATACAAGATGCGAGTTCCCATTTATCGGTAACGATCTACGAGCTACGAGAGGCAAGACACGAGTTCTGAGCTATGGGTAACTAGTTACGAGTTACAAGATACGAGCTCCGAGTTATCGGTTACGCGTTCCGAGTTCTGAGTTCTGAGTTTCGCGTCATGAGATACAAGATGGGAGTTTCCACCTATTGGCAACGAGTTACGAACTACTAGATCTCGAATACAAGTTCGAGGTTATCGGCAATGATTTGCCAGATCCGAGATAGGAGACATGAGTTCCGAGTAATGGGTAACGAGTTGGAGTTACCAGTTACAAGTTACAAGGTAAGAGATACAAGCTCCGAGTTATCAGTAACGCGTTACGAGTTCCAAGTTCTGAGTTACGCGTCACGAGATACAATTTGCGAGTTCCCACTTATCTGTAACGATTCACGAGCTACAATACACAAGATACGAGTTCCGGGTTATGAGTAGCGAGTTATGGGCTGCGATTTACGCAGCTACGATACACAAGATACCGAGTTACCGGTAACGCGTTACTAGTTCCGATTTCTGAGCTACACGTCACGAGATACAGGATGCGAGTTCCCACTTATTGGTAACGAGTTACGATCTTCAAGATATAGGATACGAGCTCCAGGTTAACGGCAATGATTTGCGAGTTCCGAGATAGAAGATACGAGTCCCGATAGGTACATTAGTATATTATTATGGCTTAAATCTAATGGCTCCCCAATAGTAGTCCAAAGTTGTTACACTGCATCTTGATTTATAATAATATTGATGTACCTAACGATATTATAATCATAACATTCTAAAAAGCTTCTTAGGAATTCAAAAAAACACAGGCAATACCCGCATGAATGGTGCAACACAGTCTAAGCAAAGGTAACTGCTGAATTGATTCTTATCATCTATTTATTTTCTCAAGAGGAAACAGTGATTGTGTCCTGTGCGATACAGTTTTTATGGGAAAGTAGTATCCTAATCATTTATGTATTCTTTTCAGACAGAAGCGATATGCTGTAGATCTATCCAGTGATGACTTCTTGACTCCCAGAGAAGCCAAAAAAAATTATCGCCACACTGTAGAAGAAAGTGAAAACACTGCATACTACACTACTGTTGGTGATTTGAAGAGAAGAGAAAAATCACTGAACAGCTTACTGACACTTTTGAAGCAGAAAATGTATATACCAGATACAGCTGAAACTGCATTGAAGGTATGGTGAAAATTGTTATAATGATGGATGATGACTTGATAGGTTAAATTCAATATATTTCTCACTTTCTTTTGATTATACTTTCACACAAAGCAATTTTTTTTATATATTATGTAAAAAATCTGCAGCTTGGATGAATTCTTTGCTTAGTAGATCAAAATTAATCCTTAGTTTTTGTAATGGAACATTACTGTTTTGTTGTTTGATGTTTTGTTCCTATAGGCAAGGTCTATTTCAGAGGCCTCTGCCAGTAAGCTGCTGTGTGTAAAGCAGGGTTGATCTGAGACATCCTAATATTATTCTAAAACCTTTGTAGAACACCTTATCTAATCATTTGAATAAAACATAAGCAATACCCGCATGAATGGTGCAACACAGTCTAAGCAAAGGTAACTGCTGAATTGATTCTTGTCTTCTATTTATTTTCTCAAGAATAAACAGTGACTGTGTCCTGTGCCATACAGTTTTTATGGGAAAGTAGTATCCTAATCATTAATATATTCTTTTCAGACAAATGCAATATGCTGGAGATTTATCTAGTGATCACTTCTCAACTCCCAGAAAATCGAAAACAAATTATCGTGTCACAGAAAGCAGGCTTATGACACTGCAGAAAGACGTGAAAACACTGCAAACTACTGTTGCTTTGAGGAGAAGAGAAAAATCACTGAACGACTTACTGGAACTTTTGAATCGGAAAATATATATAACAGATACAGCTGAAACTGCATTGAAGGTATGGTGAAAATTTTCATATTGATCGATGATGACTTGATAGGTTAAATTCAATATATTTCTCACTTACCTTTGACAATACTTTCACATAAAGCAGTTTTTTTATATGTTATATAAAAAAATCTGCAGCTTGGATGAATCCTTTGCCTAGTAGATCAAAATTAATCCTTAGTTTTTGTAATGGAACATTACTGTTTTGTTGTTTGACGTTTTGTTCCTGTAGGCAAGGTCTATATCAGAGGCCTCTGCCAGTAAGCTGCTGTGTGTAAAGCAGGGTGGATCTGAGACATCCTAATATTATTCTAAAACCTTTGTAGAACACCTTATCTAATCATTTGAATAAAACACAAGCGATACCCGCATGAATGGTGCAACACAGTCTAAGCAAAGGTAACTACTGAATTGATTCTTGTCATCTATTTATTTTCTCAAAAGGAAACAGTGATTGTGTCCTGTGCGATACAGTTTTTATGAGAAAGTAGTATCCTAATCATAAATGTATTCTTTTCAGACGAAAGCGATATGCTGTAGATCCGTCGAGTGATGAGTTCTTGACTCCCAGAAAAGCCAAAACAAATTATCTCGACACTGCAAAAGAAAGTGAAAACACTGCAAACTACACTACTGTTGGTGATTTGAGGAGATGAGAAAAATCACTGAACGGCTTACTGAAACTTTTGAAGCAGAAAATGTATACAACAGATACAGCTGAAACTGCATTGAAGGTATGGTGAAAATTTTTATAATGATGGATGATGACTTGACAGGTTAAATTCAATATATTTCTCACTTACCTTTGATAATTCTTTCACACAAAGCAATTTTTTCATATATTATATAGAAAAATCTGCAGCTTAGATGAATTCCTTGCTTAGTAGACCAAAATTAATCCTTAGTTTTTGTAATGGAACATTACTATTTTGTTGTTTGATGTTTTGTTCCTATAGGCAAGGTCTATTTCAGAGGCCTCCGCCAGTAAGCTGCTGTGTGTAAAGCAAGGAGGATCTGAGACATCCTAATATTATTCTGAAACCTTCGTAGAACGCCTTATCTAATCATTTGAATAAAACACAAGCAATACCAGCATGAATGGTGCAACACAGTCTAAGCAAAGGTAACTGCTGAAGTGATTCTTGTCATCTATTTATTTTCTCAAGATTAAACAGTGACTGTGTCCTGTGCCATACAGTTTTTATGGGAAAGTAGTATCCTAATCATTAATGTATTCTTTTCAGACAAAAGCGATATGCTGTAGATCTATCCAGTGATGACTTCTTGACTCCCAGAAAAGCCGAAACAAATTATCGCGACACTGCAGAAGAAAGTGAAAACACCGCAAACTACACTACTGTTGGTGATTTGAAGAGAAGAGAAAATCACTGAACGGCTTACTGAAACTTTTGATGCAGAAAATGTATATAACAGATACAGCTGAAACTGCGTTGAAGGTATAGTGAAAATTTTTATAATGATGGATGATGACTTGATAGGTTAAATTCAATATATTTCTCACTTACCTTTGATAATACTTTCACACAAAGCAATTTTTTTATATATTATATAAAAAAATCTGCAGCTTGGATGAATTCTTTGTTTAGTAGACCTACATTAATCCTTAGTTTTTGTAATGGAACATTACTGTTTTGTTGTTTGACGTTTTGTTCCTGTAGGCAAGGTCTATATCAGAGTCCTCTGCCAGTAAGCTGCTGTGTGTAAAGCAGGGAGGATCTGAGACATCCTAATATTATTCGAGTTACGATCTTCAAGATATAGGATACGAGCTCCAGGTTATCGGCAATGATTTGCGAGTTCCGAGATAGAAGATACGAGTCCCGAGTAATGGGTAACGGGTTACGAGTTACAAGGTAAGAGATACAAGAGAGAAGCTCCTAATTATCGGTAACGCGTAAAAGTTCCAAGTTCTGAGTTACGGGTCACGAGATACAAGTTGCGAGTTCCCACTGATCGGTAACAATTAACGAGCTACGAGACGCAAGATACGAGTTGCTTGTTATTGGTAATGGGTTACAAGCTACGATACACAAGATACGAGTACCGGGTTATTCACTTGGTATCCTTTGATTGGTTATCCATTTAGAAAAAAAATTCTTGGAATAATGAAATCAGAATTTTATGAGAGTTTTTCGTAGGTTCTCTAGCCCAATCTCCAATTGCATTTTTTTGTTAATTTATATTCGAACATATTCCTTTCTCATGAGATGAAGCAACACTTATAAGTGTGAATCCTCTTTTTTATAGGTACATTAGTATATTATTATGGCTTAAATTTAATGGCTCCCCAATAGTAGTCCAAAGTTGTTACACTGCATCTTGATTTATAATAATATTGATGTACCTAACGATATTATAATCATAACATTCTAAAAAGCTTCTTAGGAATTCAAAAAAACACAGGCAATACCCGCATGAATGGTGCAACACAGTCTAAGCAAAGGTAACTGCTGAATTGATTCTTGTTATCTATTTATTTTCTCAAGAGGAAACAGTGATTGTGTCCTGTGCGATACAGTTTTTATGAGAAAGTAGTATCCTAATCATAAATGTATTCTTTTCAGACAAAAGCGATATGCTGTAGACCTGTCGAGTGATGAGTTCTTGACTCCCAGAAAAGCCAAAACAAATTATCGCGACACTGCAGAAGAAAGTGAAAACACTGCAAACTACACTACTGTTGGTGATTTGAAGAGAAGAGAAAAATCACTGAACGGCTTACAGACACTTAATAGATACAGCTGAAACTGCATTGAAGGTATGGTGAAAATGTTCATAATCATCGATGATGACTTGATAGGTTAAATTCAATATATGTCTCACTTACCTTTGATAATTCTTTCACACAAAGCAATTTTTTTGTATATTATATAAAAAAAGTTGCAGCTTGGATGAATTATTTGCTTAGTAGATCAAAATTAATCCTTAGTTATTGTAATGGAACATTACTGTTTTGTTGTTTGATGTTTTGTTCCTATAGGCAAGGTCTATTTCGGAGGCCTCTGCCAGTAAGCTGCCATGTGTAAAGCAGGGTGGATCTGAGACATCCTAATATTATTCTAATCCTTTGTAGAACACCTTATCTAATCATTTGAATAAAACACAAGCAATACCCGCATGAATGGTGCAACACGGTCTAAGCAAAGATAACTGCTGTCACAAAGAGCAGGCTAATGACACTGCAGAAAAACGTGAAAACACTGCAAACTACTGTTGCTTTGAGGAGAAGAGAAAAATCACTGAACGACTTACTGAAACTTTTGAAGCGAAAAATGTAAATAATAGATACAGCTGAAACTGCATTGAAGGTTTGGTGAAAATTTTCATAATGATCGATGATGACTTGATAGGTTAAATTCAATATATTTCTCACTTACCTTTGATAATACTTATCTTATCAGATTATTTAATGAATTTATAATTATTTATTAGAATAATAACTATGTTTATATCAAGATTAGGTGCTAATTTTGAGTATGATTGATAAAAAATTATTGCCTTATCCACTTTAAGCCAGTTAGGGTTAATAATAAGAATTATAGCATTAGGGGATTATAAATTAGCTTTTTTTCATTTATTAACTCATGCTTTATTCAAGGCTTTATTAGTTATATGTGCTGGAAATATTATTCATAATATAGGAAATTGTCAAGATATTCGTTTTATAGGAAGTTTGATATCTTCTATACCATTAACTTGTGCTTTTTTTAATATTTGTAATTTTTCTTCATGTGGATTACCCTTTTTATCTGGATTTCATTCAAAGGATTTGATTGTAGAATTTATATCTATAAATTATTTAAATATTTATGTATATATTATTTTTCATTTATCTATTGGTTTAACAGTTAGGTATAGACTACGATTATCTTATTATGCATTAATTGGTGATTTTAATTTTTTATCTTGAAGAGGAGTTAGAGGAACAAGATTTACTATATTAAAAGTAATATCAGGATTGATTTTTTTTTGTTGTTTTTAGAGGAAGAATATTAAGTTGAATAATGTTCTATGAACCTATTTTTATTTGTTTACCAATAATCATGAAGATAATAGCTTTATTAATAATTATTACTGGAGCATGATTTGGGTATGAATTATCAAAATTTAAGTTAAGGTATAGCATGGAAAGTTTAAAATTTTTAATTATTAGATTATTTTTAGCTATAATATGAAATATACCAGTTATTCTTACTATAGGAGTTAATTTTTATCCCCTATTCTTGGGTAAAGTTAATTCAAAAATTTTAGATCAAGGTTGATTAGAATATTATGGGGGAAAAAATTTGAAAACTTTGGTTATTAATTTTTCTTCTTTATTTCAAAGTTTTTCTTTGAATCATTTAAAAGTTTATTTAATATTAATGTTATTATGAATAACATATTTATTATTTAATATTTTTTACTTAAATAGCTTATAAGGTAGAGCATTACATTGAAGATGTTAAGGAAATAATTATATTTTTAAGTATTTATAAGAAATTTTTTTCTAATTTTACAATGAAAATGTAATGTTTTATTTAAACTATATAAATAGAAATATAAACGAAATTTCATCGCCTAAGAATTAAGTTAGAAGCTTATTCTTGAATTAATCATATTTCTTTAATTGGAGAAATTTGTCTCAATTTTATCATTAACAGTGATATACCGCTATATTTGGTTTCAATTAAAAATAAGGACGACTAAATCGCCAAATTTTCAGGTCGAAACTAAATGCAATTTTTGCTTCTTATTTAAGATAAATTTCAATACTTTTTAAATGCAAATTAAATGTTATTATTAACTATTATCCTAAGAGGCCTATTCAAGGGCACCTTGATTTCATTCGTGAAATAATCCAATAATTAAAAATACTATAAAAAAATAGTAATTGAAGAGTAGTTAAGAATGTTTGAAATATTTAATCTGGGAATTAGTGGTAATAATAAAGTAATTTCAACATCAAAAATTAAGAAAATAATAGCAATTAAAAAAAATGTAACGAAAATGGGAGTCGAGCTGGTGATTTTGGATCAAATCCGCATTCAAATGGTCTACTTTTTTCACGATCTATAAATATTTTTTTAGAACAAATTCAAAATTATGATTAATAAAATAGAAATTAATAAAATTAATATTACTAAAAAAAATATCATTTCTATTATTTATACTAGTTTTCTAGATTTTTTGATTGGAAGTCAAATATAATAATTATATTATATAAATTATCTACCTCATCAGTAGATAGAAATGTAAAGGAATAATCATACTACGTCTACTAAATGTCAGTATCATGCTGCTGCTTCAAATCCAAAATGATGAATAGCTGAAAAATGATTTAAATAGTAACGAATAAGACAAATGAGAAGAAATGTAGATCCAATAATTATATGTAGACCATGGAATCCAGTACATAGAAAGAATGAAGAGCCATATACTGAGTCTGAAATAGTAAAAGATGCTTCATAATATTCATAAGCTTGTAATAAAGTAAAATAAAATCCTAATAAAACTGTTAATATTAAACCTTGAAGTGCTTGAGAATAATTATTTTCTATTAATCCATGATGTGCTCAAGTTACTGCTAGTACAGAAGTTAAAAGAATTAGTGTATTCAATAGAGGAATTTCGATTGGATTAAAAGTTTGAATTCATTTAGGAGGTCAATTTATCCCGAGTTCAACTCTTGGTGCTGTAGAATTATGAAAAAATCTTCAAAAGAATGAAATAAAGAAAAATACTTCTGATGTAATAATTAAAATTATCCCTCAACGAAGGCCATTAGTAACTTTAAAAGTATGTAATCCTAAATATGTCCCCTCACGAACAACATCTGGTCATCATTGATATATTACTATTATGGTGATAGTTATCCCTAAAAAAAATAAGTTTGTTTCATAGTGATGGAATCATTTAATTATCCCTATAATTGTAGTTATTGCTCCCAATGATCCAAGAAGAGGTCATGTTCTAACATCAACTAGATGAAATGGATGATTTTTATGTATTGACATTAATTAACTTCTCTAGAGTAAAGAGCTCTAAGTACAGCAAATACATATGATTGAATGATTGATACAGCTGTTTCTAAGACTAAAAGTAAAATTTGAATAATAATTAATATATTGATAAGAATCAAAGATAATGAAGGTCCTGTATTTCCTAAAAGAGTTATTAGTAAGTGTCCAGCAATTATATTTGCTGATAATCGAATTGCCAAGGTTCCCGGTCGAATAATATTACTAATAGATTCAATTAATACTATAAAAGGCATGAGGATACCCGGTGTTCCTTGGGGGACTAAGTGAGCAAATATGTGCATAGTATTTTGAATTCATCCAAATAATATAAAACTTAGTCATAAAGGTAACGCTAACCTTAAAGTTAAAGTTATATGTCTAGTTCCTGTAAAAATATAGGGGGAGAGTCCTAAAAAATTATTGAATAAGATTAATGAAAATAATGAAATAAAAATTAGAGTTCTCCCTTGTGATTTATTATTACCTGTAAGAACCTTGAATTCTTTGTGTAAAGTTATAATAATATTATTTCATAGTATATTTACTCGAGATGGAATAATTCAAAATATTGGTGGGATAATAAGAATTCCAATAAAAGTTCTTATTCAATTAAGCGATAAATTTAGATTAGTAGAGGGATCAAATGAGGAAAATAAATTTATTATCATTTTCAAGTTAATTTAGTTGTTTTTTTAGTTGAATAATTTTTTTAACGGGATAAGTAAAAGGAAAGAAATTCATAGTATTAAAAATTAAAAAAATTATACTAAAAAAAATTATTAAAGTTAATCATCTTAGTGGTGCCATTTGTGGAATTAAAAATTATTATTATTATTAATAATTTTAACTTGACAGGCTAATGTTATATATTTAACTAAATTTTTCATTAGAAGTAGGTGTTATTTTACTATCAATGATTTGAAAATCCATCGCTTACTTTCAGCCATCTAATGAAATTCCAATTATTTTAGAAATTCATTTAATAAAGTAATTGGGGGTAATCCTTTCGATTACAATTGGTATAAATCTGTGATTAGCACCACAAATTTCTGAACATTGGCCATGAAAAAGACCTGTTCGATTAGGGGAGAATCTAATTTGATTGAGTCGTCCAGGAGTAGCATCAATTTTTACTCCTAAAGATGGAATTGTTCAGGAATGAATAACATCAGCAGCCGTTACTAATATACGAATTTGTGATCCATAGGGGATAACTACTCGGTTATCAACATCAAGGAGACGAAAATTAATTTTTTTTATTTCATTTATAGGAATTATGTAAGAGTCAAATTCGATATTTTTAAAATCTGAGTATTCGTATGATCAGTATCATTGATGTCCAATAGTTTTAATAGTAATCATTGGATTATTTACTTAATCTAAAATATAGATAAGCCATAAAGATGGTACAGCAATAAAAATTAGAGTAATAGCTGGCAAAATAGTTCAAATAATTTCAATTGTTTTGGCCTTCTAAAAGATACCGATGTGTAAATTTATTAAAAAATAGGGTAATTATTAATTGTCCTACAAGAACTGTAATAATTAAAAGAATTAACATTGTATGATGATGGCTGAAAGTAAGCGATGGATTTTTAAATAATTGATAGTAAAATAACACCTACTTCTAATGAAAAATTTAGTTAAATATATAACATTAGCTTGTCAAGCTAAAATTATTAATAATTAATAATTTTTAATTCCACAAATAGCACCACTAAGATGATTAACTTTAATAATTTTTTTCAGTACAATTTTTTTAATTTTTAATACTATGAATTTCTTTTCTCGAGATCCGAGATAGAAGATACGAGTTCCGAGTAAAGGATAACGAGTTACGAATTACGACTTACGATCTACGAGGTACTAGTTACGAATTACGAGATACAAGATGGACCTTCCCACTTATCGTAACGAGTTACTTGCTACTAGATACAAGATACGAGTTCCGAGTTATGGGTAACCAGTTACGAGTTACAAGATACGAGCTCCGAGTCATCGGTTACGCGTTACGAGTTCCTAGTTCTGAGTTTCGCGTCATGAGATACAAAATGCGAGTTTCCACCTATAGGTAACGGGTTACGAACTACTAGATCTAACATACGAGTTCGAGGTTATCGTCATTGATTTACAAGATCCGAGATCAATATTCGAGTTCCGAGTTATGGGCAACGAGTTACGGGTTACGAGTTACAAGGTAAGTGATACAAGATATGAGCTCCGAGTTATCGGTAACACTATCGAGTTCCGAGTCCTGAGTTACGCGTCACGAGATACAAGATGCGACTTCCCATTCATCGGTAACGATCTACGAGCTACGAGAGGCAAGACACGAGTTCTGAGCTATGGGTAACTAGTTACGAGCTACAAGATACGAGCTCCGAGTTATCGGTTACGCGTTCCGAGTTCCGAGTTCTGAATTACGCGTCATGAGATACAAGATGCGAGTTCCCATTTATCGGTAACGATCTACGAGCTACGAGAGGCAAGCCACGAGTTCTGAGCTATGGGTAACGAGTTACGAGTTACAAGATACTAGCTCCGAGTTATCGGTTACGCGTTACGAGTTCCGAGTTCTGAGATTCGCGTCATGAGATACAAGATGAGAGTTTCCACCTATCGGTAACGAGTTAAAAACTACTAGATACGAGTTCGAGGTTATCGGCAATGATTTGCGAGATCCGAGATAGAAGATACGAGTTCCGAGTAATGGGTAACGAGTTAGAGATACGAGTTACGAGTTACAAGGTAAGAGATACAAGATACAAGCTCCGAGTTATCGGTAACGCGTTACGCGTTCCAAGGTCTGAGTTACGCGTCACGAGATACAAGTTGCCAGTTCCCACTTATCGATAACGATTCACGAGCTACGAGAGGCCATATACGAGTTCCTTGTTATTGGTAATGAGTTACAAGCTACGATACACAAGATACGAGTTCCAGGTTATGAGTAGCGAGTTATGAGCTGCGATTTACGAGTTACGAGTTACGAGTTTCGAGTTGCGAGTAACGATATACGAGTTTCGAGTTACCAATTGTCGACTTACGATCTACAAGGTACTAGTTACGAGTTACGAGATACAAGATGCGAGTTCCCACTTATCGTAACGAGTTACGAGCTACTAGACTCAATATAAGAGTTCCAGGTAATCAGTAATGAGTTACGAGCTACTAGATACAAGATACGAGTTCCGAGTTATGGGTAACGTGTTACGAGTTACAAGATACTAGCTCCGAGTTATCGGTTAAGCGTTACGAGTTCCGAGTTCTGAGATTCGCGTCATGAGATACAAGATGAGAGTTTCCACCTATCGGCAACGAGTTACGAACTTCTAGATCTAGGATACGAGTTCGAGGTTATCGTCATTGATCTACATGATCCAAAATCAAGATTCTAGTTCCGAGTTATGGGCAACGAGTTACGGGTTACGAGTTACAAGATGCGAGTTCCCATTTATCGGTAACGATTTACGAGCTACGAGATGCAAGATACGAGTTCCAGGTTATCGGTAATTGATTACAAGTCATGATATATAAGATACGAGTTCCAGGTTATCGGTAATGGATTACAAGTTACGATATATAAGATACGAGTTCAAGGTTATCGGTAATGGATTACAAGTTACGATATATAAGATACGAGTTCAAGGTTATCGGTAATGGATTACAAGTCACGATATATAAGATGCGAGGTCAGAGTTATCGGTAACGCGTTACTGGTTCCGAGTTCTGAGTTACACGTCATGAGATACAAGATGCGCGTTTCCACCTATCGGTAACGAGTTACGAACTACTAGATCTAGGATACGAGTTCGAGGTTATCGTCATTGATTTACAAGATCCGTGATCAAGATTCAAGTTCCTAGTTATGGGCTACGAGCTACGGGTCACGAGCTACAAGGTAAGAGATACAAGATACGAGCTCCGAGTTATCGGTAACACTTTCGAGTTCCGAGTCCTGAGTTACGCGTCACGAGATACAAAATGCGAGTTCCCATTTATCGGTAACGATTTACGAGCTACGAGATGCAAGATACGAGTTCCAGGCTATCGATAATGTATTACAACTTACGATATATAAGATACGAGTTCCGAGTTATGGGTAACGATTTACGAGATACAAGATACGAGCTCAGAGTTATCGGTAACGCGTTACTAGTTCCGAGTTCTGAGTTACACGTCACGAGATACAAGATGCGTGTTCCCACTTATTGGTAACGAGTTACGATCTTCAAGATCTAGGATACGGGTTCCAGGTTGTCGGCAATGATTTGCGAGATCCAAGACAGCAGATTCGAGTTCCGAGTATGGTCAACAAGTTACGGGTTACGAGTTACGAGTTACAAGGTAAGAGATACAAGATACAAGCTCCGAGTTATCAATAACGCGTTATGAGTTCCAAGTTCTGAGTTACGCGTCACGAGATACAAGTTGCGAGTTTCCACTTATCGATTACGACTCACGAGCTACGAGAGGCCAGATTCGAGTTCCTTGTTATTGGTAATGGGTTACAAGGTACTATACACAAGATACGAGTTCCGGGCTATGAGCAGCGAGTTATAAGCTGCGATTTACGAGTTCCGAGTTACGAGTTTCGAGTTACGAGTTTCGAGTTGCGAGTTACAATATACGAGTTACGATTTACGAATTATCGACTTATGATCTACAAGGTACTAGTTACGAGTTACGAGATACAAGATGCGAGTTCCCACTTATCGGTAACGATTCACGAGCTACGAGAGGCCAGATACGAGTTCCTTGTTATTGGTAATGGGTTACATGCCACGATACACAAGATACGAGTTCCGGGTTATGGGTAGCGAGTTATGAGCTGCGATTTACGAGTTACGAGTTACGAGTTTCGAGTTGCGAGTAACGATATACGAGTTACGAGTTACGAATTACGACTTACGATCTACGAGGTACTAGATACGAGTTACGAGTTACAGGATACGAGCTCTGAGTTATCGGTTACGCGTTACGGGTTCCGAGCTCTGAGTCTCACGTCATGAGATACAAGATGCGAGTTTCCACCTATCGGTAACGAGTTACGAACTACTAGATCTGGGATACGAGTTCGAGGTTATCGTCATTGATTTACAAGATCCAAAATCAAGATTCTAGTTCCGAGCTATGGGTAACGAGTTACGGGTTACGAGTTACAAGGTAAGTGATACAAGATACGAGCTCCGAGTTATCGGTAACACTTTCGAGTTCCGAGTCCTGAGTTACGCTTTCGAGATACAAGATGCGAGTTCCCATTTATCGGTAACGATTTACGAGCTACGATATGCAAGATACGAGTTCCAGGTTATCGGTAATTGATTACAAGTCATGATATATAAGATACGAGTTCCAGGTTATCGGTAATGGATTACAAGTTACGATATATAAGATGCGAGCTCCGAGTTATCGGTAACGCGTATTTAGTTCCGAGTTCTGAGTTACACGTCTCGAGATATAGGATACGAGTTCCCACTTATCGGTAACGATTTACGAGCTATGAGAGGCAAGATACGAATTCCTTGTTATTGATAATGGGTTACAAGCTACCATACACACGATACGAGTTTCGGGTTATGAGTATCGAGTTATAAGCTGCGATATACGAGTTACGAGTTACGAGTTACGAGTTTCTAGTTTCGAGTTGCGAGTTACAATATACGACTTACGATTTACGAATTATCGACTCACGATCTACAAGGTACTAGTTACGAGTTACGAGATACAAGATGCGAGTTCCCACTTATCGTAACGGGTTACGAGCTACGAGACTCAATATGAGAGTTCCAGGTAATCAGTAATGAGTTACGAGCTACTAGATACAAGATACGACTTCCGAGTTATGGGTAACGAGTTACGAGTTAGAAGATACAATCTCCGAGTTATCGGTAACGCGTTACTAGTTCCGAGTTCTGAGTTTCGCGTCATGAGACACAAGATAAGAGTTTCCACCTATCAGCAACGAGTTACGAACTACTAGATCTAGTATACGAGTTCCAGGTTATCCGCAATGATTTGCGAGATCCGAGATAGAAGATACGAGTTCCGAGTAATGGGTACCGAGATAGAGTTACGAGTTATGAGTTACAAGGTAAGAGATACAAGATACAAGCTCCGAGTTATCGGTAACGCGTTACGAGTTCCAAGTGCTGAGTTACGCGTCACGAGATACAAGTTGCGAGTTCCCACTTATCGGTAACAATTCACGAGCTACGAGAGGCCAGATACGAGTTCCTTGTTATTAGTAATGTATGCTATGAGAAGCGAGTTATGAGCTGCGATTTACGAGTTACGAGTTTCGAGTTGCGCGTTACGATATACGAGTTACGAATTACGACTTACGATCTACGAGGTACTAGTTATGAATTACGAGATACAAGATGAGACTTCCCACTTATCGTAACAGGTTACGAGCTACGAGACGCAAGATACGAGTTCCAGGTAATCAGTAATGATTTACGTGCTACTAGATACAAGATACGAGTTCCGAGTTACGGGTTACGAGTTGCAAGGTAAGTGATACAAGATACGAGCTCCGAGTTATCGGTAAAACTTTCGATTTACGCGTCTCGAGATACAAGACGCGAGTTCCCATTTATCGGTAACGATTTACGAGCTACGAGATGCAAGATACGAGTTCCAGATTATCGGTAATGGATTACAAGTTACGATATATAAGATACGAGTTCCGAGTTATGGGTAAAGAGTTACGAGTTACGAGTTACGAGTTACGAGTTACGAGTTACGAGTTACGAGTTTCGAGTTACGAGTTTCGAGTTACGGGTTTCGAGTTACGAGTTTCGAGTTACGAGTTTCGAGTTGCGAGTAACGATATACGAGTTACGAGTTACGAATTACGACTTACTATCTACGAGGTACTAGATGCGAGTTACGAGATACAAGATGCGAGTTCCCACGTATCGTAACGAGTTACGAGCTACGAGACACAAGATACGAGTTCCAGGTAAACAGTAATGAGTTACGAGCCACTAGATACAAGATGCGAGTTCCGAGTTATAATTAACGAGTTACGAGTTACAAGATACGAGCTCTGAATTATCGGTAACGCGTTCCAAGTTCCGAGTTCTGAGTTTCACGTTATGAGATACAAGATGCGAGTTTCCACCTATTGGTAACGAGTTACGAACTACTAGTTCCAGGTTATCGTCATTGATTTACAAGATCCGAGATCAAGATACTAGTTCCGAGTTATGGGCAACGAGTTACGGGTTACGAGTTACAAGGTAAGTGATACAAGATACGAGCTCCGAGTTATCGGTAACACTTTTGAGTTCCGAGTCCTGAGTTACGCGTCACGAGATACAAGATGCGAGTTCCCATTTATCGGTAACGATTTACGAACTTCATGATCTAGGATACGAGTTCCAGGTTATCGGCAATGATTTGCGATATCCGAGAGCAGGTACGTGTTCCGAGTAATGGGTAACGAGTTACAAGTTACGAGTTACGAGTTACAAGGTAAGAGATACAAGATACAAGCTCCGAGTTATCGGTAACGCGTTACGAGTTCCAAGTTCTGAGTTACGGGTCACGAGATACAAGTTGCGAGTTCCCACTGATCGGTAACAATTAGCGAGCTACGGTAGACGAGATACGAGTTGCTTGTTATTGGTAATGGGTTACAAGCTACGATATACAAGATACCAGTACCGGGTGATGAGTAGCGAGTTATAAGCTGCAATTTACGAGTTACAAGTTACCAGCTTCGAGTTACGAGTTTCGAATTACGACTTACGATCTACGAGGTACTAGTTACAAGATACGAGTTCCGAGTTATGGGTAACGAGTTACGAGTTACAAGATACGAGCTCCGAGTTATCGGTAACGCGTTACTAGTTCCGAGTTCTGAGTTACACGTCACGAGATACAGGATGCGAGTTGCCACATATTGCTGACGAGCTACGAACTTCATGATCTAGGATACGAGTTCCAGGATATCGGCAATGATTTGCGAGATCCGAGATAGCAGGTACGTGTTTTGAGTAATGGGTAACGAGTTACAAGTTACGAGTTACGAGTTACAAGGAAAGAGATACGAGATACAAGTTCCGAATTATCGGTAACGCGTTACGAGTTCCAAGTTCTGAGTTACGGGTCACGAGATACAATTTGCGAGTTCCCACTGATCGGTAACAATTAGCGAGCTACGAGAGGCTAGATACGAGTTGCTTGTTATTGGTAATGGTTTACAAGCTACGATACACAAGATACGAGTACCGGGTTATGAGTAGCGAGTTATAAGCTGCAATTTCCGAGTTACAAGTTACCAGCTTCGAGTTAAGAGTTTCGAATTACGACTTTACGATCTACGAGGTACTAGTTACAAGATACGAGTTCCGAGTTATGGGTAACGAGTTACGAGTTACAAGATACGAGCTCCGATTTATCGGTAACGCGTGACTAGTTCCGAGTTCTGAGTTACACGTCTCGAGATATAGGATGCGAGTTACCACTTATCGGTAATGATTTACGAGCTATGAGAGGCAAGATACGAATTCCTTGTTATTGGTAATGGGTTACAAGCTACCATACACACGATACCAGTTCCGGGTTATGAGTAACGAGTTCTAAGCTGCGATTTACGAGTTGCGATTAGGAGTTTCTAGTTTCGAGTTGCGAGTTACAATATACGAGTTACGATTTACGAATTATCGACTTACGATCTACAAGGTACTACTTACGAGTTACGAGATACAAGATGCGAGTTCCCACTTATCGTAACGGGTTACGAGCTACGAGACTCAATATGAGAGTTCCAGGTAATCAGTTATGAGTTACGAGCTACTAGATACAAGATACGAGTTCCGAGTTATGGGTAACGAGTTACGAGTTACAAGATACGAGCTCCGAGTTATCGGTAACGCGTTACTAGTTCCGAGTTCTGAGTTTCGCGTCATGAGATACAAGATGAGAGTTTCCACCTATCAGCAACGAGTTACGAGCTACTAGATCTAGGATACGAGTTCCAGGTTATCGGCAATGATTTGCTAGATCCGAGATAAAAGATACGAGTTTCGAGTAATGGGTAACGAGTTAGAGTTACGAGTTATGAGTTACAAGGTAAGAGATACAAGATACAAGCTCCGAGTTATCGGTAACGCGTTACGAGTTCCAAGTGCTGAGTTACGCGTCACGAGATACAATTTTCGAGTTCCCACTTATCGGTAACGATTCACGAGCTACGAGAGGCCAGATACGAGTTCCTTGTTATTGGTAATGGGTTACAAGCTACGATACACAAGATACGAGTTCCAGGTTATGAGTAGCGAGTTATGAGCTGCGATTTACGAGTTTCGAGTTACGAGTTTCGAGTTGCGAGTAACGATATACGAGTTACGAGTTACGAATTGTCGACTTACGATCTACAAGGTACTAGTTATGAGTTACGAGATACAAGATGCGAGTTGCCACTTATCGTAACGAGTTACGTGCTACTAGATACAAGATACGAGTTCCGAGTTATGGGTAACGAGTTACGAGTTACAAGATACGAGCTCCGAGTCATCGGTTACGCGTTACTAGTTCCTAGTTCTGAGTTTCGCGTCATGAGATACAAGATGCGAGTTATCGGTAACGCGTTACGAGTTCCTAGTTCTAAGTTACGCGTAACGAGATACAAGTTGCGAGTTCCCACTTATTGGTAACGATTTACGTGCTACGAGAGGAAAGATACGAGTTCCTTGTTATTGGTAATGGGTTACAAGCTACGATACACAAGAAACGAGTCCCGGGTTATAAATAGCGAGTTATAAGCTGCGATTTTCGAGATAGGAGTTACGAGTTTCGATTTACGAGCTTCGAGTTTCGAGTTGCGAGTTACGATATACGAGTTACGAGTAACGAATTACGACTTACGATCTACGAGGTACTAGTTACGAATTACGAGATACAGGATGAGACTTCCCACTTATCGTAACGAGTTACGAGTTACGAGACACAAGATGCGAGTTCCAGGTAATCAGTAATGAGTTACGAGCTACTAGATACAAGATACCTGTTCCGAGCTATGGGTAACGAGTTACGAGTTACAAGATACGAGCTCCGTAACGCGTTACTAGCTCCGAGTTCTGAGTTACAAGTCACGAGATATAGTATGCAAGTTCCCACTTATCGATAGCCATTCACGAGCTACGAGAGGCCAGATACGAGTTCCTTGTTATTGGTAATGGGTTACAAGGTACTATACACAAGATTCGAGTTCCGGGCTATGAGAAGCGAGTTATGAGCTGCGATTTACGAGTTACGAGATTCGAGTTGCGAGCTACGATATACGAGTTACTAGTTACGAATTACGACTTACGAGGTACTAGTTACGAATTACGAGATACAAGATGAGACTTCCCACTTATCGTAACAAGTTACGAGCTACGAGACACAAAATACGAGTTCCAGGTAATCAGTAAGGAGTTACGAGCTACTAGATACAAGATACGAGCTCCGAGTTATGGGTAACGAGTTACGAGTTACAAGATACGAGCTACGAGTCATCGGTTACGCGTTACGAGTTCCCAGTTCTGAGTTTCGCGTCATGAGATACAAAATGCGAGTTTCTACCTATAGGTAACGGGTTACGAACTACTAGATCTAGGATACGAGTTCGAGGTTATCGTCATTGATTTGCAAGATCCGAGATCAAGATTCGAGTCCCGAGTTATGGGCAACGAGTTACGGGTTACGATTTAAAAGGTAAGTGATACAAGATACGAGCTCCGAGTTATCGGTAACACTATCGAGTTCCGAGTCCTGAGCTACGCGTCACGAGATACAAGATGCGACTTCCCATTTATCGGTAACGATCTACGAGCTACGAGAGGCAAGACACGAGTTCTGAGCTATGGGTAACTAGTTACGAGTTACAAGATACGAGCTCCGAGTTATCGGTTACGCGTTCCGAGTTCTGAGTTCTGAGTTTCGCTTCATGAGATACAAGATGCGAGTTTCCACCTATCGGTAACGAGTTACGAACTACTAGATCTGGGATACGAGATCGAGGTTATCGTAATTGGTTTACAAGATCCGAGATCAAGATACGAGTTCCGAGTTATGGTCAACGAGTTACGGGTTACGAGTTACGAGTTGCAAGGTAAGTGATACAAGATACGAGCTCCGAGTTATCGGTAAAACTTTCGATTTACGCGTCACGAGATACAAGATGCGTGTTCCCATTTATCGGTAACGATTTACGAACTATGAGAGGCAAGATACGAATTCTTTGTTATTGGTAATGAGTTACAAGCTACGATACACACGATACGAGTACCGGGTTATGAGTAACGAGTTGTAAGCTGCGATTTACGAGTTACGAGTTATGAGTTTCTAGTTTCGAGTTGCGAGTTACGATATAGGAGCTACGAGTTACGAATTGTCGACTTACGATCTACAAGGTACTAGTTACGAGTTATGAGACAAGATGCAAGCTCCCACTTATCGTAACGAGTTATGAGCTACGTGACGCGATATAAGAGTTCCAGGTAATCAGTAATGAGTTACGAGCTACTAGATACAAGATACCTGTTCCGAGCTATGGGTAACGAGTTACGAGTTACAAGATACGAGCTCCGAGTGATCGGTAACGCGTTACTAGCTCCGAGTTCTGAGTTACAAGTCACGAGATATAGTATGCAAGTTCCCACTTATCGATAGCCATTCACGAGCTACGAGAGGCCAGATACGAGTTCCTTGTTATTGGTAATGGGTTACAAGGTACTATACACAAGATACGAGTTCCGGGCTATGAGAAGCGAGTTATGAGCTGCGATTTACGAGTTACGAGATTCGAGTTGCGAGCTACGATATACGAGTTACTAGTTACGAATTACGACTTACGAGGTACTAGTTACGAATTACGAGATACAAGATGAGACTTCCCACTTATCGTAACAAGTTACGAGCTACGAGACACAAAATACGAGTTCCAGGTAATCAGTAAGGAGTTACGAGCTACTAGATACAAGATACGAGCTCCGAGTTATGGGTAACGAGTTACGAGTTACAAGATACGAGCTACGAGTCATCGGTTACGCGTTACGAGTTCCCAGTTCTGAGTTTCGCGTCATGAGATACAAAATGCGAGTTTCTACCTATAGGTAACGGGTTACGAACTACTAGATCTAGGATACGAGTTCGAGGTTATCGTCATTGATTTGCAAGATCCGAGATCAAGATTCGAGTCCCGAGTTATGGGCAACGAGTTACGGGTTACGATTTAAAAGGTAAGTGATACAAGATACGAGCTCCGAGCTATCGGTAACACTATCGAGTTCCGAGTCCTGAGCTACGCGTCACGAGATACAAGATGCGACTTCCCATTTATCGGTAACGATCTACGAGCTACGAGAGGCAAGACACGAGTTCTGAGCTATGGGTAACTAGTTACGAGTTACAAGATACGAGCTCCGAGTTGTCGGTTACGCGTTCCGAGTTCTGAGTTCTGAGTTTCGCTTCATGAGATACAAGATGCGAGTTTCCACCTATCGGTAACGAGTTACGAACTACTAGATCTGGGATACGAGATCGAGGTTATCGTAATTGGTTTACAAGATCCGAGATCAAGATACGAGTTCCGAGTTATGGTCAACGAGTTACGGGTTACGAGTTACGAGTTGCAAGGTAAGTGATACAAGATACGAGCTCCGAGTTATCGGTAAAACTTTCGATTTACGCGTCACGAGATACAAGATGCGTGTTCCCATTTATCGGTAACGATTTACGAACTATGAGAGGCAAGATACGAATTCTTTGTTATTGGTAATGAGTTACAAGCTACGATACACACGATACGAGTACCGGGTTATGAGTAACGAGTTGTAAGCTGCGATTTACGAGTTACGAGTTACGAGTTTCTAGTTTCGAGTTGCGAGTTACGATATAGGAGCTACGAGTTACGAATTGTCGACTTACGATCTACAAGGTACTAGTTACGAGTTATGAGACAAGATGCAAGCTCCCACTTATCGTAACGAGTTATGAGCTACGTGACGCGATATAAGAGTTCCAGGTAATCAGTAATGAGTTACGAGCTACTAGATACAAGATACGAGTTCCGAGTTATGGTTAACGAGTTACGAGCTACGAGAGGCAAGATACGAGTTCCTTGTTATTGGTAATGGGTTACAAGCTACGATACACAAGAAACGAGTCCAGGGTTATGAATAGCGAGTTATAAGCTGCGAGTTACGAGATACGAGTTACGAGTTTCGATTTTCGAGTTTCGAGTTTCGAGTTGCGAGTTACGATATACGAGTTACGAGTTTCGAATTACGACTTACGATCTACGAGGTACTAGTTACGAATTACGAGATACAAGATGAGACTTCCCACTTATCGTAACGAGTTACGAGCTACGAGACACAAGATACGAGTTCCAGGTAATCTGTAATGAGTTACGAGCTACTAGATACAAGATACGAGTTCCGAGTAATGGGTACGAGTTACGAGTTACAAGATACGAGCTCCGAGTCATCGGTAACGCGTTACTAGCTCCGAGTTCTGAGTTACACGTCACGAGACATAGGATGCGAGTTCCCACTTATCGATAGCCATTCACTAGCTACGAGAGGCCAGATTCGAATTCCTTGTAATTGGTAATGGGTTACAAGGTACTATAAACAAGATACGACTTCCGGGCTATGAGAAGCGAGTTATGAGCTGCGATTTACGAGTAACGAGTTTCGAGTTGCGAGTTACGATATACGAGTTACAAATTACGACTAACGATCTACAAGGTACTAGTTACGAGTTGCGAGATACAAGATGCGAGTTCCCACTTATCGTAACGAGTTACGAGCTACTAGACTCAATATAAGAGTTCCAGGTAATCAGTAATGAGTTACGAGCTACTAGATACAAGATACGAGTTACGAGTTATGGGTAACGAGTTAAGAGTTACAAGATACTAGCTCCGAGTTATCGGTTACGCGTTACGAGTTCCGAGATCTGAGATTCGCGTCATGAGATACACGATGAGAGTTTCCACCTATCGGCTACCAGTTACGAACTACTAGATCTAGGATACGAGTTCGAGGTTATCGGCAATGATTTGCGAGATCCGAGATAGAAGATACGAGTTCCGAGTTATGGGTAACGAGTTACGAGTTACAAGGTAAGAGATACAAGAGACAAGCTCCGAGTTATCGGTAACGCGTTACGAGTTCCAAGTTCTGAGTTACACGTTCACGAGCTACGAGAGGCCAGATACGAGTTCCTTGTTATTGGTAATGGGTTACAAGCTACGATACACAAGATACGAGATCCAGGTTATGAGTAGCGAGTTATGAGCTGCGATTTACGAGTTACGAGTTTCGAGTTACGAGTTACGAGTTACGAGTTACGAGTTTCGAGTTACGAGTTTCGAGTTACGAGTTTCGAGTTGCGAGTCACGATATACGAGTTACGAGTTACGAATTGTCGACTTACGATCTACAAGGTACTAGTTACGAGTTACGAGATACAAGATGCGTGTTCCCACTTATCGGTAACGATGTACGAGCTACGAGATGCAAGATACGAGTTCCAGGTTATCGGTAATTGATTACAAGTCAGGATATAGGATACGAGTTCCAGGTTATCGGCAATGATTTGCGAGATCCGAGATAGAAGATACGAGCTCTGAGTTATCGGTTACGCGTTACGAGTTCTGAGTAACGGGTCACGAGATACAAGTTGCGAGTTTCCACAGATCGGTAAGAATTAGCGAGCTACGAGAGGCTAGATACTAGTTGCTTGTTATTGGTAATAGGTTACAAGCTACGATACACAAGATACGAGTTCCGGGTTATGAGTAACGATTTATAAGCTGCGATTTGCGAGTTACGAGTTACGAGTTACGAGTTTCTAGTTTCGAGTTTCGAGTTGCGAGTTACGATATACGAGTTACAGGTTACGAATTGTCGACTTACGATCTACAAGGTACTAGTTACGAGTTACGAGATACAAGATGCGAGTTCCCATTTATCGTAACGAGTTACGAGCTACTAGACACAATATAAGAGTTCCAGGTAATCAGTAATGAGATACGAGCTACTAGATACAAGATACGAGTTACGAGTTATGGGTAACGAGCTACGAGTTACGAGTTACGAGTTACAAGGTAAGAGATACAAGATACAAGCTCCGAGTTATCGGTAACGCGTTACGAGTTCCAAGGTCTGAGTTACGCGTCACGAGATACAAGTTGCGAGTTCCCACTTATCGGTAACGATTCCCGAGCTACGAGAGGCCACATACGAGTTCCTTGTTATTGGTAATGGGTTACAAGCTACGATACACAAGATACGAGTTCCAGGCTATGAGTAGCGAGTTATGAGCTGCGATTTACGAGTTACGAGTTACGAGTTACGAGTTTCGAGTTACGAGTTTCGAGTTACGAGTTTCGAGCTGCGAGTAACGATATACGAGTTACGAGTTACGAATTGTCGACTTACGATCTACAAGGTACTAGTTACGAGTTACGAGATACAAGAAGCGAGTTCCCACTTATCGTAACGAGTTACGAGCTACTAGACTCAATATAAGAGTTCCAGGTAATCAGTAATGAGTTACGAGCTACTAGATACAAGATACGAGTTCCGAGTTATGAGTAACGAGTTACGAGTTACAAGATACTAGCTCCGAGTTATCGGTAACGCGTTACGAGTTCCAAGGTCTGAGTTACGCGTCACGAGATACAAGTTGCGAGTTCCCACTTATCGGTAACGATTCACGAGCTACGAGAGGCCAGATACGAGTTGCTTGTTATTGGTAATGGGTTACATACTACGATACACAAGATACGAGTTCCGGGTTATGAGTAGCGAGTTATGAGCTGCGACTTACAAGTTACGAGTTACGAGTTTTGAGTTGCGAGTAACGATATACGAATTACGAGTTACGAATTACGACTTACGATCTACGAGGTACTAGATGCGAGTTACGAGATACAAGATGCGAGTTCCCACGTATCGTAACGAGTTACGAGCCACGAAACACAAGATACGAGTTCCAGGTAATCAGTAATGAGTTACGAGCCACTAGATACAAGATGCGAGTTCCGAGTTATAATTTACGAGTTACGAGTTACAAGATACGAGCTCTGAGTTATCGGTTACGCGTTACGGGTTCCGAGTTCTGAGTTTCACGTCATGAGATACAAGATGCGAGTTTCCACCTATCGGTAACGAGTTTCGAACTACTAGATCTGGGATACGAGTTCGAGGTTATCGTCATTGATTTACAAGATCCGAGATCAAGATTCTAGTTCCGAGTTATGGGCAACTAGTTACGGGTTACGAGTTACAAGGTAAGTGATACAAGAGACGAGCTCCGAGTTATCGGTAGCACTTTCGAGTTCCGAGTCCTGAGTTACGCGTCACGAGATACAAGATGCGAGTTCCCATTTATCGGTAATGATTTACGAGCTACGAGATGCAAGATACGAGTTCCAGGTTATCGGTAATTGATTACAAGTCATGATATATAAGATACGAGTTCCAGGTTATCGGTAATGGATTACAAGTTACGATACATAAGATGCGAGCCCCGAGTTATCGGTAACGTGTTTTTAGTTCCGAGTTCTGAGTTACACGTCACGAGATACAAGATGCGAGTTCCCACTTATTGGTAACGGTTTACGAGCTACGAGAGGCAAGATACGAGTTCCTTGTTATTGGTAATGGGTTACAAGCTACGATACACAAGAAACGAGTCCCGGGTTATGAATAGCGAGTTATAAGCTGCGAGTTACGAGATACGAGTTACGAGTTTCGATTTACGAGCTTCGAGTTTCGAGTTTCGAGTTGCAAGTTACGATATACGAGTTACGAGTTACGAATTACGACTAACGATCTACGAGGTACTAGTTACGAATTACGAGATACAAGGTGAGAGCTCCCATTTATCGGTAACGATTTACGAGCTACGAGATGCAAGATACGAGTTCCAGGTTATCGGTAATTGATTACAAGTCATGATATATAAGATACGAGTTCCAGGTTATCGGTAATGGATTACAAGTTACGATATATAAGATGCGAGCTCCGAGTTATCGGTAACGCGTTACTAGTTCCGAGTTCTGAGTTACACGTCACGAGATACAAGATGCGAGTTCCCACTTATTGGTGACGAGTTACGATCTTCAAGATGTAGGATACGAGTTCCAGGTTATCGGCAATCATTTGCGAGATCCGAGATAGAAGATACGAGCTCTGAGTTATCGGTTACGCGTTACGAGTTCCAAGTTCTGAGTAACGGTCACGAGATACAAGTTGCGAGTTCCCACTTATCGGTAACGATTCACGAGTTACGAGAGGCCAGATACGAGTTACTTGTTATTGGTAATGGGTTACATACTACGATACACAAGATACGAGTTCCGGGTTATGAGTAGCAAGTTATGAGCTGCGATTTACGAGTTACGAGTTACGAGTTACGAGTTACGAGTTACGAGCTTCGAGTTACGAGTTTCGAGTTGCGAGTAACGATATACGAGTTACGAGTTACGAATTACGACTTACGATCTACGAGGTACTAGATGCGAGTTACGAGATACAAGATGCGAGTTCCCACGTATCGTAACGAGTTACGAGCTACGAGACACAAGATACGAGTTCCAGGTAATCAGTAATGAGTTACGAGCCACTAAATACAAGATGCGAGTTTCGAGTTATAATTTACGAGTTACGAGTTACAAAATACGAGCTCTGAGTTATCGGTTACGCGTTACGGGTTCCGAGTTCTGAATTCCACGTCATGAGATACAAGATGCGAGTTTCCACCTATCGGTAACGAGTTACGAACTACTAGATCTGGGATACGAGTTCGAGGTTATCGTCATTGATTTACAAGATCCGAGATCAAGATTCTAGTTCCGAGTTATGGGCAACGAGTTACGGGTTACGAGTTACAAGGTAAGTGATACAAGAGACGAGCTCCGAGTTATCGGTAGCACTTTCGAGTTCCGAGTTCTGAGTTACACGTCACGAGATACAAGATGCGAGTTCCCACTTATTGGTAACGGTTTACGAGCTACGAGAGGCAAGATACGAGTTCCTTGTTATTGGTAATGGGTTACAAGCTACGATACACAAGAAACGAGTCCCGGGTTATGAATAGCGAGTTATAAGCTGCGAGTTACGAGTTACGAGTTTCGATTTACGAGCTTCGAGTTTCGAGTTGCAAGTTACGATATACGAGTTACGAGTTACGAATTACGACTAACGATCTACGAGGTACTAGTTACGAATTACGAGATACAAGATGAAACTTCCCACTTATCGTAACGAGTTACGAGCTACGAGACACAAGATACGAGTTCCAGGTAATCAGTAATGAGTTACGAGCTACTAGATACAAGATACGAGTTCCGAGTTATGGGTAACGAGTTACGAGTTATAAGATACGAGCTCCGAGTCATCGGTAACGCGTTACTAGTTCCGAGTTCTGAGTTACACGTCACGAGATATAGGATGCGAGTTCCCACTTATCGATAGCCATTCGCGAACAACGAGAGGCCAGATTCGAGTTCCTTAATATTGGTAATGGGTTACAAGGTACTATACACAAGATACGAGTTCCGGGCTATGAGAAGCGAGTTATGAGCTGCGATTTACGAGTTTCGAGTTGCAAGTTACGATATACGAGTTTCGAGTTACGAGTTACGAGTTACGAGTTACGAGTTACGAGTTACGAATTACGACTTACGATCTACGAGGTACTAGTTACGAATTACGAGATACAAGATGAGACTTCCCACTTATCGTAACAAGTTACGTGCTACGAGACACAAGATACAAGTTCCAGGTAATCAGTAATGAGTTACGAGCTACTAGATACAAGATACGAGTTCCGAGTTGAGGGTAACGAGTTACGAGTTACAAGATACGAGCTCCGAGTCATCGGTTACGCGTTACTAGTTCCGAGTTCTGAAATACGCATCGCGAGATACGAGTTGCGAGTTCCCACTTATCGGTAACGGAGTACGAGCTACGTGAGGCAAGATACGAGTTCCTTGTAATTGGTAATGGGGTACAAGCTACGATACACAAGATACGAGATCCGGGTTATGAGTACCGAGTTATAGGCTGCGATTTACGAGTTACGAGTTACGAGTTACGAGTTACGAGTTACGAGTTACGAGTTACGAGTTACGAGTTACGAGTTACGAGTTACGAGTTACGAGTTACGAGTTACGAGTTACGAGTTACGAGTTACGAGTTACGAGTTACGAGTTACGAGTTACGAGTTACGAGTTACGAGTTACGAGTTACGAGTTACGAGTTACGAGTTACGAGTTACGAGTTACGAGTTACGAGTTACGAGTTACGAGTTACGAGTTACGAGTTACGAGTTACGAGTCACGAGTCACGAGTTACGAGTTACGAGTTACGAGTCACGAGTTACGAGTTACGAGTTACGAGTTACGAGTTACGAGTTACGAGTTACGAGTTACGAGTTACGAGTTACGAGTTACGAGTTACGAGTTACGAGTTACGAGTTACGAGTTACGAGTTACGAGTTACGAGTTACGAGTTACGAGTTACGAGTTACGAGTTACGAGTTACGAGTTACGAGTTACGAGTTACGAGTTACGAGTTACGAGTTACGAGTTACGAGTTACGAGTTACGAGTTACGAGTTACGAGTTACGAGTTACGAGTTACGAGTTACGAGTTACGAGTTACGAGTTACGAGTTACGAGTTACGAGTTACGAGTTACGAGTTACGAGTTACGAGTTACGAGTTACGAGTTACGAGTTACGAGTTACGAGTTACGAGTTACGAGTTACGAGTTACGAGTTACGAGTTACGAGTTACGAGTTACGAGTTACGAGTTACGAGTTACGAGTTACGAGTTACGAGTTACGAGTTTCGAGTTACGAGTTACGAGTTTCGAGTTACGAGTTACGAGTTACGAGTTTCGAGTTACGAGTTACGAGTTACGAGTTACGAGTTACGAGTTACGAGTTACGAGTTACGAGTTACGAGTTACGAGTTACGAGTTACGAGTTACGAGTTACGAGTTACGAGTTACGAGTTACGAGTTACGATCTACGATCTACGAGTTACGAGTTACGATCTACGAGTTACGAGTTACGATCTACGAGTTACGAGTTACGATCTACGAGTTACGAGTTACGAGTTACGAGTTACGAGTTACGAGTTACGAGTTACGAGTTACGAGTTACGAGTTACGAGTTACGAGTTACGAGTTACGAGTTACGAGTTACGAGTTACGAGTTACGAGTTACGAGTTACGAGTTACGAGTTACGAGTTACGAGTTACGAGTTACGAGTTACGAGTTACGAGTTACGAGTTACGAGTTACGAGTTACGAGTTACGAGTTACGAGTTACGAGTTACGAGTTACGAGTTACGAGTTACGAGTTACGAGTTACGAGTTACGAGTTACGAGTTACGAGTTACGAGTTACGAGTTACGAGTTACGAGTTACGAGTTACGAGTTACGAGTTACGAGTTACGAGTTACGAGTTACGAGTTACGAGTTACGAGTTACGAGTTACGAGTTACGAGTTACGAGTTACGAGTTACGAGTTACGAGTTACGAGTTACGAGTTACGAGTTACGAGTTACGAGTTACGAGTTACGAGTTACGAGTTACGATCTACGAGGTACGAGTTACGAGTTACGATCTACGAGGTACGAGTTACGAGTTACGATCTACGAGGTACGAGTTACGAGTTACGAGTTACGAGTTACGAGTTACGAGTTACGAGTTACGAGTTACGAGTTACGAGTTACGAGTTACGAGTTACGAGTTACGAGTTACGAGTTACGAGTTACGAGTTACGAGTTACGATCTACGAGGTACGAGTTACGAGTTACGATCTACGAGGTACGAGTTACGAGTTACGATCTACGAGGTACGAGTTACGAGTTACGAGTTACGAGTTACGAGTTACGAGTTACGAGTTACGAGTTACGAGTTACGAGTTACGAGTTACTAGTTACGAGTTACGAGTTACGAGTTACGAGTTACGAGTTACGAGTTACGAGTTACGAGTTACGAGTTACGAGTTACGAGTTACGAGTTACGAGTTACGAGTTACGAGTTACGAGTTACGAGTTACGAGTTACGAGTTACGAGTTACGAGTTACGAGTTACGAGTTACGAGTTACGAGTTACGAGTTACGAGTTACGAGTTACGAGTTACGAGTTACGAGTTACGAGTTACGAGTTACGAGTTACGAGTTACGAGTTACGAGTTACGAGTTACGAGTTACGAGTTACGAGTTACGAGTTACGAGTTACGAGTTACGAGTTACGAGTTACGAGTTACGAGTTACGAGTTACGAGTTACGAGTTACGAGTTACGAGTTACGAGTTACGAGTTACGAGTTACGAGTTACGAGTTACGAGTTACGAGTTACGAGTTACGAGTTACGAGTTACGAGTTACGAGTTACGAGTTACGAGTTACGAGTTACGAGTTACGAGTTACGAGTTACGAGTTACGAGTTACAAGTTACGAGTTACGAGTTACGAGTTACGAGTTACGAGTTACGAGTTACGAGTTACGAGTTACGAGTTACCAGTTACGAGTTACGAGTTACGAGTTACGAGTTAGGAGTTACGAGTTACGAGTTACGAGTTACGAGTTACGAGTTACGAGTTACGAGTTACGAGATGCGAGTTGCGAGTTGCGAGTTGCGAGTTTCGAGTTGCGAGTTACGATATACGAGGTACTAGTTACGAGTTACGAGTTACGAGTTACGAGTTACGAGTTACGAGTTACGAGTTACGAGTTACGAGTTACAAGTTACGAGTTACGAGTTACGAGTTACGAGTTACGAGTTACGAGTTACGAGTTACGAGTTACGAGTTACCAGTTACGAGTTACGAGTTACGAGTTACGAGTTACGAGTTACGAGTTACGAGTTACGAGTTACGAGTTACGAGTTACGAGTTACGAGTTACGAGTTACGAGTTGCGAGTTGCGAGTTGCGAGTTGCGAGTTTCGAGTTGCGAGTTACGATATACGAGGTACTAGTTACGAGTTACGAGTTACAAGATACGAGCTCCGAGTTATCGGTAACGCGTTACTAGTTCCGAGTTCTGAGCTACACATCACGAGATACAGGATGCGAGTTCCCACATATTGCTAACGAGTTACGAACTTCATGATCTAGGAGACGAGTTCCAGGTTATCGGCAATGATTTGCGAGATCCGAGATAGCAGGTACGTGTTCCGAGTAATGGGTAATGAGTTACAAGTTACGAGTTACAAGGTAAGATATACAAGATACAAGCTCCGAGTTATCGGTAACGCGTTACCAGTTGCAAGTTCTGAGTTACGGGTCACGAGATACAAGTTGCGAGTTTCCACTGATCGGTAACAATTAGCGAGCTACGAGAGGCTAGATACTAGTTGCTTGTTATTGGTTATAGGTTACAAGCTACGATACCCAAGATACGAGTTCCGGGTTATGAGTAACGAGTTATAAGCTGCGATTTACGAGTTACGAGTTACGAGTTACGAGTTTCTAGTTTCGAGTTGCGAGTTACGATATACGAGTTACGAGTTACGAATTGTCGACTTACGATCTACAAGGTACTAGTTACGAGTTACGAGATACAGGATGCGAGTTCACACTTATCGTAACGAGTTACAAGCTACTAGACTCAATATAAGAGTTCCAGGTAATCAGTAATGAGTTACGAGCTACTAGATACAAGATACGAGTTATGGGTAACGAGTTACGAGTTACAAGATACTAGCTCCGAGTTATCGGTTACGCGTTACGAGTTCCGAGTTCTGAGATTCGCGTCATGAGATACAAGATGAGAGTTTCCACCTATCGGCTACGAGTTACGAACTACTAGATCTAGGATACGAGTTCGAGGTTATCGGCAATGATTTGCGAGATCCGAGAAAGAAGATACGAGTTCCGAGTAATGGGTAACGAGTTAGAATTACGAGTTACGAGTTACAAGGTAAGAGATACAAGATACAAGCTCCGAATTATCGGTAACGCGTTAACGAGTTCCAAGGTCTGAGTTACGCGTCACGAGATACAAGTTGCGAGTTCCCACTTATCGGTAATGATTCACGAGCTACGAGAGGCCAGATACGAGTTCCTTGTTATTGGTAATGGGTTACATGCTACGATACACAAGATACGAGTTCCGGGTTATAAGTAGCGAGTTATGAGCTGCGATTTACGAGTTACGAGTTTCGAGTTACGAGTTTCGAGTTACCAGTTTCGAGTTACGAGTTTCGAGTTGCGAGTAACAATATACGAGTTACGACTTACGAATTACGACTTACGATCTACGAGGTACTAGATGCGAGTTACGAGATACAAGATGCGAGTTCCCACGTATCGTAACGAGATACGAGCTACGAGACACAAGATATGAGTTCCAGGTAATCAGTAATGAGTTACGAGCCACTAGATACAAGATGCGAGTTACAATTAACGAGTTACGAGTAACAAGATACGAGCTCAGAGTTATCGGTTATGCGTTACGGGTTCCGAGTTCTGAGTTTCACTTAATGAGATGCAAGATGCGAGTTTCCACCTTTCGGTAACGAGTTACGAACTAATAGATCTGGGATACGAGTTCGAAGTATCGTCATTGATTTACAAGATCCGAGATCAAGATTCTAGTTCCGAGTTATGGGCTTCGAGTTACGGGTTACAAGTTACAAGGTAAGTGATACAAGATACGAGCTCCGAGTTATCGGTAACAATTTCGAGTTCCGAGTCCTGAGTTACGCGTCACGAGATACAAGATGCGTGTTCCCATTTATCGGTAACGATTTACGAGCTGCAAGATGCAAGACACGAGTTCCAGGTTATCGGTAATGGATTACAAGTTACGATATATAAGATGCGAGCTCCGAGTTATCGGTAACGCGTTACTAGTTCCGAGTTCTGAGTTACACGTCACGAGATACAAGATGCGAGTTCCCACTTATTGGTAACGAATTACGATCTTCAAGATGTAGGATACGAGTTCCAGGTTATCGGCAATGATTTGCGAGATCCGAGATAGAAGAGACGAGTTCCGAGTGATGGGTAAGGAGTTACGAGTTACAAGGTGAGAGATACAAGATACAAGCTCCGAGTTATCGGTAACGCGTTACGAGTTCCTAGTTCTAAGTTACGCATCACGAGATACAAGTTGTGAGTTCCCACTTATTGGTAACGATTTACGAGCTACGAGAGGAAAGATACGAGTTCCTTGTAATTGGTAATGGGTTACAAGCTAAGATACACAAGAAACGAGTCCCGGGTTATGAATAGCGAGTTATAAGCTGCGATTTACGAGATACGAGTTTAGAGTTTCGATTTACGAGCTTCGAGTTTCGAGTTTCGAGTTGCGTGTTACGATATACGAGTTACGAGTTACGAATTACGACTTACGATCTACGAGGTACTAGTTACGAATTACGGGATACAAGATGAGACTTCCCACTTATCGTAATGAGTTACGAGCTACGAGAAACAAGATACGAGCTCCAGGTAAACAGTAATGAGTTACGAGCTACTAGATACAAGATACCAGTTTCGAGCTATGGGTAACGAGTTACGTGTTACAAGATACGAGCTTCGAGTCATCGGTAACGCGCTACTAGCTCCGAGTTCTGAGTTACACGTCACGAGATATAGGATGCGAGTTCCCACTTATCGATAGCCATTCACGAGCTACGAGAGGCCAGATTCGAGTTCCTTGTTATTGGTAATGGGTTACAAGATACTATACACAAGATACGAGTTCCGGGCTATGAGAAGCGAGTTATGAGCTGCAATTTACGAGTTACGAGTTACGAGTTTCGAGTTACGAGTTTCGAGTTGCGAGCTACGATATACGAGTTACGAGTTAAGAATTACGATATACGGTCTACGAGGTACTAGTTACGAATTACGAGATACAAGATGAGACTTCCCACTTATCGTAACAAGTTACGAGCTACAAGACACAAGATACGAGTTCCAGGTATTCAGTAATGAGTTACGAGCTACTAGATACAAGATACGAGCTCCGAGTTATGGGTAACGAGTTACGAAATACAAGATACGAACTACGAGTCATCGGTTACGCGTTACGAGTTCCCAGTTCTGAGTTTCGCGTCATGAGATACAAAATGCGAGTTTCCACCTATAGGTAACAGGTTACGAATTACTAGATCTAGGATACGAGTTATAGGTTATCGTCAATGATTTACAAGATCCGAGATCAAGATTTGAGTCCCGAGTTATGGGCAACGAGTTACGGGTTACGAGTTACAAGGTAAAAGATACAAGATACGAGCTCCGAGTTATCGGTAACGCGTTACTAGTTCCGAGTTCTGAGTTACACGTCACGAGATACAAGATGCGAGTTCCGAGTTATCGGTAACGCGTTACGAGTTCCTAGTTCTAAGTTACGCGAGTTATAAGCTGCGATTTACGAGATAGGGGTTACGAGTTTCGATTTACGAGCTTCGAGTTTAGAGTTTCGAGTTGCGAGTTACGATATACGAGTTACGAGTCACGAATTACGACTTACGATCTACGAGGTACTAGTTACGAATTACGAGATACAAGATGAGACTTCCCACTTATCGTAACGAGTTACGAGTTACGAGACACAAGATACGAGTTCCAGGTAATCAGTAATGAGTTACGAGCTACTAGATACAAGATACGAGCTCCGAGTTATGGGTAACTAGTTACGAGTTACAAGATACGAGCTCCGAGTTATCGGTTACGCGTTCCGAGTTCTGAGTTCTGAGTTTCGCTTCATGAGATACAAGATGCGAGTTTCCACATATCGGTAACGAGTTACGAACTACTAGATCTAGGATACGAGTTCGAGGTTATCGTAATTGGTTTACAAGATCCAAGATCAAGATACGAGTTCCGAGTTATGGTCAACGAGTTACGGGTTACGAGTTACGAGTTGCAAGGTAAGTGATGCAAGATACGAGCTCCGAGTTATCGGTAAAATTTTCGATTTACGCGTCACGAGATACAAGATGCGTGTTCCCATTTATCGGTAACAATTTACGAGCTACGTACTAGCTACTAGATACAAGATACGAGTTCGGAGTTATGGGTAACGGGTTACGAGTCTCGAGTTACCCTTTACAAGGTAAGATATACAAGATACAAGCTCCAAGTTATCGGTAACACGTTACGAGTTCCAAGTTCTGAGTTATGCGTCACGAGATATAAGTTGAGAGTTCCCACTTATCGGAAACGATTTACGAGCTACGAGAGACAACATACGAGTTCGTGGTTATTGGTAATGGATTACAAGCCACGATACACAAGATACGAAACGCGGGTTATCCGTTACGCGTTACGAGTTCCGAGTTCTGAGTTTCGCGTCATGAGATACAAGATGCGAGTTTTCAGCTATAGCTAACTAGTTACGAACTACTAGATCTAGGATACGAGTTCGAGGTTATCGTCATTGATTTACAAGATCCGAGATCAAGATTCGAGTTCCGAGTTATGGGCAACGAGTTACGGGTTACGAGTTACGAATTTTCAAGGTAAGTGATACAAGATACGAGTTCCGAGTTATCGCTAACACTATCGAGTTCCGAGTCCTGAGTTACGCGTTACGAGATAAAAGATGCGAGTTCCCATTTATCGGTAACGATTTACTAGCTAGGAGATGTAAGACACGAGTTCCAGGTTATCGGTAATGGACTACAAGTTGCGATATATAAGATATGAGTTCCAACCTATGGGTAACGAGTTACGAGTTACAAGATACGAGCTCCGAATTATCGGTAACGCGTTACTAGTTCCGAGTTCTGAGTTACTCATCACAAGATACAAGATGCGAGTTCAAACTTATTGGTAACGAGTTACGATCCTAAAGATCTACGATACGAGTTCCAGGATATCGGCAATGATTTGCGAGATCCGAGATAGAAGATACGAGTTCCGAGCAATGGGTAACAAGTTACGAGCTACGAGCTACGAGTTACAAGTTAAGAGATACAATATACAACCTCTGAGTTACGTGTCAAGAGATACAAGTTGCGAGTGCCCACTTAACGGTAACGATTTACGAGCTACGAGAGGCAAGATACGAGTTCCTTGTTATTGGTAATGGGTTACAAGCTACGATACACATGATACGAGTTCCGGGTTATGAGTAGCGAGTTATAAGCTGCGATTTACGAGTTTTGAGTTACGAGCTTCGAGTTGAGAGTTACGATATACGAGTTACGAGTTGCGAATTACGACTAACGATCTACTTTCTACAAGGAACTAGTTACGAGTTACGAGATACAAGATGCAAGTACCCACTCATGGTAACGAGTTACGAGCTACGAGATACGAGTTCCAAGTTACGGGTTACGAGTTACGAGTTACAAGGTAAGTGATACAAGATACGAGCTCCGAGTTATCGGTAACGCGTTACTAGTTCCGAGTTCTGAGTTAAACGTCACGAGATACAAGATGCGAGTTCCCATTTCTCGGCAACGATTTACGAGCTACGAGATGCAAGATACGAGTTCAAGGTTATCGGTAATGGATTACAAGTTACGATATATAAGATACGAGGTCCGAGTTATAGGTAACGAGTTACGAGTTACGAGCTACAAGATACGAGCTCCGGGTTATCGGTAACGCGTTACTAGTTTCGAGTTCTGAGTTACACGTTACGAGATACAAGATGCGAGTTCCAAGTTATTGGTAACGAGTTATGATCTTCAAAATCTATGATACGAGTTCTAGGTTGTCGGCAATGATTTGCGAGATCCGAGATAGGAGGTACGAGTTCCGAGTAAAGGATACCGAGTTACGAGTTACGAGTTACGAGTTACGAGTTACGAGTTACGAGTTACGAGTTACGAGTTACGAGTTACGAGTTACGAGTTACGAGTTACGAGTTACGAGTTACGAGTTACGAGTTACGAGTTACGAGTTACGAGTTACGAGTTACGAGTTACGAGTTACGAGTTACGAGTTACGAGTTACGAGTTACGAGTTACGAGTTACGAGATAAATGATGCGAGTTCCCATTTATCGGTACCGATTTACGAGCTACGAGATGCATGATACGAGTTCCAGGTTATCGGTCATGGATTATAAGTTACGATATATAAGTTACGAGGTCCGAGTTATGGGTAGCGAGTTACAAGGTAAGAGAAACAAGATACACGCTCCGAGTTATCGGTCACACGTTACGAGTTCCAAGTTCTGAGTTACACGTCACTAGATACAAGTTGCGAGTTACCACTTATCGGTAACGATTTACGAGCTACGAGAGGCAAGATACAAGATCCTTGTTATTGGTAATGTGTTAGAAGCTACGATACACAAGATACGAGTTCCGGGTTATGAGTAGCGAGTTATATGCTGCGATTAACGAGTTACGAGTTACGAGTTTCGAGTTACGAGTACCGAGTTACGATATACGAGTTACGAGTTACGAGTTACGAATTACGACTTGCGATCTACAAGGTACTAGATACGAGCTACGAGACACAAGATTCGAGTTCCAGGTGATCAGTAATAAGTTACGAGCTACTAGATACAAGATACGAGTTCCGAGTTATGGGTAGCGAGTTACGAGTCACGAGTTACGCTTTACAAGGTAAGATATACAAGATACAAGCTCCAAGTTATCGGTAACACGTTACGAGTTCCAAGTTCTGAGTTATGCGTCAAGAGATAAGTTGAGAGTTCCCACTTATCGGAAACGATTTACGAGCCTACGAGAGGCAAGATACGAGTTCCTTGTTATTGGTAATGGGTTACAAGCCACGATACACAAGATACGAGTTCCGGGTTATCCGTTACGCGTTACGAGTTCCAACTCATGAGTTACGCGTCACGAGATACAAGATGCGAGTTCCCATCTATCGGTAACAATTTACGAGCTAAAGGATGCAAGATACGAGTTCCAGGTTATCGGTAATGTATTATAAGTTACGATATATATGATACGAGCTCCGAGCTATTGGTAGCGAGTTACAAGGTAAAAGATATAAGATACATGCTCCGAGATATCGGTAACGCGTTACGAGTTCCAAGTTCTGAGTTCCGCGTCATGAGATACATGATGCGAGTTTCCACCTATCGGTAGCGAGTTACGAACTTCTAGATCTAGGATACGACTTCGACGTTATCATCATTGATTTTCTAGATCCGAGATCAAGATTCGAGTTCCAAGGTATGGGCAACGAGTTACGGGTTACGAGATTCGAATTACAAGGTAAGTGATACAAGATACGAGCTCCAAATTATCGGTAACACTTTCGAGCTCCGAGTCCTGGGTTACGCGTCACGAGATACAAGATGCGAGTACCCACTTGTTGGTAACGAGTTTCGATCTTCAAGATCTAGTCTACGAGTTCCAGGTTATCGGCAATGATTTGCGAGATCCGAGATAGAAGATACGAGTTCCGAGCAATGGGTAACGAGTTACGAGCTACGAGTTACGAGTTACAAGGTAAGAGATACAAGATACAAGCTCCGAGTTATCGGTAACGCGTTACGAGTTCCAACTTCTGAGTTACATGTCACGAGATACAAGTTGCGAGTTCCCACTTATCGTAACGAGTTACGAGCTACGAGACAGGAGATACGAGTTCCAAGTAATCAGTAATGAGTTACGAGCTACTAGATACAAGATACGAGTTCCGAGTTATGGGTAACGAGTTACGAGTTACAAGATACGAGCTCCGAGTTATCGGTTACGCATTACGAATTCCGAGCTCTGAGTTTTCCGTCATGAGATACAAGATACGAGTTTCCACCTATCAGTAATGAGTTACGAATTACTAGATCTAGGATAAGAGTTCGAGGCAATCGTCATTGATTTACAAGATCCGAGATCAAGATTCGAGTTCCGAGTTATGGGCAACGAGTTGAGGTTTACGAGTAACGAGTTACAAGGTAAGTGATACAAGATACGAGCTCCGAGTTATCGGTAACGCGTTACTAGTTCCGAGTTCTGAGTTACACGTTACGAGATACAAGTTGCGAGTTCTCATTTATCGGTAACGATTTACGTGCTACGTGATGCAACATACGAGTTCCAGGTTATCGGTAATGGATTACAAGTTACGATATATAAGATACGAGTTCCGAGTTATTGGTAACTCTATCGAGTTCCGAGTCCTGAGTTACGCGTCACGAGATACAAGATGCGAGTTCCCATTTATCGGTAACGATCTACGAGCTACGAGAGGCAAGACACGAGTTCTGAGCTATGGGTAACTAGTTACGAGCTACAAGATACGAGCTCCGAGTTATCGGTTACGCGTTCCGAGTTCCGAGTTCTGAATTACGCGTCATGAGATACAAGATGCGAGTTCCCATTTATCGGTAACGATCTACGAGCTACGAGAGGCAAGCCACGAGTTCTGAGCTATGGGTAACGAGTTACGAGTTACAAGATACTAGCTCCGAGTTATCGGTTACGCGTTACGAGTTCCGAGTTCTGAGATTCGCGTCATGAGATACAAGATAAGAGTTTCCACCTATCGATTACGAGTTAAAAGCTACTAGATACGAGTTCGAGGTTATCGGCAATGATTTGCGAGATCCGAGATAGAAGATACGAGTTCCGAGTAATGGGTAACGAGTTAGAGATACGAGTTACGAGTTACAAGGTAAGAGATACAAGATACAAGCTCCGAGTTATCGGTAACGCGTTACGCGTTCCAAGGTCTGAGTTACGCGTCACGAGATACAAGTTGCCAGTTCCCACTTATCGGTAACGATTCACGAGCTACGAGAGGCCATATACGAAGTCCTTGTTATTGGTAATGAGTTACAAGCTACGATACACAAGATACGAGTTCCAGGTTATGAGTAGCGAGTTATGAGCTGCGATTTACGAGTTACGAGTTACGAGTTTCGAGTTACGAGTTTCGAGTTGCGAGTAACGATATACGAGTTTCGAGTTACCAATTATCGACTTACGATCTACAAGGTACTAGTTACGAGTTACGAGATACAAGATGCGAGTTCCCACTTATCGTAACGAGTTACGAGCTACTAGACTCAATATAAGAGTTCCAGGTAATCAGTAATGAGTTACGAGCTACTAGATACAAGATACGAGTTCCGAGTTATGGATAACGAGTTACGAGTTACAAGATACTAGTTCCGAGTTATCGGTTACGCGTTACGAGTTCCGAGTTCTGAGATTCGCGTCATGAGATACAAGATGAGAGTTTCCACCTATCGGCAACGAGTTACGAACTTCTAGATCTAGGATACGAGTTCGAGGTTATCGTCATTGATCTACATGATCCAAAATCAAGATTCTAGTTCCGAGTTATGGGCAACGAGTTACGGGTTACGAGTTACAAGATGCGAGTTCCCATTTATCGGTAACGATTTACGAGCTACGAGATGCAAGATACGAGTTCCAGGTTATCGGTAATTGATTACAAGTCATGATATATAAGATACGAGTTCCAGGATATCGGTAATGGATTACAAGTTACGATATATAAGATGTGAGCTCCGAGTTATCGGTAACGCGTTACTAGTTCCGAGTTCTGAGTTACACGTCACGAGATACAAGATGCGAGTTCCGAGTTATCGGTAACGCGTTACGAGTTCCTAGTTCTAAGTTACGCGAGTTATAAGCTGCGATTTACGAGATAGGAGTTACGAGTTTCGATTTACGAGCTTCGAGTTTAGAGTTTCGAGTTGCGAGTTACGATATACGAGTTACGAGTCACGAATTACGACTTACGATCTACGAGGTACTAGTTACGAATTACGAGATACAAGATGAGACTTCCCACTTATCGTAACGAGTTACGAGTTACGAGACAGAAGATACGAGTTCCAGGTAATCAGTAATGAGTTACGAGCTACTAGATACAAGATACCTGTTCCGAGATATGGGTAACGAGTTACAAGATACGAGCTCCGAGTTATCGGTAACGCGTTACTAGCTCCGAGTTCTGAGTTACACGTCACGAGATATAGTATGCAAGTTCCCACTTATTGATAGCCATTCACGAGCTACGAGAGGCCAGATTCGAGTTCCTTGTTATTGGTAATGGGTTACAGGGTACTATACACAAGATACGAGTTCCGGGCTATGAGAAGCGAGTTATGAGCTGCGATTTACGAGTTACGAGTTTCGAGTTGCGAGCTACGATATACGAGTTACGAGTTACGAGATACAAAATGAGACTTCCCACTTATCGTAACAAGTTACGAGCTACGAGACACAAGATACGAGTTCCAGGTAATCAGTAATGAGTTACGAGCTACTAGATACAAGATACGAGCTCCGAGTTATGGGTAACTTGTTACGAGTTACAAGATACGAGCTCCGAGTTATCGGTTACGCGTTCCGAGTTCTGAGTTCTGAGTTTCGCTTCATGAGATACAAGATGCGAGTTTCCACCTATCGGTAACGAGTTACGAACTACTAGATCTAGGATACGAGTTCGAGGTTATCGTAATTGGTTTACAAGATCCAAGATCAAGATACGAGTTCCGAGTTATGGTCAACGAGTTACGGGTTACGAGTTACGAGTTGCAAGGTAAGTGATGCAAGATACGAGCTCCGAGTTATCGGTAAAACTTTCGATTTACGCGTCACGAGATACAAGATGCGTGTTCCCATTTATCGGTAACGATTTACGAGCTACGTACTAGCTACTAGATACAAGATACGAGTTCGGAGTTATGGGTAACGGGTTACGAGTCTCGAGTTACCCTTTACAAGGTAAGATATACAAGATACAAGCTGCAAGTTATCGGTAACACGTTACGAGTTCCAAGTTCTGAGTTATGCGTCACGAGATATAAGTTGAGAGTTCCCACTTATCGGAAACTATTTACGAGCTACGAGAGACAACATACGAGTTCGTGGTTATTGGTAATGGATTACAAGCCACGATACACAAGATACGAGACCCGGGTTATCCGTTACGCGTTACGAGTTCCGAGTTCTGAGTTTCGCGTCATGAGATACAAGATGCGAGTTTTCACCTATAGGTAACTAGTTACGAACTACTAGATCTAGGATACGAGTTCGAGGTTATCGTCATTGATTTACAAGATCCGAGATCAAGATTCGAGTTCCGAGTTATGGGCAACGAGTTACGGGTTACGAGTTACGAATTTTCAAGGTAAGTGATACAAGATACGAGCTCCGAGTTATCGCTAACACTTTCGAGTTCCGAGTCCTGGGTTACGCGTCACGAGATACAAGATGCGAGTACCCACTTGTTGGTAACGAGTTACGATCTTCAGGATCTAGTCTACGAGTTCCAGGTTATCGGCAATGATTTGCGAGATCCGAGATAGAAGATACGAGTTCCGAGCAATGGGTAACGAGTTACGAGCTACGAGTTACGAGTTACAAGGTAAGAGATACAAGATACAAGCTCCCAGTTATCGGTAACGCGTTACGAGTTCCAACTTCTGAGTTACATGTCACGAGATACAAGTTGCGAGTTCCCACTTATCGTAACGAGTTACGAGCTACGAGACAGGAGATACGAGTTCCAAGTAATCAGTAATGAGTTACGAGCTACTAGATACAAGTTACGAGTTTCGAGTTATGGGTAACGAGTTACGAGTTACAAGATACGAGCTCCGAGTTATCGGTTACGCATTACGAGTTCCGAGCTCTGAGTTTTCCGTCATGAGATACAAGATACGAGTTTCCACCTATCGGTAATGAGTTACGAATTACTAGATCTAGGATAAGAGTTCGAGGCTATCGTCATTGATTTACAAGATCCGAGATCAAGATTCGAGTTCCGAGTTATGGGCAACGAGTTGAGGTTTACGAGTAACGAGTTACAAGGTAAGTGATACAAGATACGAGCTCCGAGTTATCGGTAACGCGTTACTAGTTCCGAGTTCTGAGTTACACGTTACGAGATACAAGTTGCGAGTTCTCATTTATCGGTAACGATTTACGTGCTACGTGATGCAACATACGAGTTCCAGGTTATCGGTAATGGATTACAAGTTACGATATATAAGATACGAGTTCCGAGTTATTGGTAACGAGTTACAAGGTAAGTGATACAAGATACATGCTCCAAATTATCAGTAACGTGTTACGAGTTACAAGTTCTGAGATACGCGTCACTAGATACAAGTTGCGAGTTCCCACTTATCGGTAACGATTTACGAGCTACGAGAGGCAAGATACAAGATCCTTGCTATTGGTAATGTGTTACAAGCTACGATACACAAGATACGATCTACAAGGTACTAGTTACGAGTTACGGGATACAAGATGCAAGTTCCCACTTATTGGTAACGAGTTACGAGATACGAAAGGCAAGATCAAAGATCCTTGTTATTGGTAATGTGTTACAAGCTACGATACACAACATATGAGTTCCGGGTGATCAGTAATGAGTTACGAGCTACTAGATACAAGATAGCTCCGAGTTGTCGGTTAAACTTTACGAGTTCAGTGTTCTGAGTTCCGCGTCATGAGATACAAGATGCGAGTTTCCACCTATCGGTAACGAGTTACGGGTTACGAGTTACGAATTACAAGGTGAGTGATACAACATACGAGCTCCAAATTATCGGTAATACTTTCGAGTTCCGAGTCCTGAGTTACGCGTCACGAGATAAAAGATGCGAGTTCCCATTTATCGGTACCGATTTACGAGCTACGAGATGCATGATACGAGTTCCAGGTTATCGGTAATGGATTATAAGTTATATTTATATTTAAGATACGAGGTCCGGGTTATGGGTAGCGAGTTACAAGGTAAGAGATACAAGATACATGCTCCGAGTTATCGGTAACGCGTTACGAGTTCCAAGTTCTGAGTTACACATCACTAGATACAAGTTGCGAGTTCCCTCTTATCGGTAACGATTTACGAGCTACGAGAGGCAAGATACAAGATCCTTGTTATTGGTAATGTGTTACAAGCTACGAGTTCCGAGTTATAAGCTGCGATTTACGAGTTACGAGTTAAGAGATTGGAGTAACGAGTTTCGAGTTACGAGTTTCGAGTTGCGGGTTACCATGTACGAGTTACGAGTTACGAATTACGACTTACGATCTACAAGGTACTAGATAAGAGCTACGAGACACAAGATACGAGTTCCGAGTTATGGGTAACGAGTTACGAGTTACAAGATACGAGTTCCAAGTTACAGGTTACGAGTTACAAGGTAAGTGATACAAGATACGAGCTCCGAGTTATCGCTAACACTTTGGAGTTCCGAGTCCTGAGTTACGCGTCACGAGATACAAGATGCGAGTTCCCATTTATCGGTAACGATTTACTAGCTAGGAGATGTAAGATACGAGTTCCAGGTTATCGGTAATGGACTACAAGTTGTGATATATAAGATATGAGTTCCGACTTATGGGAAACGAGTTACGAGTTACAAGATACGAGTTCCAAATTACGGGTTACGAGTTACGAGTTACAAGGTAAGTGATACAAGATACGAGCTCCGAGTTATAGGTAACGCGTTACTAGTTCCGAGTTCTGAGTTGCACATCACGAGATACAAGATGCGAGTTCCCATTTATCGGCAACGATTTACGAGCTACGAGATGCAACATACGAGTTCAAGGTTATCGGTTATGGATTACAAGTTACGATATATAAGATACGAGTTCCGAGTTATTGGTAACGAGTTATGATCTTCAAAATCTATGATACGAGTTCCAGGTTGTCGGCAATGATTTGCGAGATCCGAGATAGGAGGTACGAGTTCCGAGTAAAGGATAACGAGTTACGATATACGAGTTACGAGTAACAAACTACGACTTACGATCTACGAGGTACTAGTTACTAGTTACGAGATACAAGATGCCAGTTCCCACTTCTCGTAACGAGTTACGAGCTACGAGACACAAGAGACGAATTCCAGGCAGTCAGTAATGAGTTACGAGCAACTAGATACATGATACGAGTTCCGAGTTATGGGCAACGAGTTACGAATTACAAGGTAAGTGATACAAGATACGAGCTTCGAGTTATCGCTAACACTTTCGAGTTCCGAGTCCTGAGTTACGCGTCACGAGATACAAAATGCGAGTTCCCATTTATCGGTAACGATTTACTAGCTAGGAGATGTAAGATACGAGTTCCAGGTTATCCGTAATGGACTAGAAGTTGCGATATATAAGATATGAGTTCCGACTTATGGGTAACGAGTTACGAGTTACGAGTTACAAGATACGAGCTCCGAGTTATCGGTAACGCGTTACTAGTTCCGAGTTCTGAGTTACACGTCACGAGATACAAGTTGCGAGTGCCCACTTAACGGTAACGATTTACGAGCTACGAGAGGCAAGATACGAGTTACTTGTTATTGGTAATGGGTTACAAGCTACGATACACATGATACGAGTTCCGGGTTATGAGTAGCGAGTTATAAGCTGCGATTTACGAGTTTCGAGTTACAAGCGACGGGTTACGAGTTACGAATTACGACTTACGATCTACTCTCTACAAGGTACCAGTTACGAGTTACGAGATACAAGATGCAAGTTCCCACTCATCGTAACGAGTTACGAGCTACGAGACGCATGATACGAGTTCCAGGTGATCAGTAATGAGTTACGAGCTACTAGATACAAGATACGAGTTCCGTGTTATGGGTAACGAGTTACGAGTTACAAGATACGATTTCCAAGTTAAGGGTTACGAGTTACGAGTTACAAGGTTTGTGATACAAGATACGAGCTGCAAGTTATCGGTAACGCGTTACTAGTTCCGAGTTCTGAGTTACACGTCACGAGATACAAGATGCGAGTTGCCATTTATCGGCAACGATTTACGAGCTACAAGATACAAGATACGAGTTTAAGGTTATCGGTAATGGATTACAAGTTACGATATATAAGATACGAGGTCCGAGTTATAGGTAACGAGTTACGAGTTACGAGCTACAAGATACGATCTCCGAGTTATCGGTAACGCGTTACTAGTTTCGAGTTCTGAGTTACACGTCACGAGATACAAGATGCGAGTTCCCACTTATTGGTAACGAGTTACGATCTTTAAGATCTAGGATACGAGTTCCAGGTTATCGGAAATGATTTGCGAGATCCGAAATAGAAGATACGAGTTCCGAGTAATGGGTAACGAGTTACGAGTTACAAGGTAAGAGATACAAGATACAAGCTCGAAGTTATCGGTAACGCGTTACGAGTTCCAAGTTCCGAGTTACGCGTCACGAGATACAAGTTACGAGTTCCCATTTATTGATAACGATTTACGAGCTACGAGATGCAAGATACGAGTTCCCACTCATCGTAACAAGTTACGAGCTACGAGACACAAGATACGAGTTCCAGGTAATCAGTAATGAGTTACGAGCTACTAGATACAAGATACGGGTTCCGGGTTATGGGTAACGAGTGTTGAGTTATAAGATAAGCTCTCCGGGTTATCGGTTACGCGTTTTAGTTCCGAGTTCTGTGTTTCGCATCATGAGATACAAGATGCGAGTTTTCACCTATCGGTAACTAGTTACGAACTACTAGATCTAGGATACGAGTTCGAGGTTATCGTCATTGATTTACAAGATCCGAGATCAAGATTCGAGTTCCGAGTTATGGGCAACGAGTTACGGGTTACGAGTTACAAGTTACAAGGTAAGTGATACAAGATACGAGCTCCGAGTTATAGGTAACGCGTTACGAGTTCCAAGTCCTGAGCTACGCGTCACGAGATACAAGTTGCGAGTTCCCTCTTATCAGTAACGATTTACGAGCTACGAGAGGCAAGATACGTGTTCCTTGTTAAAGGTAATGGGTTAAAAGCTACGATACACAATATACGAGTTCCTGGTTATGAGTAGCGAGTTATAAGCTGCGATTTACGAGTTACGAGTTTCGAGTTGAGAGCTACGATATACGAGTTACGAGTTACAAGTTACGAATTACGACTTACGATCTACGAGCTACTAGTTACGAGTTACGAGATACAAGATGCGAGTTCCCACTTATCGTAACAGCTTACTAGCTACGAGACACAAGTTAGGAGTTCCAGGTAATCAGTAATGAGTTACGAGCTACTAGATACAAGATACGGGTTCCGAGTTATGGGTAACGAGTAACGAGTAACAAGATGAGAGTACCGAGTTATCGGTTACGCGTTACGAGTTCTGAGTTCTGAGTTTCGCGTCATGAGATACAAGATGCGAGTTTTCACCTATCGATAACGAGTAACGAACTACTAGATCTAGGATACGAGTTCCAGGTTATCGTCATTGATTTACAAGATCCGAGATGAAGATTCGAGTTCCGAGTTATGGGCAACGAGTCACGGGTTACGAGTTACAAGATAAGTGATACAAGATACGAGCTCCGAGTTATCGGTAACACTTACACGTCCCGAGTCCTGAGTTACACGTCACGAGATACAAGATGCGAGTTCCCATCTATCGGTAATGATTTACGAGCTACGAGATGCTAGAAAAGAGTTCTAGGGTATCGGTAATGGATTACAAGTTACGATATATATGATACGAGTTCCGAGTTATTGGTAGCGAGTTACAAGGTAAGAGATATAAGATGCGTGCTCTGAGTTATCGGTAACGGGTTACGAGTTCCAAGTTCTGCGTTACGCGTCGCTAGATACAAGTTGCGAGTTGCCTCTTATCGGTAACGATTTATGAGCTACGAGAGGCAAGATAAAAGATCCTTGTTATTAGTAATGTGTTACATGCTACCATACACAAGATACGAGTTCCGGGTTATGGAGAGCGAGTTATATGCTGCGATTTACGAGTTACCAGCTAAGAGTTTCGAGTTACGAGTTTCTAGTTACGAGTTTCGAGTTGCGGGTTACCATTTTCGAGTTACGAGTTAAGAATTACGACTTACGATCTACAAGGTACTAGATACGAGCTACGAGACACAAGATTCGAGTTCCAGGTGATCAGTAATAAGTTACGAGCTACTAGATACAAGATACGAGTTCCGAGTTTTGGGTAGCGAGTTACGAGTCACGAGTTACGCTTTACAAGGTAAGATATACAAGATACAAGCTCCAAGTTATCGGTAACACGTTACGAGTTCCAAGTTCTGAGTTATGCGTCACGAGATAAGTTGAGAGTTCCCACTTATCGGAAACGATTTACGAGCCTACGAGAGGCAAGATACGAGTTCCTTGTTATTGGTAATGGGTTACTAGCCACGATACACAAGATACGAGTTCCGGGTTATCCGTTACGCGTTACGAGTTCCGACTCATGAGTTACGCGTCACGAGATACAAGATGCGAGTTCCCATCTATCGGTAACGATTTACGAGCTACGAGATGCAAGATACGAGTTCCAGGTTATCGGTAATGTATTATAAGTTACGATATATATGATACGAGCTCCGAGTTATTGGTAGCGAGTTACAAGGTAAAAGATATAAGATACATGCTCCGAGTTATCGGTAACGCGTTACGAGTTCCAAGTTCTGAGTTCCGCGTCATGAGATACAAGATGCGAGTTTCCACCTATCGGTAGCGAGTTACGAACTTCTAGATCTAGGATACGACTTCGACGTTATCATCATTGATTTTCTAGATCCGAGATCAAGATTCGAGTTCCAAGTTATGGGCAACGAGTTACGGGTTACGAGATACGAATTACAAGGTATGTGATACAAGATACGAGCTCCAAATTATCGGTAACACGTTCGAGTTCCGAGCCCTCAGTTACGCGTCACGAGATAAAGGATGCGAGTTCCCATTTATCGGTACCGATTTACGAGCTACGAGATGTATGATACGAGTTCCAGGCTATCGGCAATGGATTATATGTTACGATATTTAAGATACGAGGTCCGGGTTATGGGTAGCGAGTTACAAGGTAAGAGATACAAGATACATGCTCCCAGTTATCGGTAACGCGTTACGAGTTCCAAGTTCTGAGTTACACGTCACTAGATACAAGTTGCGAGTTGCCTCTTATCGGTAACGATTTACGAGCGACGAGAGGCAAGATACAAGATCCTTGTAATTGGTAATGTGTTACAAGCTACGATACACAAGATACGACTTCCGGGTTATGAGTAGCGAGTTATAAGCTGCGATTAACGAGTTACGAGTTTCGAGTTACGAGTACCGAGTTAAGATATACGAGTTACGATATACGAGTTACGAGTTACGAATTACGACTTACGATCTACGAGGTACTAGCTACGAGTTACGAGATAAAAGATGCGAGTTCCCATTTATCGTAACTAGTTATGAGTTACAGGATACGAGCTACGAGTTTTAGATACGCGTTACGAGTTCCAAGTTCTGAGTTACGCGTCACGAGATACAAGTTACCAGTTCCCACTTATCAGTAACGATTTACGAGCTACGAGAGGCAAGATACGAGTTCCTTGTTATTGGTAATGGGTTACAAGCTACGATACACAAGTTACGAGCTCCTGGTTATGAGTAGCGAGTTATAAGCTGCGATTTACAAGTTACGAGTTACGAGTTACGAGTTATGAGTTGCGAGTTGCGAGTTACGATATACGAGTTACGAATTACGAGTTACGATCTACGAGGTACTGGTTACGAGTTCCGAGATACAAGATACGAGTTCCCACTTATAGTAACAAGTTACGAGCTACGGGACAAAAGATACGAGTTCCAGGTAATCAGTAATAAGTCACGAGCTACTAGATACAAGATACGGGTTTCGAGTTATGGGTAACGAGTGGTGAGTTATAAGATAAGCGCTCCGGGCTATAGGTTACGCGTTTAAGTTCCGAGTTCTGACTTTCGCGTCATGAGATACAAGATGCGAAAAGTTTGATTTCCGACTTCCATTGTCTATAAAATTTTGAGTATCACGACGTTTCGATTGATGTGCTATCTTCAATCGTCTTCAGGTGAACTGAGATTTTATAGACAATGGAAGTCCGAAATCAAACTTTTCATAAATCCACCTTGTCTACAAGTTTCAAACAACTACAAGATGCGAGTTTTCAACTATCGGTAACTAGTTACGAACTACTAGATCTAGGATACGAGTTCGGGGTTATCGTCATTGATTTACAAGATCCGAGATTAAGATTCGAGTTCCGAGTTATGGGCAACGAGTTACGGGTTACGAGTTACAAGTTACAAGGTAAGTGATGCAAGATACGAGCTCCAATTTATCGGTAACACGTTACGAGTTCCAAGTCCTGAGCTACGCGTCACGAGATACAAGTTGCGAGTTCCCGCTTATCAGTAACGATTTACGAGCTACGAGAGGCAAGATACGTGTTCCTTGTTAAAGGTCATGGGTTACAAGCTACGATACACAAGATACGAGTTCCTGGTTATGAGTAGCGAGTTATAAGCTGCAATTTACGAGTTACGAGTTACGAGTTACGAGTTTTGAGTTGAGAGCTACGATATACGAGTTACGGGTTACGAATTACAACTTACGTTCTACGAGGTACTAGTTACGAGTTACGAGATACAAGATACGCGTTACGGGTTCCGAGTTCTGAGTTTCACGTCATGAGATACAAGATGCGAGTTCCCACTTATTGGTAACGAACTACGATCTTCAAGATGTAGGATACGAGTTCCACGTTATCGGCAGTGATTTGCGAGATACGAGATAGAAGATACGAGCTCTGAGTTATCGGTTACGCGTTACGGGTTCCGAGTTCTGAGTTTCACGTCATGAGATACACGATGCGAGTTTCCACCTATCGCTAACGAGTTACGAACTACTAGATCTGGGATACGAGTTCGAGGTTATCGTCATTTATTTACAAGATCCGAGATCAAGATTCTAGTTCCGAGTTATGGGTAACGAGTTACGGGTTACGAGTTACAAGGTAAGTGATACAAGATACGAGCTCCGAGTTATCGGTAACACTTTCGAGTTCCGCGTCCTGAGTTACGCGTCACGAGATACAAGATGCGAGTTCCCATTTATCGGTAACGGTTTACGAGCTACGAGTTGCAAGATACGAGTTCAAGGTTATCGGTAATTTATTACAAGTCATGATATATAAGATACAAGTTCCAGGTTATCGGTAATGGATTACAAGTTACGATATATAAGATGCGAGCTCCGAGTTATCGGTAACGCGTTTCGAGTTCCACGTTATGAGTTACGCGTCACGAGATACAAGTTGCGAGTTCCCACTTATCGGTAACGATTTACGAGCTACAAGAGGCAAGATACGAGTTCCTTGTTTTTGGTAATGGGTTACAAGCTACGATACACATGTTACGAGTTATGAGTATAAACATGGGCAACGAGTTACGGGTTACGAGTTACGAATTACAAGGTAAGTGATACAAGATACGAGCTTCAAGTTACCGGTAACACTTTCGAATTCCGAGTCCTGAGTTACGCGTCACGAGATACAAGATGCGAGTTGCCATTTATCGGTAACGATTTACGAGCTACGGGAGGCAAGATACGAGTTCCTTGTTATTGGTAATGGGTTACAAGCTACTATATACAAGATACGAGATCCGGGTTATGAGTAGCGAGTTATATGCTGCGATCTACGAGTTACGAGTTACGAGTTACGAGTTACGAGTTACGAGTTACGAGTTACGAGTTACGAGTTACGAGTTACGAGTTACGAGTTACGAGTTACGAGTTACGAGTTACGAGTTACGAGTTACGAGTTACGAGTTACGAGTTACGAGTTACGAGTTACGAGTTACGAGTTACGAGTTACGAGTTACGAGTTACGAGTTACGAGTTACGAGTTACGAGTTACGAGTTACGAGTTACGAGTTACGAGTTACGAGTTACGAGTTACGAGTTACGAGTTACGAGTTACGAGTTACGAGTTACGAGTTACGAGTTACGAGTTACGAGTTACGAGTTACGAGTTACGAGTTACGAGTTACGAGTTACGAGTTACGAGTTACGAGTTACGAGTTACGAGTTACGAGTTACGAGTTACGAGTTACGAGTTACGAGTTACGAGTTACGAGTTACGAGTTACGAGTTACGAGTTACGAGTTACGAGTTACGAGTTACGAGTTACGAGTTACGAGTTACGAGTTACGAGTTACGAGTTACGAGTTACGAGTTACGAGTTACGAGTTACGAGTTACGAGTTACGAGTTACGAGTTACGAGTTACGAGTTACGAGTTACGAGTTACGAGTTACGAGTTACGAGTTACGAGTTACGAGTTACGAGTTACGAGTTACGAGTTACCAGTTACGGGTTACGAGTTTCGAGTTACGAGTTTCGAGTTGCGAGTTTCGAGTTGCGAGTTGCGAGTTACGAGTTACGAGTTACGAGTTACGAGTTACGAGTTACGAGTTACGAGTTACGAGTTACGAGTTACGAGTTACGAGTTACGAGTTACGAGTTACGAGTTACGAGTTACGAGTTACGAGTTACGAGTTACGAGTTACGAGTTACGAGTTACGAGTTACGAGTTACGAGTTACGAGTTACGAGTTACGAGTTACGAGTTACGAGTTACGAGTTACGAGTTACGAGTTACGAGTTACGAGTTACGAGTTACGAGTTACGAGTTACGAGTTACGAGTTACGAGTTACGAGTTACGAGTTACGAGTTACGAGTTACGAGTTACGAGTTACGAGTTACGAGTTACGAGTTACGAGTTACGAGTTACGAGTTACGAGTTACGAGTTACGAGTTACGAGTTACGAGTTACGAGTTACGAGTTACGAGTTACGAGTTACGAGTTACGAGTTACGAGTTACGAGTTACGAGTTACGAGTTACGAGTTACGAGTTACGAGTTACGAGTTACGAGTTACGAGTTACCAGTTACGGGTTACGAGTTTCGAGTTACGAGTTTCGAGTTTCGAGTTGCGAGTTTCGAGTTGCGAGTTGCGAGTTTCGAGTTGCGAGTTACGATATACGAGGTACTAGTTACGAGTTACGAGTTACGATACACAAGATACCAGTGCCGGGTTATGAGTTGCGGGTTATAAGCTGCAATTTACGAATTACAATTTACCAGCTTCGAGTTATGAGTTTCGAATCACGACTTTACGATCTACGAGGTACTACGTGTTCCAAGTTCTGAGTTTCACGTCATGAGATACAAGATGCGAGTTTCCACCTATCGGTAACAAGTTACGAACTACTAGATCTAGGATACGAGTTCGAGGTTATCGTCATTGATTTACAAGATCCAAGATCAAGATTCTAGTACCGAGTTATGGGCAACGAGTTACGGGTTACGAGTTACGAGTTACAAGGTAAGTGATACAAGATACGAGCTCCGAGTTATCGGTAACACTTTCGAGTTCCTAGTCCTGAGTTACGCGTCACGAGATACAAGTTGCGAGTTCCCACTTATCGGTAACCATTTACGAGCTATGAGATGCAAGATACGAGTTCCAGGATATCGGTAATTGATTACAAGTCATGATATATAAGATACGAGTTCCAGGTTATCGGTAATGGATTACAAGTTACGATATATAGGATGCGAGCTCCGAGTTATCGGTAACGCGTTACTAGTTCCGAGTTCTGAGTTACACGTCACGAGATACAAGATGCGAGTTCCCACTTATTGGTAACGAGTTACGATCTTCAAGATGCAGGATACGAGTTCCAGGTTATCGGCAATGATTTGTGATATCCGAGATAGAAGATACGAGTTCCGAGTAATGGGTAACGAGTTACGAGTTACAAGGTAAGAGCTACAAGATACAAGCTCCGAGTTATCGGTAACGCGTTACGAGTTCCTAGTTCTAAGTTACGCGTCACGAGATACAAGTTGCGAGTTCCCACTTATTGGTAACGATTTACGAGCTACGAGAGGCAAGATACGAGTTCCTTGTTATTGGTAATGAGTTACAAGCTACGATACACAAGAAACGAGTCCCGGGTTATGAATAGCGAGTTATAAGCTGCGATTTACGAGATACGAGTTACGAGTTTCGATTAACGAGCTTCGAGTTTCGAGTTGCGAGTTGCGAGTTACGATATACGATTTACGAGTTACGAACTACGACATAGGATCTACGAGGTACTACTTACGAATTACGAGATACAAGATGAGACTTCCCACTTATCGTAACTAGTTACGAGCTACGAGACACAAGATACGAGTTCCAGGTAATCAGTAATGAGTTACGAGCTGCTAGATACAAGATACGAGTTCCGAGTTACGAGTTACAAGATACGAGCTCCGAGTCATCGGTTATGCGTTACGAGTTCCCAGTTCTGAGTTTCGCGTCATGAGATGCAAAATGCGAGTTCCCACTTATTGGTAACGAGTTACGATCTTCAAGATGTAGGATACGAGTTCCAGGTTATCGGCAATGATTTTTGATATCCGGGATAGAAGATACGAGTTCCGAGTAATGGGTAACGAGTTACGAGTTACAAGGTAAGAGCTACAAGATACAAGCTCCGAGTTATCGGTAACGCGTTACGAGTTCCAAGTTCTGAGTTACGGGTCACGAGATACAAGTTGCGAGTTTCCACTGATCGGTAACAATTAGCGAGCTACGAGAGGCTAGATACTAGTTGCTTGTTATTGGTTATAGGTTACAAGCTACGATACCTAAGATACGAGTTCCGGGTTATGAGTAACGAGTTATAAGCTGCGATTTACGAGTTACGAGTTACGAGTTACGAGTTTCTAGTTTCGAGTTGCGAGTTACGATATACGAGTTACGAGTTACGAATTGTCGACTTACGATCTACAAGGTACTAGTTACGAGTTACGAGATACAGGATGCGAGTTCACACTTATCGTAACGAGTTACAAGCTACTAGACTCAATATAAGAGTTCCAGGTAATCAGTAATGAGTTACGAGCTACTAGATACAAGATACGAGTTACGAGTTATGGGTAACGAGCTACGAGTTACAAGATACTAGCTCCGAGTTATCGGATACGCGTTACGAGTTCCGAGTTCTGAGATTCGCGTCATGAGATACAAGATGAGAGTTTCCACCTATCTGCTACGAGTTACGAACTACTAGATCTAGGATACGAGTTCGAGGTTATCGGCAATGATTTGCGAGATCCGAGAAAGAAGATACGAGTTCCGAGTAATGGGTAACGAGTTAGAATTACGAGGTACGAGTTACAAGGTAAGAGATACAAGATACAAGCTCCGAATTATCGGTAACGCGTTACGAGTTCCGAGTTCTGAGTTACACGTCACGAGATACAAGATGCGAGTTCCACTTATTGGTAACGAATTACGATCTTCAAGATGTAGGATACGAGTTCCAGGTTATCGGCAATGATTTGCGAGATCCGAGATAGAAAAGACGAGTTCCGAGTTATGGGTAAGGAGTTACGAGTCACAAGGTAAGAGATACAAGATACAAGCTCCGAGTTATCGGTAACGCGTTACGAGTTCCGAGTTCTGAGATTCGCGTCATGAGATACAAGATGAGAGTTTCCACCTATCGGCTACGAGTTACGAACTACTAGATCTAGGATACGAGTTCGAGGTTATCGGCAATGATTTGCGAGATCCGAGAAAGAAGATACGAGTTCCGAGTAATGGGTAACGAGTTAGAATTACGAGTTACGAGTTACAAGGTAAGAGATACAAGATACAAGCTCCGAATTATCGGTAACGCGTTACGAGTTCCGAGTTCTGAGTTACACGTCACGAGATACAAGATGCGAGTTCCACTTATTGGTAACGAATTACGATCTTCAAGATGTAGGATACGAGATCCAGGTTATCGGCAATGATTTGCGAGATCCGAGATAGAAGAGACGAGTTCCGAGTGATGGGTAAGGAGTTACGGGTTACAAGGTAAGAGATACAAGATACAAGCTCCGAGTTATCGGTAACGCGTTATGAGTTCCTAGTTCTAAGTTACGCATCACGAGATACAAGTTGTGAGTTCCCACTTATTGGTAACGATTTACGAGCTACGAGAGGAAAGATACGAGTTCCTTGTAATTGGTAATGGGTTACAAGCTGCGATGCACAAGAAACGAGTCCCGGGTTATGAATAGCGAGTTATAAGCTGCGATTTACGAGATATGAGTTTAGAGTTTCGATTTACGAGCTTCGAGTTTCGAGTTTCGAGTTGCGTGTTACGATATACGAGTTACGAGTTACGAATTACGACTTACGATCTACGAGGTACTAGTTACGAATTACGAGATACAAGATGAGACTTCCCACATATCGTAATGAGTTACGAGCTACGAGAAACAAGATACGAGCTCCGGGTAATCAGTAATGAGTTACGAGCTACTAGATACAAGATACCAGTTCCGAGCTATGGGTAACGAGTTACAAGTTACAAGATACGAGCTTCGAGTCATCGGTAACGCGTTACTAGCTCCGAGTTCTGAGTTACACGTCACAAGATATAGGATGCGAGTTCCCACTCATCGATAGCCATTCACGAGCTACGAGAGGCCAGATTCGAGTTCCTTGTTATTGGTAATGGGTCACATGCTACGATACACAAGATACGAGTTCCGGGTTATGAGTAGCGAGTTATGAGCTGCGATTTACGAGTTACGAGTTTCGAGTTACGAGTTTCGAGTTGCGAGTAACAATATACAAGTTACGACTTACGAATTACGACTTACGATCTACGAGGTACTAGATGCGAGTTACGAGATACAAGATGCGAGTTCCCACGTATCGTAACGAGTTACGAGCTACGAGACACAAAATACGAGTTCCAGGTAATCAGTAATGAGTTACGAGCCACTAGATACAAGATGCGAGTTACAATTAACGAGTTACGAGTTACAAGATACGAGCTCAGAGTTATCGGTTATGCGTTACGGGTTCCGAGTTCTGAGTTTCACTTAATGAGATGCAAGATGCGAGTTTCCACCTTTCGGTAACGAGTTACGAACTACTAGATCTGGGATACGAGTTCGAGGTATCGTCATTGATTTACAAGATCCGAGATCAAGATTCTAGTTCCGAGTTATGGGCAACGAGTTACGGGTTACAAGTTACAAGGTAAGTGATACAAGATACGAGCTCCGAGTTATCGGTAACACTTTCGAGTTCCGAGTCCTGAGTTACGCGTCACGAGATACAAGATGCGTGTTCCCATTTATCGGTAACGATTTACGAGCTGCAAGATGCAAGACACGAGTTCCAGGTTATCGGTAATGGATTACAAGTTACGATATATAAGATGCGAGCTCCGAGTTATCGGTAACGCGTTACTAGTTCCGAGTTCTGAGTTACACGTCACGAGATACAAGATGCGAGTTCCCACTTATTGGTAACGAATTACGATCTTCAAGATGTAGGATACGAGTTCCAGGTTATCGACAATGATTTGCGAGATCCGAGATAGAAGAGACGAGTTCCGAGTGATGGGTAAGGAGTTACGAGTTACAAAGTAAGAGATACAAGATACAAGCTGCGAGCTATCGGTAACGCGTTACGAGTTCCTAGTTCTAAGTTACGCATCACGAGATACAAGTTGTGAGTTCCCACTTATTGGTAACGATTTACGAGCTACGAGAGGAAAGATACGAGTTCCTTGTAATTGGTAATGGGTTACAACCTACGATACACAAGAAACGAGTCCCGGGTTATGAATAGCGAGTTATAAGCTGCGATTTACGAGATACGAGTTTAGAGTTTCGATTTACGAACTTCGAGTTTCGAGTTTCGAGTTGCGTGTTACGATATACGAGTTACGAGTTACGAATTACGACTTACAATCTACGAGGTACTAGATGCGAGTTCCCACTTATCGTAACGAGTTACGAGCTACTAGACTCAATATAAGAGGTCCAGGTAATCAGTAATGAGTTACGAGCTACTAGATACAAGATACGAGTTCCGAGTTATGGGTAACGAGTTACGAGTTACAAGATACTAGCTCCGAGTTATCGGTTACGCGTTACGTGTTCCGAGTTTTGAGATTCGCGTCATGAGATACAAGATGAGAGTTTCCACCTATCGGCAACGAGTTACGAACTAGTAGATCTAGGATACGAGTTCGAGGTTATCGTCATTGATTTACAAGATCCAAGATCAAGATTCTAGTTCCGAGTTATGGGCAACGAGTAACGGGTTACGAGTTACAAGGTAAGTGATACAAGATATGAGCTCCGAGTTATCGGTAACACTTTCGAGTTCCGAGTACTGAGTTACGCATCACGAGACACAAGATGCGAGTTCCCATTTATCGGTAACGATTTACGAGCTACGAGATGCAAGATACGAGTTCCAGGTTATCGGTAATGGATTACAAGGCATGATATATAGGATACGAATTCCAGGTTATCGGTAATGGATTACAAGTTACGATATATAAGATGCGAGTTCCGAGTTATCGGTAACGCGTTACTAGTTCCGAGTTCTGAGTTACACGTCACGAGATACAAGATGTGAGTTCCCACTTATTGGTAACGAGTTACGATCTTCAAGATGTAGGATACGAGTTCCAGGTTATCGGCAATGATTTGCGAGATCCGAGATAGAAGATACGAGTTCCGAGTAGTGGGTAATCAGTTACGAGTTACAAGGTAAGAGACACAAGATACAAGCTCCGAGTTATCGGTAACGCGTTACGAGTTCCTAGTTCTAAGTTACGCGTCACGAGATACAAGTTGCGAGTTCCCACTTATTGGTAACGATTTACGAGCTACGAGAGGAAAGATACGAGTTCCTTGTTATTGGTAATGGGTTACAAGCTACGATACACAAGAAACGAGTCCCGGGTTACGAATAGCGGGTTATAAGCTGCGATTTACGAGATACGAGTTTCGATTTACGAGCTTCGAGTTTCGAGTTTCGAGTTTCGAGTTTCTAGTTGCGAGTTACGATATACGAGTTACGAGTTACGAGTTACGAGTTACGAGTTACGAATTACGACTTACGATCTACGAGGTACTAGTTACAAATTACGAGATACAAGATGAGACTTCCCACTTATCGTAACAAGTTACGAGCTACGAGATACAAGATACGAGTTCCAGGTAATCAGTAATGAGCTACGAGCTACTAGATACAAGATACGAGCTCCGAGTTATGGGTAACGAGTTACGAGTTGCAAGATACGAGCTACGAGGCATCGGTTACGCGTTACGAGTTCCCAATTCTGATTTTCGCGTCATGAGATACAAAATGCGAGTTCCCACCTATAGGTAACGGGTTACGAACTACTAGATCTAGGATACGAGTTCGAGGTTATCGTCATTGATTTACATGATCCGAGATCAAGATTTGAGTCCCGATTTATGGGCAACGGGTTACGGGTTACGAGAGACAAGGTAAAAGATACAAGATACGAGCTCCGAGTTATCGGTAACACTATCGAGTTCCGAGTCCTGATTTATGCGTCACGGGATACAAGATGCGAGTTCCCATTTATCGGTAACGATCTACGAGCTACGAGAGGCAAGACACGAGTTCTGAGCTATGGGTAACTAGTTACGAGTTACAAGATACGAGCTCCGAGTTATCGGTTACGCGTTCCGAGTTCTGAGTTCTGAGTTTCGCGTCATGAGATACAAGATGGGAGTTTCCACCTATTGGCAACGAGTTACGAACTACTAGATCTCGAATACAAGTTCGAGGTTATCGGCAATGATTTGCCAGATCCGAGATAGGAGATATGAGTTCCGAGTAATGGGTAACGAGTTGGAGTTACCAGTTACAAGTTACAAGGTAAGAGATACAAGCTCCGAGTTATCAGTAACGCGTTACGAGTTCCAAGTTCTGAGTTACGCGTCACGAGATACAATTTGCGAGTTCCCACTTATCTGTAACGATTCACGAGCTACGATACACAAGATACGAGTTCCGGGTTATGAGTAGCGAGTTATGGGCTGCGATTTACGCAGCTACGATACACAAGATACCGAGTTACCGGTAACGCGTTACTAGTTCCGATTTCTGAGCTACACGTCACGAGATACAGGATGCGAGTTCCCACTTATTGGTAACGAGTTACGATCTTCAAGATATAGGATACGAGCTCCAGGTTATCGGCAATGATTTGCGAGTTCCGAGATAGAAGATACGAGTCCCGAGTAATGGGTAACGGGTTACGAGTTACAAGGTAAGAGATACAAGAGACAAGCTCCGAGTTATCGGTAACGCGTAAGAGTTCCAAGTTCTGAGTTACGGGTCACGAGATACAAGTTGCGAGTTCCCACTGATCGGTAACAATTAACGAGCTACGAGACGCAAGATACGAGTTGCTTGTTATTGGTAATGGGTTACAAGCTACGATACACAAGATACGAGTACCGGGTTATTCACTTGGTATCCTTTGATTGGTTATCCATTTAGAAAAAAAATTCTTGGAATAATGAAATCAGAATTTTATGAGAGTTTTTCGTAGGTTCTCTAGCCCAATCTCCAATTGCATTTTTTTGTTAATTTATATTCGAACATATTCCTTTCTCATGAGATGAAGCAACATTTATAAGTGTGAATCCTCTTTTTTATAGGTACATTAGTATATTATTATGGCTTAAATCTAATGGCTCCCCAATAGTAGTCCAAAGTTGTTACACTGCATCTTGATTTATAATAATATTGATGTACCTAACGATATTATAATCATAACATTCTAAAAAGCTTCTTAGGAATTCAAAAAAACACAGGCAATACCCGCATGAATGGTGCAACACAGTCTAAGCAAAGGTAACTGCTGAATTGATTCTTATCATCTATTTATTTTCTCAAGAGGAAACAGTGATTGTGTCCTGTGCGATACAGTTTTTATGGGAAAGTAGTATCCTAATCATTAATGTATTCTTTTCAGACAGAAGCGATATGCTGTAGATCTATCCAGTGATGACTTCTTGACTCCCAGAGAAGCCAAAAAAAATTATCGCCACACTGTAGAAGAAAGTGAAAACACTGCATACTACACTACTGTTGGTGATTTGAAGAGAAGAGAAAAATCACTGAACAGCTTACTGACACTTTTGAAGCAGAAAATGTATATACCAGATACAGCTGAAACTGCATTGAAGGTATGGTGAAAATTGTTATAATGATGGATGATGACTTGATAGGTTAAATTCAATATATTTCTCACTTTCTTTTGATTATACTTTCACACAAAGCAATTTTTTTTATATATTATGTAAAAAATCTGCAGCTTGGATGAATTCTTTGCTTAGTAGATCAAAATTAATCCTTAGTTTTTGTAATGGAACATTACTGTTTTGTTGTTTGATGTTTTGTTCCTATAGGCAAGGTCTATTTCAGAGGCCTCTGCCAGTAAGCTGCTGTGTGTAAAGCAGGGTTGATCTGAGACATCCTAATATTATTCTAAAACCTTTGTAGAACACCTTATCTAATCATTTGAATAAAACATAAGCAATACCCGCATGAATGGTGCAACACAGTCTAAGCAAAGGTAACTGCTGAATTGATTCTTGTCTTCTATTTATTTTCTCAAGAATAAACAGTGACTGTGTCCTGTGCCATACAGTTTTTATGGGAAAGTAGTATCCTAATCATTAATATATTCTTTTCAGACAAAAGCAATATGCTGGAGATCTATCTAGTGATCACTTCTCAACTCCCAGAAAATCGAAAACAAATTATCGTGTCACAGAAAGCAGGCTTATGACACTGCAGAAAGACGTGAAAACACTGCAAACTACTGTTGCTTTGAGGAGAAGAGAAAAATCACTGAACGACTTACTGGAACTTTTGAATCGGAAAATATATATAACAGATACAGCTGAAACTGCATTGAAGGTATGGTGAAAATTTTCATATTGATCGATGATGACTTGATAGGTTAAATTCAATATATTTCTCACTTACCTTTGACAATACTTTCACATAAAGCAGTTTTTTTATATGTTATATAAAAAAATCTGCAGCTTGGATGAATCCTTTGCCTAGTAGATCAAAATTAATCCTTAGTTTTTGTAATGGAACATTACTGTTTTGTTGTTTGACGTTTTGTTCCTGTAGGCAAGGTCTATATCAGAGGCCTCTGCCAGTAAGCTGCTGTGTGTAAAGCAGGGTGGATCTGAGACATCCTAATATTATTCTAAAACCTTTGTAGAACACCTTATCTAATCATTTGAATAAAACACAAGCGATACCCGCATGAATGGTGCAACACAGTCTAAGCAAAGGTAACTACTGAATTGATTCTTGTCATCTATTTATTTTCTCAAAAGGAAACAGTGATTGTGTCCTGTGCGATACAGTTTTTATGAGAAAGTAGTATCCTAATCATAAATGTATTCTTTCCAGACGAAAGCGATATGCTGTAGATCTGTCGAGTGATGAGTTCTTGACTCCCAGAAAAGCCAAAACAAATTATATCGACACTGCAAAAGAAAGTGAAAACACTGCAAACTACACTACTGTTGGTGATTTGAGGAGATGAGAAAAATCACTGAACGGCTTACTGAAACTTTTGAAGCAGAAAATGTATACAACAGATACAGCTGAAACTGCATTGAAGGTATGGTGAAAATTTTTATAATGATGGATGATGACTTGACAGGTTAAATTCAATATATTTCTCACTTACCTTTGATAATTCTTTCACACAAAGCAATTTTTTCATATATTATATAGAAAAATCTGCAGCTTAGATGAATTCCTTGCTTAGTAGAGCAAAATTAATCCTTAGTTTTTGTAATGGAACATTACTATTTTGTTGTTTGATGTTTTGTTCCTATAGGCAAGGTCTATTTCAGAGGCCTCCGCCAGTAAGCTGCTGTGTGTAAAGCAAGGAGGATCTGAGACATCCTAATATTATTCTGAAACCTTCGTAGAACGCCTTATCTAATCATTTGAATAAAACACAAGCAATACCAGCATGAATGGTGCAACACAGTCTAAGCAAAGGTAACTGCTGAAGTGATTCTTGTCATCTATTTATTTTCTCAAGATTAAACAGTGACTGTGTCCTGTGCCATACAGTTTTTATGGGAAAGTAGTATCCTAATCATTAATGTATTCTTTTCAGACAAAAGCGATATGCTGTAGATCTATCCAGTGATGACTTCTTGACTCCCAGAAAAGCCGAAACAAATTATCGCGACACTGCAGAAGAAAGTGAAAACACCGCAAACTACACTACTGTTGGTGATTTGAAGAGAAGAGAAAATCACTGAACGGCTTACTGAAACTTTTGAAGCAGAAAATGTATATAACAGATACAGCTGAAACTGCGTTGAAGGTATAGTGAAAATTTTTATAATGATGGATGATGACTTGATAGGTTAAATTCAATATATTTCTCACTTACCTTTGATAATACTTTCACACAAAGCAATTTTTTTATATATTATATAAAAAAATCTGCAGCTTGGATGAATTCTTTGTTTAGTAGACCTACATTAATCCTTAGTTTTTGTAATGGAACATTACTGTTTTGTTGTTTGACGTTTTGTTCCTGTAGGCAAGGTCTATATCAGAGTCCTCTGCCAGTAAGCTGCTGTGTGTAAAGCAGGGAGGATCTGAGACATCCTAATATTATTCGAGTTACGATCTTCAAGATATAGGATACGAGCTCCAGGTTATCGGCAATGATTTGCGAGTTCCGAGATAGAAGATACGAGTCCCGAGTAATGGGTAACGGGTTACGAGTTACAAGGTAAGAGATACAAGAGAGAAGCTCCGAGTTATCGGTAACGCGTAAAAGTTCCAAGTTCTGAGTTACGGGTCACGAGATACAAGTGGCGAGTTCCCACTGATCGGTAACAATTAACGAGCTACGAGACGCAAGATACGAGTTGCTTGTTATTGGTAATGGGTTACAAGCTACGATACACAAGATACGAGTGCCGGGTTATTCACTTGGTATCCTTTGATTGGTTATCCATTTAGAAAAAAAATTCTTGGAATAATGAAATCAGAATTTTATGAGAGTTTTTCGTAGGTTCTCTAGCCCAATCTCCAATTGCATTTTTTTGTTAATTTATATTCGAACATATTCCTTTCTCATGAGATGAAGCAACACTTATAAGTGTGAATCCTCTTTTTTATAGGTACATTAGTATATTATTATGGCTTAAATTTAATGGCTCCCCAATAGTAGTCCAAAGTTGTTACACTGCATCTTGATTTATAATAATATTGATGTACCTAACGATATTATAATCATAACATTCTAAAAAGCTTCTTAGGAATTCAAAAAAACACAGGCAATACCCGCATGAATGGTGCAACACAGTCTAAGCAAAGGTAACTGCTGAATTGATTCTTGTTATCTATTTATTTTCTCAAGAGGAAACAGTGATTGTATCCTGTGCGATACAGTTTTTATGAGAAAGTAGTATCCTAATCATAAATGTATTCTTTTCAGACAAAAGCGATAAGCTGTAGATCTGTCGAGTGATGAGTTCTTGACTCCCAGAAAAGCCAAAACAAATTATCGCGACACTGCAGAAGAAAGTGAAAACACTGCAAACTACACTACTGTTGGTGATTTGAAGAGAAGAGAAAAATCACTGAACGGCTTACAGACACTTAATAGATACAGCTGAAACTGCATTGAAGGTATGGTGAAAATGTTCATAATCATCGATGATGACTTGATAGGTTAAATTCAATATATGTCTCACTTACCTTTGATAATTCTTTCACACAAAGCAATTTTTTTGTATATTATATAAAAAAAGTTGCAGCTTGGATGAATTATTTGCTTAGTAGATCAAAATTAATCCTTAGTTATTGTAATGGAACATTACTGTTTTGTTGTTTGGTGTTTTGTTCCTATAGGCAAGGTATATTTCAGAGGCCTCTGCCAGTAAGCTGCTGTGTGTAAAGCAGGATGGATCTGAGACATCCTAATATTATTCTAAAACCTTGGTAGAACACCTTATTTAATCATTTGAATAAAACACAAGCGATACCCGCATGAATGGTGCAACACAGTCTAAGCAAAGGTAACTGCTGAATTGATTCTTGTCATCTATTTATTTTCTCAAGAGGAAACAGTGATTGTGTCCTGTGCGATACAGTTTTTATGAGAAAGTAGTATCCTAATCATTGATGTATTCTTTTCAGGCAAAAGCGATGTGCTGTAGATCTGTCGAGTGATGACTTCTTGACTCCCAGAAAAGCCAAACCAAATTATCTCGACACTGCAGAAAAAAAGTGAAAACACTGCAAACTACACTACTGTTGGTGATTTGAGGAGAGGAGAAAAATCACTGAACGGCTTACTGAAACTTTTGAAACAGGAAATGTATATAACAGATACAGCTGAAACTGCATTGAAGGTATGATGAAAATTGTTATAATGATGGATTATGACTTGATAGGTTAAATTCAATATATTTCTCACTTACTTTTGATTATACTGTCACAAAAAGCAATTTTTTTTTATATATTATATAAAAAATCTGCAGCTTGGATGAATTCTTTGCTTAGTAGATCAAAATTAATCCTTAGTTTTTGTAATGGAACATTACTGTTTTGTTGTTTGATGTTTTGTTCCTGTAGGCAAGGTCTATTTCAGAGGCCTCTGCCAGTAAGCTGCTGTGTGTAAAGCAGGGTGGATCTGAGACATCCTAATATTATTCTAAAACCTTTGTAGAACACCTTATCTAATCATTTGAATAAAACACAAGCAATACCAGCATGAATGGTGCAACACAGTCTAAGCAAAGGTAACTGCTGAATTGATTCTTGTCATCTATTTATTTTCTCAAGAGGATACAGTGATTGTGGCCTGTGCCATACAGTTTTTATGGGAAAGTAGTATCCTAATCATTAATATATTCAATATATTCTTTTGAGACAAAAGCAATATGCTGGAGATCTATCTAGTGATCACTTCTCGACTCCCAGAAAATCCAAAACAAATTATCGTGTCACAAAGAGCAGGCTAATGACACTGCAGAAAAACGTGAAAACACTGCAAACTACTGTTGCTTTGAGGAGAAGAGAAAAATCACTGAACGACTTACTGAAACTTTTGAAGCGAAAAATGTATATAATAGATACAGCTGAAACTGCATTGAAGGTTTGGTGAAAATTTTCATAATGATCGATGATGACTTGATAGGTTAAATTCAATATATTTCTCACTTACCTTTGATAATACTTATCTTATCAGATTATTTAATGAATTTATAATTATTTATTAGAATAATAACTATGTTTATATCAAGATTAGGTGCTAATTTTGAGTATGATTGATAAAAAATTATTGCCTTATCCACTTTAAGCCAGTTAGGGTTAATAATATGAATTTTAGCATTAGGGGATTATAAATTAGCTTTTTTTCATTTATTAACTCATGCTTTATTCAAGGCTTTATTATTTATATGTGCTGGAAATATTATTCATAATATAGGAAATTGTCAAGATATTCGTTTTATAGGAAGTTTGATATCTTCTATACCATTAACTTGTGCTTTTTTTAATATTTGTAATTTTTCTTCATGTGGATTACCCTTTTTATCTGGATTTCATTCAAAGGATTTGATTGTAGAATTTATATCTATAAATTATTTAAATATTTATGTATATATTATTTTTCATTTATCTATTGGTTTAACAGTTAGGTATAGACTACGATTATCTTATTATGCATTAATTGGTGATTTTAATTTTTTATCTTGAAGAGGAGTTAGAGGAACAAGATTTACTATATTAAAAGTAATATCAGGATTGATTTTTTTTTGTTGTTTTTAGAGGAAGAATATTAAGTTGAATAATGTTCTATGAACCTATTTTTATTTGTTTACCAATAATCATGAAGATAATAGCTTTATTAATAATTATTACTGGAGCATGATTTGGGTATGAATTATCAAAATTTAAGTTAAGGTATAGCATGGAAAGTTTAAAATTTTTAATTATTAGATTATTTTTAGCTATAATATGAAATATACCAGTTATTCTTACTATAGGAGTTAATTTTTATCCCCTATTCTTGGGTAAAGTTAATTCAAAAATTTTAGATCAAGGTTGATTAGAATATTATGGGGGAAAAAATTTGAAAACTTTGGTTATTAATTTTTCTTCTTTATTTCAAAGTTTTTCTTTGAATCATTTAAAAGTTTATTTAATATTAATGTTATTATGAATAACATATTTATTATTTAATATTTTTTACTTAAATAGCTTATAAAGTAGAGCATTACATTGAAGATGTTAAGGAAATAATTATATTTTTAAGTATTTATAAGAAATTTTTTTCTAATTTTACAATGAAAATGTAATGTTTTATTTAAACTATATAAATAGAAATATAAACGAAATTTCATCGCCTAAGAATTAAGTTAGAAGCTTATTCTTGAATTAATCATATTTCTTTAATTGGAGAAATTTGTCTCAATTTCATCATTAACAGTGATATACCGCTATATTTGGTTTCAATTAAAAATAAGGACGACTAAATCGCCAAATTTTCAGGTCGAAACTAAATGCAATTTTTGCTTCTTATTTAAGATAAATTTCAATACTTTTTAAATGCAAATTAAATGTTATTATTAACTATTATCCTAAGAGGCCTATTCAAGGGCACCTTGATTTCATTCGTGAAATAATCCAATAATTAAAAATACTATAAAAAAATAGTAATTGAAGAGTAGTTAAGAATGTTTGAAATATTTAATCTGGGAATTAGTGGTAATAATAAAGTAATTTCAACATCAAAAATTAAGAAAATAATAGCAATTAAAAAAAATGTAATGAAAATGGGAGTCGAGCTGGTGATTTTGGATCAAATCCGCATTCAAATGGTCTACTTTTTTCACGATCTATAAATATTTTTTTAGAACAAATTCAAAATTATGATTAATAAAATTAATATTACTAAAAAAATATCATTTCTATTATTTATACTAGTTTTCTAGATTTTTTGATTGGAAGTCAAATATAATAATTATATTATATAAATTATCTACCTCATCAGTAGATAGAAATGTAAAGGAATAATCATACTACGTCTACTAAATGTCAGTATCATGCTGCTGCTTCAAATCCAAAATGATGAATAGCTGAAAAATGATTTAAATAGTAACGAATAAGACAAATGAGAAGAAATGTAGATCCAATAATTATATGTAGACCATGGAATCCAGTACATAGAAAGAATGAAGAGCCATATACTGAGTCTGAAATAGTAAAAGATGCTTCATAATATTCATAAGCTTGTAATAAAGTAAAATAAAATCCTAATAAAACTGTTAATATTAAACCTTGAAGTGCTTGAGAATAATTATTTTCTATTAATCCATGATGTGCTCAAGTTACTGCTAGTACAGAAGTTAAAAGAATTAGTGTATTCAATAGAGGAATTTCGATTGGATTAAAAGTTTGAATTCATTTAGGAGGTCAATTTATCCCGAGTTCAACTCTTGGTGCTGTAGAATTATGAAAAAATCTTCAAAAGAATGAAATAAAGAAAAATACTTCTGATGTAATAATTAAAATTATCCCTCAACGAAGGCCATTAGTAACTTTAAAAGTATGTAATCCTAAATATGTCCCCTCACGAACAACATCTGGTCATCATTGATATATTACTATTATGGTGATAGTTATCCCTAAAAAAAATAAGTTTGTTTCATAGTGATGGAATCATTTAATTATCCCTATAATTGTAGTTATTGCTCCCAATGATCCAAGAAGAGGTCATGTTCTAACATCAACTAGATGAAATGGATGATTTTTATGTATTGACATTAATTAACTTCTCTAGAGTAAAAAGCTCTAAGTACAGCAAATACATATGATTGAATGATTGATACAGCTGTTTCTAAGACTAAAAGTAAAATTTGAATAATAATTAATATATTGATAAGAATCAAAGATAATGAAGGTCCTGTATTTCCTAAAAGAGTTATTAGTAAGTGTCCAGCAATTATATTTGCTGATAATCGAATTGCCAAGGTTCCCGGTCGAATAATATTACTAATAGATTCAATTAATACTATAAAAGGCATGAGGATACCCGGTGTTCCTTGGGGGACTAAGTGAGCAAATATGTGCATAGTATTTTGAATTCATCCAAATAATATAAAACTTAGTCATAAAGGTAACGCTAACCTTAAAGTTAAAGTTACATGTCTAGTTCCTGTAAAAATATAGGGGAAGAGTCCTAAAAAATTATTGAATAAGATTAATGAAAATAATGAAATAAAAATTAGAGTTCTCCCTTGTGATTTATTATTACCTGTAAGAACCTTGAATTCTTTGTGTAAAGTTATAATAATATTATTTCATAGTATATTTACTCGAGATGGAATAATTCAAAATATTGGTGGGATAATAAGAATTCCAATAAAAGTTCTTATTCAATTAAGCGATAAATTTAGATTAGTAGAGGGATCAAATGAGGAAAATAAATTTATTATCATTTTCAAGTTAATTTAGTTGTTTTTTTAGTTGAATAATTTTTTTTAACGGGATAAGCAAAAGGAAAGAAATTCATAGTATTAAAAATTAAAAAAATTATACTAAAAAAAATTATTAAAGTTAATCATCTTAGTGGTGCCATTTGTGGAATTAAAAATTATTATTATTATTAATAATTTTAACTTGACAGGCTAATGTTATATATTTAACTAAATTTTTCATTAGAAGTAGGTGTTATTTTACTATCAATGATTTGAAAATCCATCGCTTACTTTCAGCCATCTAATGAAATTCCAATTATTTTAGAAATTCATTTAATAAAGTAATTGGGGATAATCGATTACAATTGGTATAAATCTGTGATTAGCACCACAAATTTCTGAACATTGGCCATAAAAAAGACCTGTTCGATTAGAGGAGAATCTAATTTGATTGAGTCGTCCAGGAGTAGCATCAATTTTTACTCCTAAAGATGGAATTGTTCAGGAATGAATAACATCAGCAGCCGTTACTAATATACGAATTTGTGATTCATAGGGGATAACTACTCGGTTATCAACATCAAGGAGACGAAAATTAATTTTTTTTATTTCATTTATAGGAATTATGTAAGAGTCAAATTCGATATTTTTAAAATCTGAGTATTCGTATGATCAGTATCATTGATGTCCAATAGTTTTAATAGTAATCATTGGATTATTTACTTCATCTAAAATATAGATAAGCCATAAAGATGGTACAGCAATAAAAATTAGAGTAATAGCTGGCAAAATAGTTCAAATAATTTCAATCGTTTTGGCCTTCTAAAAGATACCGATGTGTAAATTTATTAAAAAATAGGGTAATTATTAATTGTCCTACAAGAACTGTAATAATTAAAAGAATTAACATTGTATGATGATGGCTGAAAGTAAGCGATGGATTTTTAAATAATTGATAGTAAAATAACACCTACTTCTAATGAAAAATTTAGTTAAATATATAACATTAGCTTGTCAAGCTTAAATTATTAATAATTAATAATTTTTAATTCCACAAATAGCACCACTAAGATGATTAACTTTAATAATTTTTTTCAGTACAATTTTTTTAATTTTTAATACTATGAATTTCTTTTCTCGAGATCCGAGATAGAAGATACGAGTTCCGAGTAAAGGATAACGAGTTACGAATTACGACTTACGATCTACGAGGTACTAGTTACGAATTACGAGATACAAGATGAACCTTCCCACTTATCGTAACGAGTTACTTGCTACTAGATACAAGATACGAGTTCCGAGTTATGGGTAACCAGTTACGAGTTACAAGATACGAGCTCCGAATCATCGGTTACGCGTTACGAGTTCCTAGTTCTGAGTTTCGCGTCATGAGATACAAAATGCGAGTTTCCACCTATAGGTAACGGGTTACGAACTACTAGATCTAATATACGAGTTCGAGGTTATCGTCATTGATTTACAAGATCCGAGATCAATATTCGAGTTCCGAGTTATGGGCAACGAGTTACGGGTTACGAGTTACAAGGTAAGTGATACAAGATATGAGATCCGAGTTATCGGTAACACTATCGAGTTCCGAGTCCTGAGTTACGCGTCACGAGATACAAGATGCGAGTTCCCATTCATCGGTAACGATCTACGAGCTACAAGAGGCAAGACACGAGTTCTGAGCTATGGGCAACTAGTTACGAGCTACAAGATACGAGCTCCGAGTTATCGGTTACGCGTTCCGAGTTCCGAGTTCTGAATTACGCGTCATGAGATACAAGATGCGAGTTCCCACTTATTGGTAACGATTTACGAGCTACGAGAGGAAAGATACGAGTTCCTTGTTATTGGTAATGGGTTACAAGCTACGATACACAAGAAACGAGTCCCGGGTTACGAATAGCGGGTTATAAGCTGCGATTTACGAGATACGAGTTACGAGTTTCGATTTACGAGCTTCGAGTTTCGAGTTTCGAGTTTAGAGTTTCTAGTTGCGAGTTACGATATACGAGTTACGAGTTACGAATTACGACTTACGATCTACGAGGTACTAGTTACGAATTACGAGATACAAGATGAGACTTCCCACTTATCGTAACAAGTTACGAGCTACGAGATACAAGATACGAGTTCCAGGTAATCAGTAATGAGCTACGAGCTACTAGATACAAGATACGAGCTCCGAGTTATGGGTAACGAGTTACGAGTTGCAAGATACGAGCTACGAGGCATCGGTTACGCGTTACGAGTTCCCAATTCTGATTTTCGCGTCATGAGATACAAAATGCGAGTTTCCACCTATAGGTAACGGGTTACGAACTACTAGATCTAGGATACGAGTTCGAGGTTATCGTCATTGATTTACATGATCCGAGATCAAGATTTGAGTCCCGATTTATGGGCAACGGGTTACGGGTTACGAGAGACAAGGTAAAAGATACAAGATACGAGCTCCGAGTTATCGGTAACACTATCGAGTTCCGAGTCCTGATTTATGCGTCACGGGATACAAGATGCGAGTTCCCATTTATCGGTAACGATCTACGAGCTACGAGAGGCAAGACACGAGTTCTGAGCTATGGGTAACTAGTTACGAGTTACAAGATACGAGCTCCGAGTTATCGGTTACGCGTTCCGAGTTCTGAGTTCTCAGTTTCGCGTCATGAGATACAAGATGGGAGTTTCCACCTATCGGCAACGAGTTACGAACTACTAGATCTCGAATACAAGTTCGAGGTTATCGGCAATGATTTGCCAGATCCGAGATAGGAGATATGAGTTCCGAGTAATGGGTAACGAGTTGGAGTTACCAGTTACAAGTTACAAGGTAAGAGATACAAGCTCCGAGTTATCAGTAACGCGTTACGAGTTCCAAGTTCTGAGTTACGCGTCACAAGATACAATTTGCGAGTTCCCACTTATCTGTAACGATTCACGAGCTACGATACACAAGATACGAGTTCCGGGTTATGAGTAGCGAGTTATGGGCTGCGATTTACGCAGCTACGATACACAAGATACCGAGTTACCGGTAACGCGTTACTAGTTCCGATTTCTGAGTTACACGTCACGAGATACAGGATGCGAGTTCCCACTTATTGGTAATGAGTTACGATCTTCAAGATATAGGATACGAGCTCCAGGTTATCGGCAATGATTTGCGAGTTCCGAGATAGAAGATACGAGTCCCGAGTAATGGGTATTGGGTTACGAGTTACAAGGTAAGAGATACAAGAGACAAGCTCCGAGTTATCGGTAACGCGTAAGAGTTCCGAGTTCTGAGTTACGGGTCACGAGATACAAGTTGCGAGTTCCCACTGATCGGTAACAATTAACGAGCTACGAGACGCAAGATACGAGTTGCTTGCTATTGGTAATGGGTTACAAGCTACGATACACAAGATACGAGTACCGGGTTATTCCCTTGGTATCCTTTGATTGGTTATCCATTTAGAAAAAAAATTCTTGGAATAATGAAATCAGAATTTTATGAGAGTTTTTCGTAGGTTCTCTAGCCCAATCTCCAATTGCATTTTTTTGTTAATTTATATTCGAACATATTCCTTTCTCATGAGATGAAGCAACACTTATAAGTGTGAATCCTCTTTTTTATAGGTACATTAGTATATTATTATGGCTTAAATTTAATGGCTCACCAATAGTAGTCCAAAGTTGTTACACTGCATCTTGATTTATAATAATATTGATGTACCTAACGATATTATAATCATAACATTCTAAAAAGCTTCTTAGGAATTCAAAAAAACACAGGCAATACCCGCATGAATGGTGCAACACAGTCTAAGCAAAGGTAACTGCTGAATTGATTCTTATCATCTATTTATTTTCTCAAGAGGAAACAGTGATTGTGTCCTGTGCGATACAGTTTTTATGGGAAAGTAGTATCCTAATCATTAATGTATTCTTTTCAGACAGAAGCGATATGCTGTAGATCTATCCAGTGATGACTTCTTGACTCCCAGAGAAGCCAAAAAAAATTATCGCCACACTGTAGAAGAAAGTGAAAACACTGCAAACTACACTACTGTTGGTGATTTGAAGAGAAGAGAAAAATCACTGCACAGCTTACTGACACTTTTGAAGCAGAAAATGTATATACCAGATACAGCTGAAACTGCATTGAAGGTATGGTGAAAATTGTTATAATGATGGATGATAACTTGATAGGTTAAATTCAATATATTTCTCACTTTCTTTTGATTATACTTTCACACAAACCATTTTTTTTATATATTATGTAAAAAATCTGCAGCTTGGATGAATTCTTTGCTTAGTAGATCAAAATTAATCCTTAGTTTTTGTAATGGAACATTACTGTTTTGTTGTTTGATGTCTTGTTCCTATAGGCAAGGTCTATTTCTGAGGCCTCTGCCAGTAGGCTGCTGTGTGTAAAGCAGGGTGGATCTGAGACATCCTAATATTATTCTAAAACCTTTGTAGAACACCTTATCTAATCATTTGAATAAAACATAAGCAATACCCGCATGAATGGTGCGACACAGTCTAAGCAAAGGTAACTGCTGAATTGATTCTTGTCTTCTATTTATTTTCTCAAGAATAAACAGTGACTGTGTCCTGTGTCATACAGTTTTTATGGGAAAGTCGTATCCTAATCATTAATATATTCTTTTCAGACAAAAGCAATATGCTGGAGATCTATCTAGTGATCACTTCTCAACTCCCAGAAAATCTAAAACAAATTATCGTGTCACAGAAAGCAGGCTTATGACACTGCAGAAAGACGTGAAAACACTGCAAACTACTGTTGCTTTGAGGAGAAGAGAAAAATCACTGAACGACTTACTGGAACTTTTGAATCGGAAAATATATATAACAGATACAGCTGAAACTGCATTGAAGGTATGGTGAAAATTTTCATATTGATCGATGATGACTTGATAGGTTAGATTCAATATATTTCTCACTTACCTTTGACAATACTTTCACATAAAGCAGTCTTTTTATATGTTATATAAAAAAATCTGCAGCTTGGATGAATCCTTTGCCTAGTAGATCAAAATTAATCCTTAGTTTTTGTACTGTTTTGTTGTTTGATGTTTTGTTCCTATAGGCAAGGTCTATTTCAGAGGCCTCTGCCAGTAAGCTGCTGTGTGTAAAGCAGGGTGGATCTGAGACATCCTAATATTATTCTAAAGCCTTTGTAGAACACATTATCTAATCATTTGAATAAAACACAAGCGATACCCGCATGAATGGTGCAACACAGTCTGAGCAAAGGTAACTACTGAATTGATTCTTGTCATCTATTTATTTTCTCAAAAGGGAACAGTGATTGTGTCCTGTGCGATACAGTTTTCATGAGAAAGTAGTATCCTAATCATAAATGTATTCTTTTCAGACGAAAGCGATATGCTGTAGATCTGTCGAGTGATGAGTTCTTGACTCCCAGAAAAGCCAAAACAAATTATCTCGACACTGCAAAAGAAAGTGAAAACACTGCAAACTACACTACTGTTGGTGATTTGAGGAGATGAGAAAAATCACTGAACAGCTTACTGAAACTTTTGAAGCAGAAAATGTATACAACAGATACAGCTGAAACTGCATTGAAGGTATGGCGAAAATTTTTATAATGATGGATGATGACTTGACAGGTTAAATTCAATATATTTCTAACTTACCTTTGATAATTCTTTCACACAAAGCAATTTTTTTATATATTATATAGAAAAATCTGCAGTTCGGATGAATTCTTTGCTTAGTAGATCAAAATTAATCCTTAGTTTTTGTAATGGACCATTACTGTTGTGTTGTTTGATGTCTTGTTCCTATAGGCAAGGTCTATTTCTGAGGCCTCTGCCAGTAGGCTGCTGTGTGTAAAGCAGGGTGGATCTGAGACATCCTAATATTATTTTGAAACCTTTGTAGAACACCTTATCTAATCATTTGAATAAAATACAAGCAATACCCGCATGAACGGTTCAACACAGTCTAAGCAAAGATAACTGCTGAATTGATTCTTGTCATCTATTTATTTTCTCAAGATTAAACAGTGACTGTGTCCTGTGCCATACAGTTTTTATGGGAAAGTAGTATCCTAATCATAAATGTATTCTTTTCAGACGAAAGCGATATGCTGTAGATCTGTCGAGTGATGAGTTCTTGACTCCCAGAAAAGCCAAAACAAATTATCACGATACTGCAGAAGAAAGTGAAAACACTGCAAACTACACTACTGTTGGTGATTTGAGGAGAAGAGAAAAATCATAACAGATACAGCTGAAACTGCATTGAAGGTATGGTGAAAATTTTTATAATGATCGATGATGACCTGCTAGGTTAAATTCAATATATTTCTTACTTACCCTTGATAATTCTTTCACACAAAGCAATTTTTTTATATATTATATAAAAAAATCTGCAGCTTGGATGAATTCTTTGCTTAGTAGATCAAAATTAATCCTTAGTTTTTGTAATGGACCATTACTGTTGTGTTGTTTGATGTCTTGTTCCTATAGGCAAGGTCTATTTCTGAGGCCTCTGCCAGTAAGCTGCTGTGTGTAAAGCAGGGAGGATCTGAGACATCCTAATATTATTCTGAAACCTCTGTAGAGCACTTTATCTAATCATTTGAATAAAACACAAGCAATACCAGCATGAATGGTGCAACACAGTCTAAGCAAAGGCAAAAAGGAATTTATTCTTGTCATCTATTTATTTTCTCAAGAGGAACCAGTGATTGTGTCCTGTGCGAAACAGTTTTTATGGGAAAGTAGTATCCTAATCATTAATGTATTCTTTTCAGACAAAAGCGATATGCTGTAGATCTATCCAGTGATGACTTCTTGACTCCCAGAAAAGCCATAAAAAAATTATCGCGACACTGCAGAAGAAAGTGAAAACACTGCAAACTACACTACTGTTGGTGATTTGGAGAGAAGAGAAAAATCACTGAACGGCTAACTGAAACTTTTGAAGCAGAAAATGTATATAACAGATACAGCTGAAACTGCATTGAAGGCATGGTGAAAATTTTTATAATGATCGATGATGACTTGATAGGTTAAATTCAATATATGTCTCACTTACCTTTGATAATACATTCACATAAAGCAATTTTTTTATATGTTATGTAAAAGAATCTGCAGCTTGGATGAATTCTTTGCTTAGTAGATCAAAATTAATCCTTAGTTTTTGTAATGGAACATTACTGTTTTGTTGTTTGGTGTTTTGTTCCTATAGGCAAGGTCTATTTCAGAGGCCTCTGCCAGTAAGCTGCTGTGTGTAAAGCAGGGTGGATCTGAGATATCCTAATATTATTCTAAAACCTTTGTAGAACACCTTATCTGATCATTTGAATGAAACACAAGCAATACTCGCATGACTAGTGCAACACAGTCTAAGCAAAGGTAACTGCTGAATTGATTCTTGTCATCTATTTATTTTCACAAGAGGAAACAGTGATTGTGTCCCGTGCGATACAGTTTTTATGAGAAAGTAGTATCCTAATCATTAATGTATTCTTTTCAGACAAAAGCGATGTGCTGTAGATCTGTCGAGTGATGACTTCTCGACACCCAGAAAATCCAAAAAAAATTATCGTGTCACGAAGAGCAGGCTTATGACACTGCAGAAGAGAGTGAAAAAATAGCAAACTACTGTTGCTTTGAGGAGAAGAGAAATCACTGAACAGCTTACTGAAACTTTTGAAGCAGAAAATTTATATAACAGACACAGCTGAAACTGCATTGGAGGTATGGTGAAAATTTTTATAATGATGGATGATGACTTCATAGGTTGAATTCAATACATTTCTCACTTACCTTTGATAATACTTTCACATAAATCAATTTTTTTATATGTTATATAAAAAAATCTGCAGTTTGGATGAATTCTTTGCCTAGTAGATCAAAAATAATCCTTAGTTTTTGTAATGGAACATTACTGGTTTGTTGTTAGATGGTTTGTTCCTATAGGCAAGGTCTATTTCTGAGGCTTCTGCCAGTAAGCTGCTGTGTGTACAGCGGGGAGGATCTGAGACATCCTAATATTATACTGAAACCTTTGCAGAGCACTTTATCTAATCATTTGAATAAAACACAAGCAATACCAGCATGAATGGTGCAACACAGTCTAAGCAAAGGTACTGCTGAATGATTCTTGTCATCTATTTATTTTCTCAAGAGGAAACAGTGATGGTGTCCTGTGCGATACAGTTTTTATGGGAAAGTAGTATCCTAATCATTAATGTATTCTTTTCAGACAAAAGCGATATGCTGTAGATCTATCCAGTGATGACTTCTTGACTCCCAGAAAAGCCAAAACAAATTATCGCGACACTACAGAAGAAAGTGAAAACACTGCAAACTACACTACTGTTGGTGATTTTAAGAGAAGAGAAAAATCACTGAACGGCTCACTGAAACTTTTGAAGCAGACAATGTATATAACAGATTCAGCTGATACTGCATTTGAGGTATGGTGAAAATTTTTATAATGATGGATGATGACTTGATAGGTTAAATTCAATATATTTCTCACCTACTTTTGATGATACTTTCACACAAAGCAATTTTTTTATATATTATATAAAAAAATCTGCTGCTTGGATGAATTATTTGCTTAGTAGATCAAAATTAATCCTTAGTTTTTGTAATGGAACATTACTGTTTTGTTGTTTGATGCTTTGTTCCTATAGGCAAGGTCTATTTCAGAGGCCTCTGCCAGTAAGCTGCTGTGTGTAAAGAAGGGTGGATCTGAGACATCCTAATATTATTCTAAAACCTTTGTAGAACACCTTATCTAATCATCTGAATAAAACACAAGCAATACCCGCATGAATGGTGCAACACAGTCTAAGCAAAGGTAACTGCTGAATTGATTCTTGTCATCTATTTATTTTCTCAAGAGGAAACAGTGATTGTGTCCTGTGCGATACAGTTTTTAGGAGAAAGTAGTATCCTAATCATTAATGTAATCTTTTCAGACAAAAGCGATATGCTGTAGATCTGTCGAGTGATAACTTCTTGACTCCCAGAAAAGCCAAAACAAATTATCTCGAAACTGCAGAAGAAAGTGAAGACTCTGCAAACTACACTACTGTTGGTGATTTGAGGAGAAGAGAAAAATCACTGAACGGCTTAGTGAAACTTTAGAAGCAGAAAATGTATATAACAGATACAGCTGAAACTGCATTGAAGGTATGGTGAAAATTGTTATAATGATGGATGATGACTTGATAGGTTAAATTCAATATATTTCTCACTTACCTTTGATAATTCTTTCACACAAAGCAATTTTTTTATATATGATATAAAAAAATCTGCAGCTTGGATGAATTCTTTGCTTAGAAGTTCAAAATTAATCCTTAGTTTTTGTAATGGAACATTACGGTTTTGTTGTTTGATGTTTTGTTCCTATAGGCAAGGTCTATTTCAGAGGCCTCTGCCAGTAAGCTGCTGTGTGTAAAGCAGGGTGGATCTGAGACATCCTAATATTATTCTCAAATTTTTGTAGAACACCTTATCTAATCATTTGAATAAAACACAAGCAATACCCGCATGAATGGTGCAACACAGTCTAAGCAAAGGTAACTGCTGAATTGATTCTTGTCATCTATTTATTTTCTCAAGAGGAAACAGTGACTGCGTCCTGTGCGATACAGTTTTTATGGGAAAGTAGTATCCCAATCATTAATGTATTCTTTTCAGACAAAAGCGATATGCTGTAGATCTATCCAGTGATCACTTCTCGACTCCCAGGAAATCCAAAACAAATTATCGTGTCACGGAGAGCAGGCTTATGACGCTGCAGAAGAAAGAGAAATCACTGCAAATTACTGTTGCTTTGAGGAGAAGAGAAATCACTGAACGGCTTACTGAAACTTTTGAAGCCGAAGATGTATATAACAGATACAGCTGAAACTGCAGTGGAGGTATGGTGAACATTTTTATAATGATGGATGATGACTTGATAGGTTAAATTCAATATATTTCTCACTTACCTTTGATAATACTTTCACACATAGCAATTTTTTTATATATTATAAAAAAAATCTGCTGCTTGGATGAATTATTTGCTTAGTAGATCAAAATTAATCCTTAGTTTTTGTAATGGAACATTACTGTTTTGTTGTTTGATGTTTTGTTCCTATAGGCAAGTTCTATTTCAGAGGCCTCTGCCAGTAAGCTGCTGTGTGTAAAGCAGGGTGGATCTGAGACATCCTAATATTATTCTAAAGCCTTTGTAGAACACATTATCTAATCATTTGAATGAAACACAAGCAATACCCGCATGAATGGTGCAACACAGTCTAAGCAAAGGTAACTCCTGAATTGATTCTTGTCATCTATTTATTTTCTCAAGAGGAAACAGTGATTGTGTCCTGTGCGATACAGTTTTTATGGGAAGAGCAGGCTTATGACACTGCAGAAGAAAGTGAAAACACTGCAAACTACTGTTGCTTTGAGGAGAAGAGAAATCACTGAACGGCTTACTGAAACTTTTGAAGCAGAAAATGTATATAACAGATACAGCGGAAGCTGCATTGGAGGTATGGTGAAAATTTTTATAATGATGGATGATGACTTGATAGGTTAAATTCAATATATTTCTCACTTACCTTTGATAATACTTTCACATAAAGCAATTTTTTTATATGTTATATAAAAAAATCTGCAGCTTGGATGAATTCTTTACTTAGTAGATCAATATTAATCCTTAGTTTTTGTAATGGAACATTACTGTTTTGTTGTTAGGTGTTTTGTTCCTATAGGCAAGGTCTATTTTAGAGGCCTCTACCAGTAACCTGCTTTATGTAAAGCAGGGAGGATCTGAGACATCCTAATATTATTCTGAAACCTTTGTAGAGCACCTTATCTAATCATTTAAATAAAACACAAGCAATACCAGCATGAATGGTGCAACACAGTCTAAGCTAAGGTAACTGCTGAATTGATTCTTGTCATCTATTTATTTTCTCAAGAGAAAACAGTGATTGTGTCCTGTGCGACACAGCTTTAATGGGAAGGTAGTATCCTAATCATTAATGTATTCTTTTCAGACAAAAACGATATGCTGTAGATCTATCCAGTGATGACTTCTTGACTCCCAGAAAAGCCAAAACAAATTATCGCGACACTGCAGAAGAAAGTGAAAATACTGCAAACTACACTACTGTTGGTGATTTGAAGAGAAGAGAAAAATCACTGAACGGCTTACTGAAACTTTTGAAGCCGAAAATGTATATAACAGATACAGCCGAAACTGCATTGGAGGTATGGTGAAAAATTTTATAATGATGGATGATGACTTGATAGGTTAAATTCAATATATTTCTCACTTACCTTTGATAATACTTTCACACAAAGCAATTTTTTTATATATTATAAAAAAAAATCTGCTTGATTCTTGTCATCTATTTATTTTTTCAAGAGGATACAGTGATTGTGGCCTGTGCCATACAGTTTTTATTGGAAAGTAGTATCCTAATCATTAACATATTCTTTTCAGACAAAAGCAATATGCTGGAGATCTATCCAGTGATCACTTCTCGACTCCCAGAGGATCCAAAACAAATTATCGTGTCACGAAGAGCAGGCTTATGACACTGCAGAAAAACGTGAAAACACTGCAAACTACTGTTGCTTTGAGGAGAAGAGAAAAATCACTGAACGACTTACTGAAACTTTTGAAGGGGAAAATGTATATAATAGATACGGCTGAAACTGCATTGAAGGTATGGTGAAAATTTTCATAATGATCGATGATGACTGGATGGGTTAAATTCAATATATTTGTCACTTACCTTTGATGATACTTACCTTATCAGATTATTTAATGTATTTATTATTATTTATTAGAATAATAACTATGTTCATATCAGGATTAGGTGCTAATTTTGAGTATGATTTAAAAAAAATTATTGCCTTATCCACTTTAAGCCAGTTAGGGTTAGTAATAAGAATTTTAGCATTAGTGGATTATAAATTAGCTTTTTTTCATTTATTAATCATGCTTTATATAAGGCTCTATTATTTATATGTGCTGGAAATATTATTCATAATATAGTTAATTGTCAAGATATTGGTTTTATAGGAAGTTTGATATCTTCTATACCATTAACTTGTGCTTTTTTTTAATATTTGTAATTTTTCTTTATGTGGATTAACCTTTTTATCTGGATTTTATTCAAAGGATTTGATTGTAGAATTTATATCTATAAATTATTTAAATATTTATGTATATATTATTTTTTATTTATCTATTGGTTTAACAGTTAGGTATAGACTACGATTATCTTATTATGCATTAATTGGTGATTTTAATTTTTTATCTTGAAGAGGAGTTAGAGGAAAAGATTTACTATATTATAAGGAATATCAGGATTGATTTTTGTTTGTTGTTTTTAGAGGAAGAATATTAAGTTGAACAATATGCTATGAACCTATTTTTATTTGTTTACCAATAATTATGAAGATAATAACTTTATTAATAATTATTACTGGAGCATGATTTGGGTATGAATTATCAAAATTTAAGTTAAGGTATGGCATGAAAAGTTTAAATTTTTTAATTATTAGATTATTTTTAGCTATAATATGAAATATACCAGTTATTCTTACTATAGGAGTTAATTTTTATCCCCTATTCTTGGGTAAAGTTAATTCAAAAATTTTAGATCAAGGTTGATTAGAATATTATGGGGGAAAAAAATTGAAAACTTTGGTTATTAATTATTCTTCTTTATTTCAAAGTTTTTCTTGGAATCATTTGAAAGTTTATTTAATATTAATGTTATTATGAATAACATATTTATTATTTAATATTTTTTACTTAAATAGCTTATAAAGTAGAGCATAACATTGAAGATGTTAAGGAAATAATTATATTTTTAAGTATTTATGAGAAATTGTTTTCTAATTTTACAATGAAAATGTAATGTTTTATTTAAACTATATAAATAGAAATATAAACGAAATTTCATCGCCTAAGAATTAAGTTAGAAGCTTATTCTTGAATTAACCATATTTCTTTAATTGGAGAAATTTGTCTCAATTTTATCATTAACAGTGATATACCGCTATATTTGGTTTCAATTAAAAATAAGGACGACTAAATCGCCAAATTTTTAGGTCGAAACGAAATGCAATTTTTGCTTCTTATTTAAGATAAATTGGTAAATTTCAATACTTTTTAAATGCAAATTAAATGTTATTATTAACTATTATCCCAAGAGGCCCATTCAAGGGCAGCCTGATTTCATTCGTGAAATAATCCAATAATTAAAATTACTATAAAAAAATAGTAATTGAAGAGTAGTTAAGAATGTTTGAAATATTTAATCTGGGAATTAGTGGTAATAATAAAGTAATTTCAACATCAAAAATTAAGAAAATAATTGCAATTAAAAAAAATGTAATGAAAATGAGAGTCGAGCTGGTGATTTTGGATCAAATCCGCATTCAAATGGTCTACTTTTTTCACGATCCTTAAATCTTTTTTTAGAACATAAATTTAAAATTATGAATAATAAGATAGAAATTAATAAAATTAATATTGCTAAAAAAATATAATTTTTAATATTTATACTAGTTTTCTAGATTTTTTGATTGGAAGTCAAATATAATAATTATATTATATAAATTATCTACCTCATCAGTAGATAGAAATGTGAAGGAATAATCATACTACGTCTACGAAATGTCAGTATCATGCTGCTGCTTCAAATCCAAAATGATGAATAGCTGAAAAATGATTTAAATAGTGACGAATAAGACAAATAAGAAGAAATGTAGATCCAATAATTACATGTAGACCATGTAATCCAGTACATAGAAAGAATGAAGAGCCATATACTGAGTCTGAAATAGTAAAAGATGCTTCATAATATTCATAAGCTTGTAATAAAGTAAAATAAAATCCTAATAAAACTGTTAATATTAAACCTTGAAGTGCTTGAGAATACTTATTTTCTATTAATCCATGATGTGCTCAAGTTACTGTTAGTCCAGAAGTTAAAAGAGTTAGTGTATTCAATAGAGGAATTTCGATTGGATTAAAAGTTTGGATTCTTTTAGGAGGTCGATTTATCCCGAGTTCAATACTTGGTGCTAGAGAATTATGAAAAAATCTTCAAAAGAATGAAATAAAGAAAAATACTTCTGATGTAATAAATAAAATTATCCCTCAACGAAGACCATTAGTAACTTTGAAAGTATGTAATCCTAAATATGTCCCCTCACGAACAACATCTCGTCATCATTGATATATTACTATTATGGTGATAGTTATGCCTAAAAAAAATAAGTTTGTTTCATAGTAATGGATTCATTTAATTATTCCTATTATTGTAGTTATTGCTCCCAATGATCCAAGAAGAGGTCATGGTCTAACATCAACTAGATGAAATGGATGATTTTTATGTATTGACATTAATTAACTTCTCTAGAGTAAAGAGTTCTAAGTACAGCAAATACATATGACTGAATGATTGATACAGCTGTTTCTAAGACTAAAAGTAAAATTTGAATAATAATTGATATATTGATAAGAATCAAGGATAATGAAGGTCCTGTATTTCCTAAAAGAGTTATTAGTAAGTGTCCAGCAATTATATTTGCTGATAATCGAATTGCCAAGGTTCCCGGTCGAATAATATTACTAATAGATTCAATTAAGACTATAAAAGGCATGAGGATACCCGGTGTTCCTTGAGGGACTAAGTGAGCAAATATGTGCATAGTATTTTGAATTCATCCAAATTATATAAAACTCAGTCTTAAAGGTAACGCTAAAGTTAAAGTTAAAGTTAAAGTTGTATGTCTAGTTCTTGTAAAAATATAGGGGAAGAGTCCTAAAAAATTATTGAATAAGATTAATGAAAATAATGAAATAAAAATTAGAGTTCTCCCTTGTGATTTATTATTACCGGTAAGAACTTTGAATTCTTTATGTAAAGTTATAATAATATTATTTCATAGTATATTTACTCGAGATGGAATAATTCAAAATATTGGTGGGATAATAAGAATTCCAATAAGAGTTCTTATTCAATTTAGCGATAAATTTAGATTAGTAGAGGGATCAAATGAGAAAAATAAATTTATTATCATTTTCAAGTTAATTTAGTGGTTTTTTCAATTAAATATTTTTTTTAACGGGATAAGCAGGAGAAAAGAAATTCATAGTATTAAAAATTAAAAAAATTGTACTGAAAAAAATTATTAAAGTTAATCATCTTAGTGGTGCTATTTGTGGAATTAAAAATTATTAATAATTTTAGCTTGACAAGCTAATGTTATATATTTAACTAAATTTTTCATTAGAAGTAGGTGTTATTTTACTGTCAATGATTTAAAAATCCATCGCTTACTTTCAGCCATCATCATACAATGTTAATTCTTTTAATTATTACAGTTCTTGTAGGACAATTAATAATTACCCTATTTTTTAATAAATTTACACATCGGTATCTTTTAGAAGGCCAAAACAATTGAAATTATTTGAACTATTTTGCCAGCTATTACTCTAATTTTTATTGCTGTACCATCTTTATGTCTTATCTATATTTTAGATGAAGTAAATAATTCAATGATTACTACTAAAACTATTGGACATCAATGATACTGATCATACGAATACTCAGATTTTAAAAATATCGAATTTGACTCTTACATAATTCCTATAAATGAAATAAAAAAATTTAATTTTCGTCTCCTTGATGTTGATAACCGAGTAGTTATCCCCTATGAATCACAAATTCGTATATTAGTAACGGCTGCTGATGTTATTCATTCCTGAACAATTCCATCTTTAGGAGTAAAAATTGATGCTACTCCTGGACGACTCAATCAAATTAGATTCTCCTCTAATCGAACAGGTCTTTTTTATGGCCAATGTTCAGAAATTTGTGGTGCTAATCACAGATTTATACCAATTGTAATCGAAAGGATTACCCCCAATTACTTTATTAAATGAATTTCTAAAATAATTGGAATTTCATTAGATGGCTGAAAGTAAGCGATGGATTTTCAAATCATTGATAGTAAAATAACACCTACTTCTAATGAAAAATTTAGTTAAATATATAACATTAGCTTGTCAAGTTAAAATTATTAATAATAATAATAATTTTTAATTCCACAAATAGCACCACTAAGATGATTAACTTTAATAATTTTTTTTAGTATAATTTTTTTAATTTTTAATACTATGAATTTCTTTCCTTTTGCTTATCCCGTTAAAAAAAATTATTCAACTAAAAAAACAACTAAATTAACTTGAAAATGATAATAAATTTATTTTCCTCATTTGATCCCTCTACTAATCTAAATTTATCGCTTAATTGAATAAGAACTTTTATTGGAATTCTTATTATCCCACCAATATTTTGAATTATTCCATCTCGAGTAAATATACTATGAAATAATATTATTATAATTTTACACAAAGAATTCAAGGTTCTTACAGGTAATAATAAATCACAAGGGAGAACTCTAATTTTTATTTCATTATTTTCATTATTCTTATTCAATATTTTTTTAGGACTCTTCCCCTATATTTTTACAGGAACTAGACATATAACTTTAACTTTAAGGTTAGCGTTACCTTTATGACTAAGTTTTATATTATTTGGATGAATTCAAAATACTATGCACATATTTGCTCACTTAGTCCCCCAAGGAACAGCGGGTATCCTCATGCCTTTTATAGTATTAATTGAATCTATTAGTAATATTATTCGACCGGGAACCTTGGCAATTCGATTATCAGCAAATATAATTGCTGGACACTTACTAATAACTCTTTTAGGAAATACAGGACCTTCATTATCTTTGATTCTTATCAATATATTAATTATTATTCAAATTTTACTTTTAGTCTTAGAAACAGCTGTATCAATCATTCAATCATATGTATTTGCTGTACTTAGAGCTCTTTACTCTAGAGAAGCTAATTAATGTCAATACATAAAAATCATCCATTTCATCTAGTTGATGTTAGAACATGACCTCTTCTTGGATCATTGGGAGCAATAACTACAATAATAGGGATAATTAAATGATTCCATCACTATGAAACAAACTTATTTTTTTTAGGGATAACTATCACCATAATAGTAATATATCAATGATGACCAGATGTTGTTCGTGAGGGGACATATTTAGGATTACATACTTTTAAAGTTACTAATGGCCTTCGTTGAGGGATAATTTTATTTATTACATCAGAAGTATTTTTCTTTATTTCATTCTTTTGAAGATTTTTTCATAATTCTCTAGCACCAAGAATTGAACTCGGGATAAATTGACCTCCTAAATGAATTCAAACTTTTAATCCAATCGGAATTCCTCTATTGAATACACTGATTCTTTTAACTTCTGTACTAGCAGTAACTTGAGCACATCATGGATTAATAGAAAATAATTATTCTCAAGCACTTCAAGGTTTAATATTAACAGTTTTATTAGGATTTTATTTTACTTTATTACAAGCTTATGAATATTATGAAGCATCTTTTACTATTTCAGACTCAGTATATGGCTCTTCATTCTTTCTATGTACTGGATTCCATGGTCTACATGTAATTATTGGATCTACATTTCTTCTCATTTGTCTTATTCGTTACTATTTAAATCATTTTTCAGCTATTCATCATTTTGGATTTGAAGCAGCAGCATGATACTGACATTTAGTAGACGTAGTATGATTATTCCTTTACATTTCTATCTACTGATGAGGTAGATAATTTATATAATATAATTATTATATTTGACTTCCAATCAAAAAATCTAGAAAACTAGTATAAATAATAGAAATGATATTTTTTTTAGTAATATTAATTTTATTAATTTCTATTTTATTAATCATAATTTTGAATTTGTTCTAAAAAAATATTTATAGATCATGAAAAAAGTAGACCATTTGAATGCGGATTTGATCCAAAATCACCAGCTCTACTCCCATTTTCATTACATTTTTTTTAATTGCTATTATTTTCTTAATTTTTGATGTTGAATTTACTTTATTATTACCACTAATTCCCAGATTAAATATTTCAAACATTCTTAACTACTCTTCAATTACTATTTTTTTATAGTATTTTCAATTATTGGATTATTTCACGAATGAAATCAAGGTGCCCTTGAATAGGCCTCTTAGGATAATAGTTAATAATAACATTTAATTTGCATTTAAAAAGTATTGAAATTTATCTTAAATAAGAAGCAAAAATTGCATTTAGTTTCGACCTAAAAATTTGGCGATTTAGTCGTCCTTATTTTTAATTGAAACCAAATATAGCGGTATATCACTGTTAATGATAAAATTGAGACAAATTTCTCCAATTAAAGAAATATGATTAATTCAAGAATAAGCTTCTAACTTAATTCTTAGGCGATGAAATTTCGTTTATATTTCTATTTATATAGTTTAAATAAAACATTACATTTTCATTGTAAAATTAGAAAAAAATTTCTTATAAATACTTAAAAATATAATTATTTCCTTAACATCTTCAATGTTATGCTCTACTTTATAAGCTATTTAAGTAAAAAATATTAAATAATAAATATGTTATTCATAATAACATTAATATTAAATAAACTTTTAAATGATTCAAAGAAAAACTTTGAAATAAAGAAGAAAAATTAATAACCAAAGTTTTCAAATTTTTTCCCCCATAATATTCTAATCAACCTTGATCTAAAATTTTTGAATTAACTTTACCCAAGAATAGGGGATAAAAATTAACTCCTATAGTAAGAATAACTGATATATTTCATATTATAGCTAAAAATAATCTAATAATTAAAAATTTTAAACTTTCCATGCTATACCTTAACTTAAATTTTGATAATTCATACCCAAATCATGCTCCAGTAATAATTATTAATAAAGCTATTATCTTCATGATTATTGGTAAACAAATAAAAATAGGTTCATAGAATATTATTCAACTTAATATTCTTCCTCTAAGAACAACAAACAAAAATCAATCCTGATATTATTTTTAATATAGTAAATCTTGTTCCTCTAACTCCTCTTCAAGATAAAAAATTAAAATCACCAATTAATGCATAATAAGATAATCGTAGTCTATACCTAACTGTTAAACCAATAGATAAATGAAAAATAATATATACATAAATATTTAAATAATTTATAGATATAAATTCTACAATCAAATCCTTTGAATGAAATCCAGATAAAAAGGTTAATCCACATAAAGAAAAATTACAAATATTAAAAAAAGCACTAGTTAATGGTATAGAAGATATCAAACTTCCTATAAAACGAATATCTTGACAATTTCCTATATTATGAATAATATTTCCAGCACATATAAATAATAAAGCCTTGAATAAAGCATGAGTTAATAAATGAAAACAAGCTAATTTATAATCCCCTAATGCTAAAATTCTTATTATTAACCCTAACTGGCTTAAAGTGGATAAGGCAATAATTTTTTATCAATCATACTCAAAATTAGCACCTAATCTTGATATAAACATAGTTACTATTCTAATAAATAATAATAAATTCATTAAATAATCTGATAAGTATTATCAAAGGTAAGTGAGAAATATATTGAATTTAACCTATCAAATCATCATCGATCATTATGAAAATTTTCACCAAACCTTCAATGCAGTTTCAGCTGTATCTATTATATACATTTTCCGCTCCAAAAGTTTCAGTAAGTCGTTCAGTGATTTTTCTCTTCTCCTCAAAGCAACAGTAGTTTGCAGTGTTTTCACGTTTTTCTGCAGTGTCATTAGCCTGCTCTTTGTGACACGATAATTTGTTTTGGATTTTCTGGGAGTCGAGAAGTGATCACTAGATAGATCTCCAGCATATTGCTTTTGTCTCAAAAGAATATATTGAATATATTAATGATTAGGATACTACTTTCCCATAAAAACTGTATGGCACAGGCCACAATCACTGTATCCTCTTGAGAAAATAAATAGATGACAAGAATCAATTCAGCAGTTACCTTTGCTTAGACTGTGTTGCACCATTCATACTGGTATTGCTTGTGTTTTATTCAAATGATTAGATAAGGTGTTCTACAAAGGTTTTAGAATAATATTAGGAAGTCTCAGATCCACCCTGCTTTACACACAGCAGCTTACTGGCAGAGGCCCTTGAAATAGACCTTGCCTACAGGAACAAAACATAAAACAACAAAACAGTAATGTTCCATTACAAAAACTAAGGATTAATTTTGATCTACTAAGCAAAGAATTCATCCAAGCTGCAGATTTTTTATATAATACATAAAAAAAATTGCTTTGTGTGAAAGTATAATCAAAGGTAAGTGAGAAATATATTGAATTTAACCTATCAAGTCATCATCCATCATTATAACAATTTTCACCATACCTTCAAAGCAGTTTCAGCTGTATCTGTTATGTACATTTTCTGCTTCAAAAGTTTCAGTAAGCCGTTCAGTGATTTTTCTCTTCTCCTCGAATCACCAACAGTAGTGTAGTTTGCAGTGTTTTCACTTTTTTCTGCAGTGTCGAGATAATTTGGTTTGGCTTTTCTGGGAGTCAAGAAGTCATCACTCGACAGATCTACAGCACATCGCTTTTGCCTGAAAAGAATACATCAATGATTAGGATACTACTTTCTCATAAAAACTGTATCGCACAGGACACAATCACTGTTTCCTCTTGAGAAAATAAATAGATGACAAGAATCAATTCAGCAGTTACCTTTGCTTAGACTGTGTTGCACCATTCATGCGGGTATCGCTTGTGTTTTATTCAAATGATCAGATCCACCCTGCTTTACACACAGCAGCTTACTGGCAGAGGCCCTTGAAATAGACCTTGCCTACAGAAACAAAACATAAAACAACAAAACAGTAATGTTCCATTACAAAAACTAAGGATTAATTTTGATCTACTAAGCAAAGAATTCATCCAAGCTGCAGATTTTTTATATAATACATAAAAAAAATTGCTTTGTGTGAAAGTATAATCAAAGGTAAGTGAGAAATATATTGAATTTAACCTATCAAGTCATCATCCATCATTATAACAATTTTCACCATACCTTCAATGCAGTTTCAGCTGTATCTGTTATGTACATCTTCTGCTTCAAAAGTTTCAGTAAGCCGTTCAGTGATTTTTCTCTTCTCCTCGAATCACCAACAGTAGTGTAGTTTGCAGTGTTTTCACTTTCTTCTGCAGTGTCGAGATAATTTGATTTGGCTTTTCTGGGAGTCAAGATGTCATCACTCGACAGATCTACAGCATATCGCTTTTGTCTGAAAATAATACATTAATGATTAGGATACTACTTTCCCATAAAAACTGTATGGCACAGGCCACAATCACTGTATCCTCTTGAGAAAATAAATAGATGACCAGAATCAATTCAGCAGTTACCTTTGCTTAGACTGTGCTGCACCATTCATGCGGGTATTGCTTGTGTTTTATTTGAATGGTCAGATAAGGTGTTCTACAAAGGTTTTAGAATAATATTAGGATGTCTCAGATCCACCCTGCTTTACACACAGCAGCTTACTGACAGAGGCCTCTGAAATAGACCTTGCCTACAGGAACAAAACATCAAACAACAAAACAGTAATGTTCCATTACAAAAACTAAGGATTAATTTTGATCTACTAAGCAAAGAATTCATCCAAGCTGCAGATTTTTTATATAATATATAAAAAAAATTGCTTTGTGTGACAGTATAATCAAAAGTAAGTGAGAAATATATTGAATTTAACCTATCAAGTCATCATCCATCATTATAACAATTTTCACAATACCTTCAATGCAGTTTCAGCTGTATCTGTTATATACATTTCCTGTTTCAAAAGTTTCAGTAAGCCGTTCAGTGATTTTTCTCCTCTCCTCAAATCAGCAACAGTAGTGTAGTTTGCAGTGTTTTCACTTTTTTCTGCAGTGTCGAGATAATTTGGTTTGGCTTTTCTGGGAGTCAAGAAGTCATCACTCGACAGATCTACAGCACATCGCTTTTGCCTGAAAAGAATACATCAATGATTAGGATACTACTTTCTCATAAAAACTGTATCGCACAGGACACAATCACTGTTTCCTCTTGAGAAAATAAATAGATGACAAGAATCAATTCAGCAGTTACCTTTGCTTAGACTGTGTTGCACCATTCATGCGGGTATCGCTTGTGTTTTATTCAAATGATTAAATAAGGTGTTCTACCAAGGTTTTAGAATAATATTAGGATGTCTCAGATCCATCCTGCTTTACACACAGCAGCTTACTGGCAGAGGCCTCTGAAATATACCTTGCCTATAGGAACAAAACATCAAACAACAAAACAGTAATGTTCCATTACAAAAACTAAGGATTAGTTTTGATCTACTAAGCAAATAATTCATCCAAGCTGCAACTTTTTTTATATAATATACAAAAAAAAGGTAAAAAAAAGGTAAGTGAGAAATATATTGAATTTAACCTATCAAGTCATCATCGATGATTATGAACATTTTCACCATACCTTCAATGCAGTTTCAGCTGTATCTATTATATACATTTTCTGCTTCAAAAGTTTCAGTAAGCCGTTCAGTGATTTTTCTCTTCTCCTCAAATCACCAACAGTAGTGTAGTTTGCAGTGTTTTCACTTTCTTCTGCAGTATCGTGATAATTTGTTTTGGCTTTTCTGGGAGTCAAGAACTCATCACTCGACAGATCTACAGCATATCGCTTTCGTCTGAAAAGAATACATTTATGATTAGGCTACTACTTTCCCATAAAAACTGTATGGCACAGGACACAGTCACTGTTTAATCTTGAGAAAATAAATAGATGACAAGAATCAATTCAGCAGTTATCTTTGCTTAGACTGTGTTGCACCGTTCATGCGGGTATTGCTTGTGTTTTATTCAAATGATTAGATAAGGTGTTCTACAAAGGTTTTAAAATAATATTAGGATGTCTCAGATCCACCCTGCTTTACACACAGCAGCCTACTGGCAGAGGCCTCTGAAATAGACCTTGCCTATAGGAACAAAACATCAAACAACAAAACAGTAATGGTCCATTACAAAAACTAAGGATTAATTTTGATCTACTAAGCAAAGAATTCATCCGAGCTGCAGATTTCTCTATATAATATATAAAAAAATTGCTTTGTGTGAAAGAATTATCAAAGGTAAGTGAGAAATATATTGAATTTAACCTGTGAAGTCATCATCCATCATTATAAAAATTTTCACCATACCTTCAAAGCAGTTTCAGCTGTATCTGTTGTATACATTTTCTGCTTCAAAAGTTTCAGTAAGCCGTTCAGTGATTTTTCTCATCTCCTCAAATCACCAACAGTAGTGTAGTTTGCAGTGTTTTCACTTTCTTTTGCAGTGTCGAGATAATTTGTTTTGGCTTTTCTGGGAGTCAAGAACTCATCACTCGACAGATCTACACCATATCGCTTTCGTCTGAAAAGAATACATTTATGATTAGGATACTACTTTCTCATAAAAACTGTATCGCACAGGACACAATCACTGTTTCCTTTTGAGAAAATAAATAGATGACAAGAATCAATTCAGCAGTTACCTTTGCTTAGACTGTGTTGCAATATTCATGCGGGTATCGCTTGTGTTTTATTCAAATGACTAGATAAGGTGTTCTACAAAGGTTTTAGTATAATATTAGGATGTCTCAGATCCACCCTGCTTTACACACAGCAGCTTACTGGCAGAGGCCTCTGAAATAAACCTTGCCTATAGGAACAAAACATCAAACAACAAAACAGTAATGTTCCATTACAAAAACTAAGGATTAATTTTGATCTACTAGGCAAAGGATTCATCCAAGCTGCAGATTTTTTTATATAACATATAAAAAAAAACTGCTTTATGTGAAAGTATTGTCGAAGGTAAGTGAGAAATATATTGAATTTAACCTATCAAGTCATCATCGACCAATATGAAAATTTTCACCATACCTTCAATGCAGTTTCAGCTGTATCTGTTATATATATTTTCCGATTCAAAAGTTCCAGTAAGTCGTTCAGTGATTTTTCTCTTCTCCTCGAAGCAACAGTAGTTTGCAGTGTTTTCACGTCTTTCTGCAGTGTCATAAGCCTGCTTTCTGTGACACGATAATTTGTTTTCGATTTTCTGGGAGTTGAGAAGTGATCACTAGATTGATCTCCAGCATATTGCTTTTGTCTGAAAAGAATATATTAATGATTAGGATACTACTTTCCCATAAAAACTGTATGGCACAGGACACAGTCACTGTTTATTCTTGAGAAAATAAATAGAAGACAAGAATCAATTCAGCAGTTACCTTTGCTTAGACTGTGTTGCACTAGTCATGCGAGTATTGCTTGTGTTTCATTCAAATGATCAGATAAGGTGTTCTACAAAGGTTTTAGAATAATATTAGGATATCTCAGATCCACCCTGCTTTACACACAGCAGCTTACTGGCAGAGGCCTCTGAAATAGACCTTGCCTATAGGAACAAAACACCAAACAACAAAACAGTAATGTTCCATTACAAAAACTAAGGATTAATTTTGATCTACTAAGCAAAGAATTCATCCAAGCTGCAGATTCTTTTACATAACATATAAAAAAATTGCTTTATGTGAATGTATTATCAAAGGTAAGTGAGAAATATATTGAATTTAACCTATCAAGTCATCATCGATCATTATAAAAATTTTCACCATGCCTTCAATGCAGTTTCAGCTGTATCTGTTATATACATTTTCTGCTTCAAAAGTTTCAGTTAGCCGTTCAGTGATTTTTCTCTTCTCTTCAAATCACCAACAGTAGTGTAGTTTGCAGTGTTTTCACTTTCTTCTGCAGTGTCGCGATAATTTTTTTATGGCTTTTCTGGGAGTCAAGAAGTCATCACTGGATAGATCTACAGCATATCGCTTTTGTCTGAAAAGAATACATTAATGATTAGGATACTACTTTCCCATAAAAACTGTTTCGCACAGGACACAATCACTGGTTCCTCTTGAGAAAATAAATAGATGACAAGAATAAATTCCTTTTTGCCTTTGCTTAGACTGTGTTGCACCATTCATGCTGGTATTGCTTGTGTTTTATTCAAATGATTAGATAAAGTGCTCTACAGAGGTTTCAGAATAATATTAGGATGTCTCAGATCCTCCCTGCTTTACACACAGCAGCTTACTGGCAGAGGCCTCTGAAATAGACCTTGCCTATAGGAACAAAACATCTAACAACGAAACAGTAATGTTCCATTACAAAAACTAAGGATTAATTTTGATCTACTAAGTAAAGAATTCATCAAAGCTGCAGATTTTTTTTATATAATATATAAAAAAATTGCCTTGTGTGAAAGAATTATCAAAGGTAAGTGAGAAATATATTGAATTTAACCTATCAAGTCATCATCCATCATTATAACAATTTTCACCATACCCTAGATGCAGTTTCAGCTGTATCTGTTATATACATTTTCTGCTTCAAAAGTTTCAGTTAGCCGTTCAGTGATTTTTCTCTTCTCTTCAAATCACCAACAGTAGTGTAGTTTGCAGAGTTTTCACTTTCTTCTGCAGTTTCGAGATAATTTGTTTTGGCTTTTCTGGGAGTCAAGAAGTCATCACTCGACAGATCTACAGCATATCGCTTTTGTCTGAAAAGAATACATTAATGATTAGGATACTACTTTATCATAAAAACTGTATCGCACAGGACACAATCACTGTTTCCTCTTGAGAAAATAAATAGATGACAGGAATCAATTCAGCAGTTACCTTTGCTTAGACTGTGTTGCACCATTCATGCGGGTATTACTTGTGTTTTATTCAAATCATTATATAAGGTGTTCTTCAAAGGTTTTAGAATAATATTACGATGTCTCAGATCCACCCTGCTTTACAAACAACAAAACAGTAATGTTCCATTACAAAAACTAAGTATTAATTTTGATCTACTAAGCAAATAATTCATCCAAGCAGCAGATTTTTTTTTATAATATATAAAAAAATTGCTTTGTGTGAAAGTATTATCAAAGGTAAGTGAGAAATATATTGAATTTAACCTATCAAGTCATCATCCATCATTATAAAATTTTTCACCATACCTCCAATGCAGTTTCGGCTGTATCTGTTATATACATTTTCGGCTTCAAAAGTTTCAGTAAGCCGTTCAGTGATTTTTCTCTTCTCTTCAAATCACCAACAGTAGTGTAGTTTGCAGTGTTTTCACTTTCTTCTGCAGTGTCGCGATAATTTGTTTTGGCTTTTCTGGGAGTCAAGAAGTCATCACTGGATAGATCTACAGCATATCGTTTTTGTCTGAAAAGAATACATTAATGATTAGGATACTACCTTCCCATTAAAGCTGTGTCGCACAGGACACAATCACTGTTTTCTCTTGAGAAAATAAATAGATGACAAGAATCAATTCAGCAGTTACCTTAGCTTAGACTGTGTTGCACCATTCATGCTGGTATTGCTTGTGTTTTATTCAAATCATTATATAAGGTGTTCTTCAAAGGTTTTAGAATAATATTACGATGTCTCAGATCCACCCTGCTTTACAAACAACAAAACAGTAATGTTCCATTACAAAAACTAAGTATTAATTTTGATCTACTAAGCAAAGAATTCATCCAAGCTGCAGATTTTTTATATAATACATAAAAAAAATTGCTTTGTGTGAAAGTATAATCAAAGGTAAGTGAGAAATATATTGAATTTAACCTATCAAGTCATCATCCATCATTATAACAATTTTCACCATACCTTCAATGCAGTTTCAGCTGTATCTGTTATGTACATCTTCTGCTTCAAAAGTTTCAGTAAGCCGTTCAGTGATTTTTCTCTTCTCCTCGAATCACCAACAGTAGTGTAGTTTGCAGTGTTTTCACTTTCTTCTGCAGTGTCGAGATAATTTGATTTGGCTTTTCTGGGAGTCAAGATGTCATCACTCGACAGATCTACAGCATATCGCTTTTGTCTGAAAATAATACATTAATGATTAGGATACTACTTTCCCATAAAAACTGTATGGCACAGGCCACAATCACTGTATCCTCTTGAGAAAATAAATAGATGACCAGAATCAATTCAGCAGTTACCTTTGCTTAGACTGTGCTGCACCATTCATGCGGGTATTGCTTGTGTTTTATTTGAATGGTTGGATAAGGTGTTCTACAAAGGTTTTAGAATAATATTAGGATGTCTCAGATCCACCCTGCTTTACACACAGCAGCTTACTGACAGAGGCCTCTGAAATAGACCTTGCCTACAGGAACAAAACATCAAACAACAAAACAGTAATGTTCCATTACAAAAACTAAGGATTAATTTTGATCTACTAAGCAAAGAATTCATCCAAGCTGCAGATTTTTTATATAATATATAAAAAAAATTGCTTTGTGTGACAGTATAATCAAAAGTAAGTGAGAAATATATTGAATTTAACCTATCAAGTCATCATCCATCATTATAACAATTTTCACAATACCTTCAATGCAGTTTCAGCTGTATCTGTTATATACATTTCCTGCTTCAAAAGTTTCAGTAAGCCGTTCAGTGATTTTTCTCCTCTCCTCAAATCAGCAACAGTAGTGTAGTTTGCAGTGTTTTCACTTTTTTCTGCAGTGTCGAGATAATTTGGTTTGGCTTTTCTGGGAGTCAAGAAGTCATCACTCGACAGATCTACAGCACATCGCTTTTGCCTGAAAAGAATACATCAATGATTAGGATACTACTTTCTCATAAAAACTGTATCGCACAGGACACAATCACTGTTTCCTCTTGAGAAAATAAATAGATGACAAGAATCAATTCAGCAGTTACCTTTGCTTAGACTGTGTTGCACCATTCATGCGGGTATCGCTTGTGTTTTATTCAAATGATTATTAAGGTGTTCTACCAAGGTTTTAGAATAATATTAGGGTGTCTCAGATCCATCCTGCTTTACACACAGCAGCTTACTGGCAGAGGCCTCTGAAATATACCTTGCCTATAGGAACAAAACATCAAACAACAAAACAGTAATGTTCCATTACAAAAACTAAGGATTAGTTTTGATCTACTAAGCAAATAATTCATCCAAGCTGCAACTTTTTTTATATAATATACAAAAAAAAGGTAAAAAAAAGGTAAGTGAGAAATATATTGAATTTAACCTATCAAGTCATCATCGATGATTATGAACATTTTCACCATACCTTCAATGCAGTTTCAGCTGTATCTATTATATACATTTTCTGCTTCAAAAGTTTCAGTAAGCCGTTCAGTGATTTTTCTCTTCTCCTCAAATCACCAACAGTAGTGTAGTTTGCAGTGTTTTCACTTTCTTCTGCAGTATCGTGATAATTTGTTTTGGCTTTTCTGGGAGTCAAGAACTCATCACTCGACAGATCTACAGCATATCGCTTTCGTCTGACAAGAATACATTTATGATTAGGCTACTACTTTCCCATAAAAACTGTATGGCACAGGACACAGTCACTGTTTAATCTTGAGAAAATAAATAGATGACAAGAATCAATTCAGCAGTTATCTTTGCTTAGACTGTGTTGCACCGTTCATGCGGGTATTGCTTGTGTTTTATTCAAATGATTAGATAAGGTGTTCTACAAAGGTTTTAAAATAATATTAGGATGTCTCAGATCCACCCTGCTTTACACACAGCAGCCTACTGGCAGAGGCCTCTGAAATAGACCTTGCCTATAGGAACAAAACATCAAACAACAAAACAGTAATGGTCCATTACAAAAACTAAGGATTAATTTTGATCTACTAAGCAAAGAATTCATCCGAGCTGCAGATTTTTCTATATAATATATAAAAAAATTGCTTTATGTGAAAGTATTGTCGAAGGTAAGTGAGAAATATATTGAATTTAACCTGTGAAGTCATCATCCATCATTATAAAAATTTTCACCATACCTTCAAAGCAGTTTCAGCTGTATCTGTTGTATACATTTTCTGCTTCAAAAGTTTCAGTAAGCCGTTCAGTGATTTTTCTCATCTCCTCAAATCACCAACAGTAGTGTAGTTTGCAGTGTTTTCACTTTCTTTTGCAGTGTCGAGATAATTTGTTTTGGCTTTTCTGGGAGTCAAGAACTCATCACTCGACAGATCTACACCATATCGCTTTCGTCTGAAAAGAATACATTTATGATTAGGATACTACTTTCTCATAAAAACTGTATCGCACAGGACACAATCACTGTTTCCTTTTGAGAAAATAAATAGATGACAAGAATCAATTCAGCAGTTACCTTTGCTTAGACTGTGTTGCACCATTCATGCGGGTATCGCTTGTGTTTTATTCAAATGACTAGATAAGGTGTTCTACAAAGGTTTTAGTATAATATTAGGATGTCTCAGATCCACCCTGCTTTACACACAGCAGCTTACTGGCAGAGGCCTCTGAAATAAACCTTGCCTATAGGAACAAAACATCAAACAACAAAACAGTAATGTTCCATTACAAAAACTAAGGATTAATTTTGATCTACTAGGCAAAGGATTCATCCAAGCTGCAGATTTTTTTATATAACATATAAAAAAAACTGCTTTATGTGAAAGTATTGTCGAAGGTAAGTGAGAAATATATTGAATTTAACCTATCAAGTCATCATCGACCAATATGAAAATTTTCACCATACCTTAAATGCAGTTTCAGCTGTATCTGTTATATATATTTTCCGATTCAAAAGTTCCAGTAAGTCGTTCAGTGATTTTTCTCTTCTCCTCAAAGCAACAGTAGTTTGCAGTGTTTTCACGTCTTTATGCAGTGTCATAAGCCTGCTTTCTGTGACACGATAATTTGTTTTCGATTTTCTGGGAGTTGAGAAGTGATCACTAGATTGATCTCCAGCATATTGCTTTTGTCTGAAAAGAATATATTAATGATTAGGATACTACTTTCCCATAAAAACTGTATGGCACAGGACACAGTCACTGTTTATTCTTGAGAAAATAAATAGAAGACAAGAATCAATTCAGCAGTTACCTTTGCTTAGACTGTGTTGCACTAGTCATGCGAGTATTGCTTGTGTTTCATTCAAATGATCAGATAAGGTGTTCTACAAAGGTTTTAGAATAATATTAGGATATCTCAGATCCACCCTGCTTTACACACAGCAGCTTACTGGCAGAGGCCTCTGAAATAGACCTTGCCTATAGGAACAAAACACCAAACAACAAAACAGTAATGTTCCATTACAAAAACTAAGGATTAATTTCGATCTACTAAGCAAAGAATTCATCCAAGCTGCAGATTCTTTTACATAACATATAAAAAAATTGCTTTATGTGAATGTATTATCAAAGGTAAGTGAGAAATATATTGAATTTAACCTATCAAGTCATCATCGATCATTATAAAAATTTTCACCATGCCTTCAATGCAGTTTCAGCTGTATCTGTTATATACATTTTCTGCTTCAAAAGTTTCAGTTAGCCGTTCAGTGATTTTTCTCTTCTCTTCAAATTACCAACAGTAGTGTAGTTTGCAGTGTTTTCACTTTCTTCTGCAGTGTCGCGATAATTTTTTTATGGCTTTTCTGGGAGTCAAGAAGTCATCACTGGATAGATCTACAGCATATCGCTTTTGTCTGAAAAGAATACATTAATGATTAGGATACTACTTTCCCATAAAAACTGTTTCGCACAGGACACAACCACTGGTTCCTCTTGAGAAAATAAATAGATGACAAGAATAAATTCCTTTTTGCCTTTGCTTAGACTGTGTTGCACCATTCATGCTGGTATTGCTTGTGTTTTATTCAAATGATTAGATAAAGTGCTCTACAGAGGTTTCAGAGTAATATTAGGATGTCTCAGATCCTCCCTGCTTTACACACAGCAGCTTACTGGCAGAGGCCTCTGAAATAGACCTTGCCTATAGGAACAAAACATCTAACAACGAAACAGTAATGTTCCATTACAAAAACTAAGGATTAATTTTGATCTACTAAGTAAAGAATTCATCAAAGCTGCAGATTTTTTTATATAATATATAAAAAAATTGCCTTGTGTGAAAGAATTATCAAAGGTAAGTGAGAAATATATTGAATTTAACCTATCAAGTCATCATCCATCATTATAACAATTTTCACCATACCCTAGATGCAGTTTCAGCTGTATCTGTTATATACATTTTCTGCTTCAAAAGTTTCAGTTAGCCGTTCAGTGATTTTTCTCTTCTCTTCAAATCACCAACAGTAGTGTAGTTTGCAGAGTTTTCACTTTCTTCTGCAGTTTCGAGATAATTTGTTTTGGCTTTTCTGGGAGTCAAGAAGTCATCACTCGACAGATCTACAGCATATCGCTTTTGTCTGAAAAGAATACATTAATGATTAGGATACTACTTTATCATAAAAACTGTATCGCACAGGACACAATCACTGTTTCCTCTTGAGAAAATAAATAGATGACAGGAATCAATTCAGCAGTTACCTTTGCTTAGACTGTGTTGCACCATTCATGCGGGTATTACTTGTGTTTTATTCAAATCATCATATAAGGTGTTCTTCAAAGGTTTTAGAATAATATTACGATGTCTCAGATCCACCCTGCTTTACAAACAACAAAACAGTAATGTTCCATTACAAAAACTAAGTATTAATTTTGATCTACTAAGCAAATAATTCATCCAAGCAGCAGATTTTTTTTTATAATATATAAAAAAATTGCTTTGTGTGAAAGTATTATCAAAGGTAAGTGAGAAATATATTGAATTTAACCTATCAAGTCATCATCCATCATTATAAAATTTTTCACCATACCTCCAATGCAGTTTCGGCTGTATCTGTTATATACATTTTCGGCTTCAAAAGTTTCAGTAAGCCGTTCAGAGATTTTTCTCTTCTCTTCAAATCACCAACAGTAGTGTAGTTTGCAGTGTTTTCACTTTCTTCTGCAGTGTCGCGATAATTTGTTTTGGCTTTTCTGGGAGTCAAGAAGTCATCACTGGATAGATCTACAGCATATCGTTTTTGTCTGAAAAGAATACATTAATGATTAGGATACTACCTTCCCATTAAAGCTGTGTCGCACAGGACACAATCACTGTTTTCTCTTGAGAAAATAAATAGATGACAAGAATCAATTCAGCAGTTACCTTAGCTTAGACTGTGTTGCACCATTCATGCTGGTATTGCTTGTGTTTTATTTAAATGATTAGATAAGGTGCTCTACAAAGGTTTCAGAATAATATTAGGATGTCTCAGATCCTCCCTGCTTTACATAAAGCAGGTTACTGGTAGAGGCCTCTAAAATAGACCTTGCCTATAGGAACAAAATACCTAACAACAAAACAGTAATGTTCCATTACAAAAACTAAGGATTAATATTGATCTACTAAGTAAAGAATTCATCCAAGCTGCAGATTTTTTTATATAACATATAAAAAAATTGCTTTATGTGAAAGTATTATCAAAGGTAAGTGAGAAATATATTGAATTTAACCTATCAAGTCATCATCCATCATTATAAAAATTTTCACCATACCTCCAATGCAGTTTCCGCTGTATCTGTTATATACATTTTCTCCTTCAAAAGTTTCAGTAAGCCGTTCAGTGATTTCTCTTCTCCTCAAAGCAACAGTAGTTTGCAGTGTTTTCACCTTCTTCTGCAGTGTCATAAGCCTGCTCTTCCCATAAAAACTGTATCGCACAGGACACAATCACTGTTTCCTCTTGAGAAAATAAATAGATGACAAGAATCAATTCAGCAGTTACCTTTGCTTAGACTGTGTTGCACCATTCATGCGGGTATTGCTTGTGTTTCATTCAAATGATTAGATAATGTGTTCTACAAAGGCTTTAGAATAATATTAGGATGTCTCAGATCCACCCTGCTTTACACACAGCAGCTTACTGGCAGAGGCCTCTGAAATAGAACTTGCCTATAGGAACAAAACATCAAACAACAAAACAGTAATGTTCCATTACAAAAACTAAGGATTAATTTTGATCTACTAAGCAAATAATCCATCCAAGCAGCAGATTTTTTTTATAATATATAAAAAAATTGCTTTGTGTGAAAGTATTATCAAAGGTAAGTGAGAAATATATTGAATTTAACCTATCAAATAATCATCCATCATTATAAAAATGATCACCATACCTCCACTGCAGTTTAAGCTGTATCTGTTATATACATTTTCGGCTTCAAAAGTTTCAGTAAACTGTTCAGTGATTTCTCTTCTCGTCAAAGCAACAGTAATTTGCAGTGATTTCTCTTTTTTCTGCAGCGTCATAAGCCTGCTCTTCGTGACACGATAATTTGATTTGGATTTCCTGGGAGTCGAGAAGTGATCACTGGATAGATCTACAGCATATCGCTTTTGTCTGAAAAGAATACATTAATGATTAGGATACTACTTTCCCATAAAAACTGTATCGCACAGGACACAATCACTGTTTCCTCTTGAGAAAATAAATAGATGACAAGAATCAATTCAGCAGTAACCTTTGCTTAGACTGTGTTGCACCATTCAAGCGGGTATTGCTTGTGTTTTATTCAAATGATTAGATAAGGTGTTCTACAAAGGTTTTAGAATAATATTAGGATGTCTCAGATCCACCCTGCTTTACAAACAACAATACAGTAATGTTCCATTACAAGAACTAAGGATTAATTTTGATCTGCTAAGCAAATAATCCATCCAAGCAGCAGATTTTTTTTATAATATATAAAAAAATTGCTTTGTGTGAAAGTATTATCAAAGGTAAGTGAGAAATATATTGAATTTAACCTATCAAATAATCATCCATCATTATAAAAATGATCACCATACCTCCACTGCAGTTTCAGCTGTATCTGTTATATACATTTTCGGCTTCAAAAGTTTCAGTAAACCGTTCAGTGATTTCTCTTCTCGTCAAAGCAACAGTAATTTGCAGTGATTTCTCTTTTTTCTGCAGCGTCATAAGCCTGCTCTTCGTGACACGATAATTTGTTTTGGATTTCCTGGGAGTCGAGAAGTGATCACTGGATAGATCTACAGCATATCGCTTTTGTCTGAAAAGAATACATTAATGATTAGGATACTACTTTCCCATAAAAACTGTATCGCACAGGACACAATCACTGTTTCCTCTTGAGAAAATAAATAGATGACAAGAATCAATTCAGCAGTTACCTTTGCTTAGACTGTGTTGCACCATTCATGCGGGTATTGCTTGTGTTTTATTCAAATGATTAGATAAGGTGTTCTACAAAGGTTTTAGAATAATAATAGGATGTCTCAGATCCACCCTGCTTTACACACAGCAGCTTACTGGCAGAGGCCTCAGAAATAGACCTTGCCTATAGGAACAAAACATCAGACAACAAAACAGTAATGTTCCATTACAAAAACTAAGGATTAATTTTGATCTACTAAGCAAATAATTCATCCAAGCAGCATATTTTTTTATATAATATATAAAAAAATTGCTTTGTGTGAAAGTATTATCAAAGGTAAGTGAGAAATATATTGAATATAACCTATCAAGTCATCATCCATCATTATAAAAATTTTCACCATACCGCAAATGCAGTTTCAGCTGCATCTGTTATACACATTTTCTGCTTCAAAAGTTTCAGTAAGCCGTTCAGTGATTTTTCTCTTCTCTTCAAATCACCAACAGTAGTGTAGTTTGCAGTGTATTGTACTTTCTTCTGCAGTGTTGAGATAATTTGTTTTGGCTTTTCTGGGAGTCAAGAAGTCATCACTCGACAGATCTACAGCACATCGCTTTTGTCTGAAAAGAATACATCAATGATTAGGATACTACTTTCTCATAAAAACTGTATCGCACAGGACACAATCACTGTTTCCTCTTGAGAAAATAAATAGATGACAAGAATCAATTCAGCAGTTACCTTTGCTTAGACTGTCTTGCACCATTCATGCTGGTATTGCTTGTGTTTTATTCAAATGATTAGATAAGGCGTTCTACAAAGGTTTCAGAATAATATTAGGATGTCTCAGATCATCCTTGCTTTACACACAGCAGCTTACTGGCAAAGGCATCTGAAATAAACCTTGCCTATAAGAACAAAACATCTAACAACAAAACAGTAATGTTCCATTACAAAAGCTAAGGATTAATTTTGATCTACTAAGCAAAGAATTCATCCAAGCTGCAGATTTTTTTATATAATATATAAAAAAATTGCTTTGTGTGAAAGAATTATCAAAGGTAAGTGAGAAATATATTGAATTTAACCTATCAAGTCATCATCGATAATTATAAAAATTTTCAACATACCTTCAATGCAGTTTCAGCTGTATCTGTTATATACATTATCACTTTCCTCTGCAGTGTCGCGATAATTTGTTTTGGCTTTTCTGGGAGTCAAGAAGTCATCACTGGATAGATCTACAGCATATCGCTTTTGTCTGAAAAGAATACATTAATGATTAGGATACTACTTTCTCATCAAAACTGTATGGCACAGGACACAGTCACTGTTTCCTATTGAGAAAATACATAGATGACAAGAATCAATTCAGCAGTTACCTTTGCTTAGACTGTGTTGCACCATTCATGCGGGTATTGCTTGTGTTTTATTCAAATGATTAGATAAGGTGTTCTCCAAAGGTTTTAGAATAATATTAGGATGTCTCAGATCCACCCTGCTTTACACACAGCAGCTTACTGGCAGAGGCCTCTAAAATAGACCTTGCCTATAGGAACAAAACATCAAACAACAAAACAGTAATGTTCCATTCCAAAAACTAAGGTTTAATTTTGATCTACTAAGCAAATAATTCATCCAAGCAGCAGATTTTTTTATATACTATATAAAAAAATTGCTTTGTGTGAAAGTATTATCAAAGGTAAGTGAGAAAAATATATTGAATTTAACCTATCAAGTCATCATCCATCATTATAAAAATTTTCACCATACCTCCAATGCAGTTCCAGCTGTATCTGTTATATACATTTTCTGCTTCAAAAGTTTCAGTAAGCCGTTCAGTGATTTCTCTTCTCCTCAAAGCAACAGTAGTTTGCAGTGTGTTCAATTTCTTCTACAGTGTCATAAGCCTGCTCTTCGTGACACGATAATTTGTTTTGGATTTTCTGGGAGTCGAGAAGTCATCACTCGACAGATCTACAGCACATCGCTTTTGTCTGAAAAGAATACATTAATGATTAGGATACTTCTTTCTCATAAAAAACTGTATGGCACAGGACACAGTCACAGTTTCCTCTTGAGAAAATAAATAGATGACAAGAATCAATTCAGCAGTTACCTTTGCTTAGGCTGTGTTGCACCATTCATGCGGGTATTGCTTGTGTTTTATTCAAATGATTAGATAAGGTGTTCTACAAAGGTTTTAGAATAATATCAGGATGTCTCAGATCCACCCTGCTTTACAAACAACAATACAGTAATGTTCCATTACAAAAACTAAGAAAGTTTCCACCTATCGGTAACGAGTTACGAACTACAAGATCTGGGATACGAATTCGAGGTTATCGTCATTGATTTACAAGATCCGAGATCAAGATTCTAGTTCCGAGTTATGGGCAACGAGTTACGGGTTACGAGTTACAAGGTAAGTGATTCAAGAACCGAGCTCCGACTTATCGGTAACACTTTCGAGCTCCGAGTCCTGAGTTACGCGTCACGAGATACAAGATGCGAGTTCCCATTTATCGGTAACAATTTACGAGCTACGAGATGCAAGATAAGAGTTCCAGGTTATCCGTAATTGATTACAAGTCATGATATATAAGATACGAGTTCCAGGTTATCGGTAATGGATTACAAGTTACGATATATAAGATGCGAGCTCCAAGTTATCGGTAAAGCGTTACTAGTTCCGAGTTCTGAGTTACACGTCATGAGATACAAGATGCGAGTTCCCACTTATTGGTAACGAGTTACGATCTTCAAGATGTAGGATACGAGTTCCAGGTTATCGGCAATGATTTGCGAGATCCGAGATAGAAGATACGAGTTCCGAGTAATGGGTAACGAGTTAGAGTTACGAGTTACGAGTTACAAGGTAAGAGATACAAGATACAAGCTCCGAGTTATCGGTAACGCGTTACGAGTTCCTAGTTCTAAGTTACGCGTCACGAGATACAAGTTGCGAGTTCCCACTTATTGGTAACGGTTTACGAGCTACGAGAGGCAAGATACGAGTTCGTTGTTATTGGTAATGGGTTACAAGCTACGATACACAAGAAACGAGTCCCGGGTTATGAATAGCGAGTTATAAGCTGCGATTTACGAGATACGAGTTACGAGTTTCGATTTACGAGCTTCGAGTTCGGAGTTTCGAGTTGCGAGTTACGATATACGAGTTACGAGTTACGAATTACGACTAACGATCTACGAGGTACTAGTTACGAATTACGAGATACAAGATGAGACTTCCCACTTATCGTAACGAGTTACGAGCTACGAGACACAAGATACGAGTTCCAGGTAATCAGTTATGAGTTACGAGCTACTAGATACACGATACGAGTTCCGAGTTATGGGTAACGAGTTACGAGTTACAAGATAAGAGCTTCGAGTCATCGGTAACGCGGTACTAGCTCCGAGTTCTGAGTTACACGTCTCGAGATATAGGATGCGAGTTCCCACTTATCGGTAACGATTTACGAGCTACGAGATGCAAGATACGAGTTCCAATTTATCGGTAATGGATTACAAGTTACGATATATAAGATACGAGTTTCGAGTTATGGGTAACGAGTTACGAGTTACAAGATACTAGCTCCGAGTTATCGGTAACGCGTTTCTAGTTCCAAGTCCTGAGCTACGCGTCACGAGATACAAGTTGCGAGTTCCCGCTTATCGCAAACGATTTACGAGCTACGAGAGGCAAGATACGAGTTCGTTGTTATTGGTAATGGGTTACAAGCTACGATACACAAGAAACGAGTCCCGGGTTATGAATAGCGAGTTATAAGCTGCGATTTACGAGATACGAGTTACGAGTTTCGATTTACGAGCTTCGAGTTCGGAGTTTCGAGTTGCGAGTTACGATATACGAGTTACGAGTTACGAATTACGACTAACGATCTACGAGGTACTAGTTACGAATTACGAGATACAAGATGAGACTTCCCACTTATCGTAACGAGTTACGAGCTACGAGACACAAGATACGAGTTCCAGGTAATCAGTTATGAGTTACGAGCTACTAGATACACGATACGAGTTCCGAGTTATGGGTAACGAGTTACGAGTTACAAGATAAGAGCTTCGAGTCATCGGTAACGCGGTACTAGCTCCGAGTTCTGAGTTACACGTCTCGAGATATAGGATGCGAGTTCCCACTTATCGGTAACGATTTACGAGCTATGAGAGGCAAGATACGAATTCCTTGTTATTGGTAATGAGTTACAAGCTACCATACACACGATACGAGTTCCGGGTTATGAGTAACAAGCTACGAGACTCAATATGAGAGTTCCAGGTAATCAGTAATGAGTTACGAGCTACTAGATACAAGATACGAGTTCCGAGTAATGGGTAACGCGTTACGAGTTACAAGAGACAAGCTCCGAGTTATCGGTAACGCGTTACGAGTTCCAAGTTCTGAAATACGCGTCGCGAGATCAAGTTGCGAGTTCCCCCTTATCGGTAACGGATTACGAGTTACGAGAGGCAAGATACGAGGTCCGGGTTATGAGTAGCGAGTTATATGCTGCGATTTACGAGTTACGAGTTACGAGTTACGAGTTACGAGTTACGAGTTACGAGTTACGAGTTACGAGTTACGAGTTACGAGTTACGAGTTACGAGTTACGAGTTACGAGTTACGAGTTACGAGTTACGAGTTACGAGTTACGAGTTACGAGTTACGAGTTACGAGTTACGAGTTTCGAGTTTCGAGTTACGAGTTTCGAGTTGCGAGTTGCGAGTTTCGAGTTGCGAGTTACGATATACGAGGTACTAGTTACGAGTTACGAGTTATAAGATACGAGCTCCAAGTTATCGGTAACGCGTTACCAGTTCCGAGTTCTGAGTTACACGTCACGAGATACAGGATGCGAGTTGCCACATATTGCTAATGAGCTACGAACTTCATGATCTAGGATACGAGTTCCAAGTTATCGGCAATGATTTGCGAGATCCGAGATAGCAGGTACGTGTTTCCAGTAATAGGTAACGAGTTACAAGTTACGAGTTACGAGTTACAAGGTAAGAGATACAAGATTCAAGCCCCGAGTTATCGGTGACGCGTTACGAGTTCCAAGTTCTGAGTTACGGGTCACGAGATACAAATTGCGAGTTCCCACTGATCGGTAGCAATTAGCGAGCTACGAGAGGCTAGATACGAGTTGCTTGTTATTGGTAATGGTTTACAAGCTACGATACACAAGATACGAGTACCGGGTTAAGAGTAGCAAGTTATAAGCTGCAATTTACAAGTTACAAGTTACCAGCTTCGAGTTAAGAGTTTCGAATTACGACTTTACGATCTACGAGGTACTAGTTACAAGATACGAGTTCCGAGTTATGGGTAACGAGTTACGAGTTACAAGATATAGGATGCGAGTTCCCACTTATCGGTAACGATTTACGAGCTATGAGAGGCAAGATACGAATTCCTTGTTATTGGTAATGAGTTACAAGCTACCATACACACGATACGAGTTCCGGGTTATGAGTAATGAGCTACGAGACTCAATATGAGAGTTCCAGGTAATCAGTAATGAGTTACGAGCTACTAGATACAAGATACGAGTTCCGAGTAATGGGTAACGCATTACGAGTTACAAGATACGAGCTCCGAGTTATCGGTAACGCGTTACTAGTTCCGTGTTCTGAGTTTCGCGTCATGAGATACAAGATGAGAGTTTCCACCTATCAGCAACGAGTTACGAACTACTAGATCTAGGATACGAGTTCCAGGTTATCGGCAATGATTTGCGAGATCCGAGAAGATACGAGTTCCGAGTAATGGGTAACGAGTTAAGAGTTACGGGTTATGAGTTACAAGGTAAGAGATACAAGATACAAGCTCCGAGTTATCGGTAACGCGTTACGAGTTCCAAGTGCTGAGTTACGCGTCACGACATACAAGTTGCGAGTTCCCACTTATCGGTAACGATTCACGAGCTACGAGACGCCAGATACGAGTTCCTTGTTATTGGTAATGGTTTACATGCCACGATACACAAGATACGAGTTCCGGGTTATGAGTAGCGAGTTATGAGCTGCGATTTACGAGTTACGAGTTACGAGTTACGAGTTTCGAGTTGCGAGTAACGATATACGAGTTACGAGTTACGAATTACGACTCACGATCTACGAGGTACTAGATGCGAGTTACGAGATACAGGATACGAGCTCTGAGTTATCGGTTACGCGTTACGGGTTCCGAGCTCTGAGTCTCACGTCATGAGATACACGATGCGAGTTTCCACCTATCGGTAACGAGTTACGAACTACTAGATCTGGGATACGAGTTCGAGGTTATCGTCATTGATTTACAAGATCCGAGATCAAGATTCTAGTTCCGAGTTATGGGCAACGAGTTACGGGTTACGAGTTACAAGGTAAGTGATACAAGATACGAGCTCCGAGTTATCGGCAACCCTTTCGAGTTCCGAGTACTGAGTTACGCGTACGAGATACAAGATGCGAGTTCCCATTTATCGGTAACGATTTACGAGCTACGATATGCAAGATACGAGTTCCAGGCTATCGATAATTGATTACAAGTCATGATATATAAGATACGAGTTCCAGGTTATCGGTAATGGATTACAAGTTACGATATATAAGATGCGTGCTCCGAGTTATCGGTAACGCGTTACAAGTTCCGAGTTCTGAGTTACACGTCACGAGATACAAGATGCGAGTTCCCACTTATTGGTAACGAGTTACGATCTTCAAGATGTAGGATATGAGTTCCAGGTTATCGGCAATGATTTGCGAGATTCGAGATAGAAGATACGGGTTCCGAGTAATGGGTAACGAGTTAGAGTTACGAGTTACGAGTTACAAGGTAAGAGATACAAGATACAAGCTCCGAGTTATCGGTAACGCGTTACGAGTTCCAAGTTCTGAGTTACGGGTCACGAGATACAAATTGCGAGTTCCCACTGATCGGTAACAATTAGCGAGCTACGAGAGGCTAGATACGAGTTGCTTGTTATTGGTAATGGTTTACAAGCTACGATAAACAAGATACGAGTACCGGGTTAAGAGTAGCGAGTTATAAGCTGCAATTTACGAGTTACAAGTTACCAGCTTCGAGTTACGAGTTTCGAATTACGACTTACGATCTACGAGGTACTAGTTACAAGATACGAGTTCCGAGTTATGGGTAACGAGTTACGAGTTTCGAGTTATGGGTAACGAGTTACGAGTTACAAGATACGAGCTCCGAATTATCGGTAACGCGTTACTAGTTCCGAGTTCTGAGTTACACGTCACGAGATACAGGATGCGAGTTCCCACTTATTGGTAACGAGTTACGATCTTCAGGATATAGGATACGAGTTCCAAGTTATCGGTAATGATATGCGAGATCCGAGATAGGAGGTACGTGTTTCGAGTAATGGGTAACGAGTTACAAGTTACGAGTTACGAGTTACAAGGTAAGAGATACAAGATACAAGCTCCGAGTTATCGGTAACGCGTTACGAGTTCCAAGTTCTGAGTTACGGGTCACGAGATACAAGTTGCGAGTTCCCACTGATCGGTAACAATTAGCGAGCTACGAGAGGCTAGATACGAGTTGCTTGTTATTGGTAATGGTTTACAAGCTACGATACACAAGATACGAGTACCGGATTATAAGCTGCAATTTACGAGTTACAAGTTACCAGCTTCGAGTTAAGAGTTTCGAATTACGACATTACGATCTACGAGGTACTAGTTACAAGATACGAGTTCCGAGTTATGGGTTACGAGTTACGAGTTACAAGATACGAGCTCCGATTTATCGGTAACGCGTGACTAGTTCCGAGTTCTGAGTTACACGTCTCGAGAAATAGGATGCGAGTTCCCACTTATCGGTAACGATTTACGAGCTATGAGAGGCAAGATACGAATTCCTTGTTATTGGTAATGAGTTACAAGCTACCATACACACGATACGAGTTCCGGGTTATGAGTAACGAGCTACGAGACTCAATATGAGAGTTCCAGGTAATCAGTAATGAGTTACGAGCTACTAGATACAAGATACGAGTTCCGAGTAATGGGTAACGCGTTACGAGTTACAAGAGACAAGCTCCGAGTTATCGGTAACGCGTTACGAGTTCCAAGTTCTGAAATACGCGTCGCGAGATACAAGTTGCGAGTTCCCACTTATGGGTAACGGATTACGAGTTACGAGAGGCAAGATACGAGGTCCTTGTTCCTAATGGGTTACAAGCTACGATACACAAGATACGCGATCCGGGTTATGAGTAGCGAGTTATATGCTGCGATTTACGAGTTACGAGTTTCGAGTTACGAGTTTCGAGTTACGACTTTCGATTTACGAGTTACGAGTTACGAGTTACGAGTTTCGAGTTGCGAGTTGCGAGTTTCGAGTTGCGAGTTACGATATACGATATACGAGGTACTAGTTACGAGTTACGAGTTACAAGATACGAGCTCCGAGGTATCGGTAACGCGTTACTAGTTCCGAGTTCTGAGTTACACGTCACGAGATACAGGATGAGAGTTGCCACATATTGCTGATGAGCTACGAACTTCATGATCTAGGATACGAGTTCCAGGTTATCGGCAGTGATTTGCGAGATCCGAGATAGCAGGTACGTGTTTCGAGTAATGGGTAACGAATTACAAGTTACGAGTTACGAGTTACAAGGTAAGAGATACAAGATACAAGCTCCGAGTTATCGGTAACACGTTACGAGTTCCAAGTTCTGAGTTACGGGTTACGAGATACAAATTGCGAGTTCCCACTGATCGGTAACAATTAGCGAGCTACGAGAGGCTAGATACGAGTTGCTTGTTATTGGTAATGGTTTACAAGCTACGATACACAAGATACGAGTACCGGGTTAAGAGTAGCGAGTTATAAGCTGCAATTTATGAGTTACAAGTTACCAGCTTCGAGTTAAGAGTTTCGAACTACGACTTTACGATCTACGAGGTACTAGTTACAAGATACGAGTTCCGAGTTATGGGTAACGAGTTACGAGTTACAAGATACGAGCTCCGATTTATCGGTAACGCGTGACTAGTTCCGAGTTCTGAGTTACACGTCTCGAGATATAGGATGCGAGTTCCCACTTATCGGTAACGATTTACGAGCTATGAGAGGCAAGATACGAATTCCTTGTTATTGGTAATGAGTTACAAGCTACCATACACACGATACGAGTTCCGGGTTATGAGTAACGAGCTACGAGACTAAATATGAGAGTTCCAGGTACTCAGTAATGAGTTACGAGCTACTAGATACAAGATACGAGTTCCGAGTAATGGGTAACGCGTTACGAGTTACAAGAGACAAGCTCCGAGTTATCGGAAACGCGTTACGAGTTCCAAGTTCTGCAATACGCGTCGCGAGATACAAGTTGCGAGTTCCCACTTATCGGTAACGGATTACGAGTTACGAGAAGCAAGATACGAGGTCCTTGTTCCTAATGGGTTACAAGCTACGATACACAAGATACGCGATCCGGGTTATGAGTAGCGAGTTATATGCTGCGATTTACGAGTTACGAGTTACGAGTTACGAGTTACGAGTTACAAGTTACGAGTTACGAGTTACGAGTTACGAGTTACGAGTTACGAGTTACGAGTTACGAGTTACGAGTTACCAGTTTCGAGTTACGAGTTTCGAGTTACGAGTTTCGAGTTGCGAGTTGCGAGTTTCGAGTTGCGAGTTACGATATACGAGGTACTAGTTACGAGTTACGAGTTACAAGATACGAGCTCCGAGTTATCGGTAACGCGTTACTAGTTCCGAGTTCTGAGTTACACGTCACGAGATACAGGATGCGAGTTGCCACATATTGCTGATGAGCTACGAACTTCATGATCTAGGATACGAGTTCCTGGTTATCGGCAATGATTTGCGAGATCCGAGATAGCAGGTACGTGTTTCGAGTAATGGGTAACGAGTTACAAGTTACGAGTTACGAGTTACAAGGTAAGAGATACAAGATACAAGCTCCGAGTTATCGGTAACGCGTTACGAGTTCCAAGTTCTGAGTTACGGGTCACGAGATACAAATTGCGAGTTCTCACTGATCGGTAACAATTAGCGAGCTACGAGAGGCTAGATACGAGTTGCTTGTAATTGGTAATGGTTTACAAGCTACCATACACAAGATACGAGTACCGGGTTAAGAGTAGCGAGTTATAAGCTGCAATTTACGAGTTACAAGTTACCAGCATCGAGTTAAGAGTTTCGAATTACGACTTTACGATCTACGAGGTACTAGTTACAAGATACGAGTTCCGAGTTATGGGTAACGAGTTACGAGTTACAAGATAGGAGCTCCGATTTATCGGTAACGCGTGACTAGTTCCGAGTTCTGAGTTACACGTCTCGAGATATAGGATGCAAGTTCCCACTTATCGGTAACGATTTACGAGCTATGAGAGGCAAGATACGAATTCCTTGTTATTGGTAATGAGTTACAAGCAACCATACACACGATACGAGTTCCGGGTTATGAGTAACGAGCTACGAGACTAAATATGAGAGTTCCAGGTAATCAGTAATGAGTTACGAGCTACTAGATACAAGATACGAGTTCCGAGTAATGGGTAACGCGTTACGAGTTACAAGATACGAGCTCCGAGTTATCGGTAATGGATTACAAGTTACGATATATAAGATCCGAGCTCCGAGTTATCGGTAACGCGATTTTAGTTCCGAGTTCTGAGTTACACGTCACGAGATACAAGATGCGAGTTCCCACTTATTGGTAACGAGTTACGATCTTCAAGATGTAGGATACGAGTTCCAGGTTATCGGCAATGATTTGCGAGATCCGAGATAGAAGATACAAGCTCTAAGTTATTGGTTACGCGTTACGGGTTCCGAGTTCTAAATTTCACGTCATGAGATACACGATGCGAGTTTCCACCTATCGCTAACGAGTTACAAACTACTAGATCTGGGATACGAGTTCCAGGTTATCGTCATTGATTTACAAGATCCGAGATCAAGATTCTAGTTCCGAGTTATGGGCAACGAGTTACGGGTTACGAGTTACAAGGTAAGTGATACAAGATACGAGCTCCGAGCTATCGGTAACACTTTCGAGTTCCGAGTCCTGAGTTACGCGTCACGAGATGCAAGATGCGAGTTCCCATTTATCGATAACGATTTACGAGCTACGAGATGCAAGATACGAGTTCAAGGTTACCGGTAATTGATTACAAGTCATGATATATATGATACGAGTTCCAGGTTATCGGTAATGGATTACAAGTTACGATACATAAGATGCGAGCTCCGAGTTATCGGTAACGCGTTTTTAGTTCCTAGTTCTAAGTTATGCGTCACGAGATACAAGTTGCGAGTCCTCACTTATTGGTAACGGTTGACGAGCTACGAGAGGCAAGATACGAGAGGCAAGATACGAGTTCCTTGTTATTGGTAATGGGTTACAAGCTACGATACACAAGAAACGAGTCCCGGGTTATGAATAGCAAGTTATAAGCTGCCATTTACGAGATACGAGTTACGAGTTTCGATTTACGAGCTGCGAGTTTCGAGTTTCGAGTTGCGAGTTACGATATACGAGTTACGAGTTGCGAATTACAACTAACGGTATACGAGGTACTAGTCACGAATTACGAGATACAAGATGAGACTTCCCACTTATCGTAACGAGTTACGAGCTACGAGACACAAGATATGAGTTCCAGGTATTCAGTAATGAGTTACGAGCTACTAGATACAAGATACGAGTTCCGAGTTATGGGTAACGAGTTACGAGTTACAAGATACGAGCTCCAAGTCATCAATACCGCGTTACTAGCTCCGAGTTCTCAGTTACACGTCACGAGATATAGGATGCGAGTTCCCACTTATCGATAGCCATTCACTAGCTACGAGAGGCCAGATTCGAGTTCCTTGTTATTGGTATTGGGATACAAGGTACTATAAACAAGATACGAGTTCCGGGCTATGAGAAGCAAGTTATGAGCTGCGATTTACGAGTTACGAGTTACGAGCTACGAGTTACGAGTTACGAGTTACGAGTTACGAGTTACGAGTTACGAGTTACGAGTTACGAGTTACGAGTTACGAGTTACGAGTTACGAGTTACGAGTTACGAGTTACGAGTTACGAGTTACGAGTTACGAGTTACGAGTTACGAGTTACGAGTTACGAGTTACGAGTTACGAGTTACGAGTTACGAGTTACGAGTTACGAGTTACGAGTTACGAGTTACGAGTTACGAGTTACGAGTTACGAGTTACGAGTTACGAGTTACGAGTTACGAGTTACGAGTTACGAGTTACGAGTTACGAGTTACGAGTTACGAGTTACGAGTTACGAGTTACGAGTTACGAGTTACGAGTTACGAGTTACGAGTTACGAGTTACGAGCTACGAGTTACGAGTTACGAGTTACGAGTTACGAGTTACGAGTTACGAGTTACGAGTTACGAGTTACGAGTTACGAGTTACGAGTTACGAGTTACGAGTTACGAGTTACGAGTTACGAGTTACGAGTTACGAGTTACGAGTTACGAGTTACGAGTTACGAGTTACGAGTTACGAGTTACGAGTTACGAGTTACGAGTTACGAGTTACGAGTTACGAGTTACGAGTTACGAGTTACGAGTTACGAGTTACGAGTTACGAGTTACGAGTTACGAGTTTCGAGTTTCGAGTTACGAGTTTCGAGTTTTGAGTTGCGAGTTACGATATACGAGGTACTAGTTACAAGATACGAGCTCCGAGTTATCGTTAACGCGTTACTAGTTCCGAGTTCTGAGTTACACGTCACGAGATACAGGATGCGAGTTGCCACATATTGCTGACGAGCTACGAACTTCATGATCTAGGATACGAGTTCCAGGTTATCGGCAATGATTTGCGAGATCCGAGATAGCAGGTACGTGTTTCGAGTAATGGGTAACGAGTTACAAGTTACGAGTTACAAGGTAAGAGATACAAGATACAAGCTCCGAATTATCGGTAACGCGTTACGAGTTCCAAGTTCTGAGTTACGGGTCACGAGATACAAATTGCGAGTTCCCACTGATCGGTAACAATTAGCGAGCTACGAGAGGCTAGATACGAGTTGCTTGTTATTGGTAATGGTTTACAAGCTACGATACACAAGATACGAGTACCGGGTTATGAGTAGCGAGTTATAAGCTGCAATTTACGAGTTACAAGTTACCAGCTTCGAGTTAAGAGTTTCGAATTACGACTTTACGATCTACGAGGTACTAGTTACAAGATACGAGTTCCGAATTATGGGTAACAAGTTACGAGTTACAAGATACGAGCTCCGATTTATCGGTAACGCGTGACTAGTTCCGAGTTCTGAGTTACACGTCTCGAGATATAGGATGCGAGTTCCCACTTATCGGTAACGATTTACGAGCTATGAGAGGCAAGATACGAATTCCTTGTTATTGGTAATGGGTTACAAGCTACCATACACACGATACGAGTTTCGGGTTATGAGTAACGAGTTATAAGCTGCGATTTACGAGTTACGAGTCACGAGTTAGGAGTTTCTAGTTTCGAGTTGTGAGTTACAATTTACGAATTATCGACTTACGATCTACAAGGTACTACTTACGAGTTACGAGATACAAGATGCGAGTTCCCACTTATCGTAACGGGTTACGAGCTACGAGACTCAATATGAGAGTTCCAGGTAATCAGTAATGAGTTACGAGCTACTAGATACAAGATAGTTCCGAGTTATGGGTAACGAGTTACGAGTTACAAGATACGAGCTCCGAGTTATCGGTAACGCGTTACTAGTTCCGGGTTCTGAGTTTCGCGTCATGAGATACGAGATGAGAGTTTCCACCTATCAGCAACGAGTTACGAACTACTAGATCTAGGATACGAGTTCCAGGTTATCGGCAATGATTTGCTAGATCCGAGATAGAAGATACGAGTTCCGAGTAATGGGTAACGAGTTAGAGTTACGAGTTATGAGTTACAAGGTAAGAGATACAAGATACAAGCTCCGAGTTATCGGTAACGCGTTACGAGTTCCAAGTGCTGAGTTACGCGTCACGTGATACAAGTTGCGAGTTCCCATTTATCGGTAACGATTTACGAGCTACGAGATGCAAGATACGAGTTCCAGGTTATCGGTAATTGATTACAAGTCATGATATATAAGATACGAGTTCCAGGTTATCGGTAATGGATTACAAGTTACGATATATAAGATGCGAGCTCCGAGTTATCGGTAACGCGTTACTAGTTCCGAGTTCTGAGTTACACGTCACGAGATACAAGATGCGAGTTCCGAGTTATCGGTAACACGTTACGAGTTCCTAGTTCTAAGTTACGCGTAACGAGATACAAGTTGCGAGTTCCCACTTATTGGTAACGATTTACGTGCTACGAGAGGAAAGATATGAGTTCCTTGTTATTGGTAATGGGTTACAAGCTACGATACACAAGAAACGAGTCCCGGGTTATAAATAGCGAGTTATAAGCTGCGATTTACGAGATAGGAGTTACGAGTTTCGATTTACGAGCTTCGAGTTTCGAGTTTCGAGTTGCGAGTTACGATATACGAGTTACGAGTCACGAATTACGACTTACGATCTACGAGGTACTAGTTACGAATTACGAGATACAAGATGAGACTTCCCACTTATCGTAACGAGTTACGAGACACAAGATACGAGTTCCAGGTAATCAGTAATGAGTTACGAGCTACTAGATACAAGATACCTGTTCCGAGCTATGGGTAACAAGTTACGAGTTACAAGATACGAGCTCCGAGTCATCGGTAACGCGTTACTAGCTCCGAGTTCTGAGTTACAAGTCACGAGATATAGTATGCAAGTTCCCACTTATCGATAGCCATTCACGAGCTACGAGAGGCCAGATACGAGTTCCTTGTTATTGGTAATGGGTTACAAGGTACTATACACAAGATACGAGTTCCGGGCTATGAGAAGCGAGTTATGAGCTGCGATTTACGAGTTACGAGATTCGAGTTGCGAGCTACGATATACGAGTTACGAGTTACGAATTACGATATACGAGGTACTAGTTACGAATTACGAGATACAAGATGAGACTTCCCACTTATCGTAACAAGTTACGAGCTACGAGACACAAGATACGAGTCTAGGTAATCAGTAAGGAGTTACGAGCTACTAGATACAAGATACGAGCTCCGAGTTATGGGTAACGAGTTACGAGTTACAAGATACGAGCTACGAGTCATCGGTTACGCGTTACGAGTTCCCAGTTCTGAGTTTCGCGTCATGAGATACAAAATGCGGGTTTCTACCTATAGGTAACGGGTTACGAACTACTAGATCTAGGATACGAGTTCGAGGTTATCTTCATTAATTTGCAAGATCCGAGATCAAGATTCGAGTCGCGAGTTATGGGCAACGAGTTACGGGTTACGATTTAAAAGGTAAGTGATACAAGATACGAGCTCCGAGTTATCGGTAACACTATCGAGTTCCCAGTCCTGAGCTACGCGTCACGAGATACAAGATGCGAGTTCCCATCTATCGGTAACGATCTACGAGCTACGAGAGGCAAGACACGAGTTCTGAGCTATGGGTAACTAGTTACGAGTTACAAGATACGAGCTCCGAGTTATCGGTTACGCGTTCCGAGTTCTGAGTTCTGAGTTTCGCTTCATGAGATACAAGATGCGAGCTTCCACCTATCGGTAACGAGTTACGAACTACTAGATCTGGGATACGAGATCGAGGTTATCGTAATTGGTTTACAAGATCCGAGATCAAGATACGAGTTCCGAGTTATGGTCAACGAGTTACGGGTTACGAGTTACGAGTTGCAAGGTAAGTGATACAAGATACGAGCTCCGAGTTATCGGTAAAACTTTCGATTTACGCGTCACGTGATACAAGATGCGTGTTCCCATTTATCGGTAACGATTTACGAACTATGAGAGGCAAGATACGAATTCTTTGTTCTTGGTAAAGAGTTACAAGCTACGATTCACACGATACGAGTACCGGGTTATGAGTAACGAGTTGTAAGCTGCGATTTACGAGTTACGAGTTATGAGTTTCTAGTTTCGAGTTGCGAGTTACGATATACGAGCTACGAGTTACGAATTGTCGACTTACGATCTACAAGGTACTAGTTACGAGTTATGAGATCAAGATGCAAGCTCCCACTTATCGTAACGAGTTATGAGCTACGAGACGCGATATAAGAGTTCCAGGTAATCAGTAATGAGTTACGAGCTACTAGATACAAGATACGAGTTCCGAGTTATGGTTAACGAGATACGAGCTACGAGAGGCAAGATACGAGTTCCTTGTTATTGGTAATGGTTTACAAGCTACGATACACAAGAAACGAGTCCAGGATTATGAATAGCGAGTTATAAGCTGCGAGTTACGAGATACGAGTTACGAGTTTCGATTTTCGAGTTTTGAGTTTCGAGTTGCGAGTTACGATATACGAGTTACGAGTTTCGAATTACGACTTACGATCTACGAGGTACTAGTTACGAATTACGAGATACAAGATGAGACTTCCCACTTATCGTAACGAGTTACGAGCTACGAGACACAAGATACGAGTTCCAGGTAATCTGTAATGTGTTACGAGCTACTAGATACAAGATACGAGTTCCGAGTTATGGGTAACGAGTTACGAGTTACAAGATACGAGCTCCGAGTCATCGGTAACGCGTTACTAGCTCCGAGTTCTGAGTTACACGTCACGAGACATAGGATGCGAGTTCCCACTTATCGATAGCCATTCACTAGCTACGAGAGGCCAGATTCGAGTTCCTTGTAATTGGTAATGGGTTACAAGGTACTATAAACAAGATACGACTTCCGGGCTATGAGAAGCGAGTTATGAGCTGCGATTTACGAGTAACGAGTTTCGAGTTGCGAGTTACGATATACGAGTTACAAATTACGACTTACGATCTACAAGGTACTAGTTACGAGTTGCGAGATACAAGATGCGAGTTCCCACTTATCGTAACGAGTTACGAGCTACTAGACTCAATATAAGAGTTCCAGGTAATCAGTAATGAGTTACGAGCTACTAGATACAAGATACGAGTTACGAGTTATGGGTAACGAGTTACGAGTTACAAGGTAAGAGATACAAGAGACAAGCTCCGAGTTATCGGTAACGCGTTACGAGTTCCAAGTTCTGAGTTACACGTCGCGAGATACAAGTTGCGAGTTTCCACTTATCGGTAACGATTTACGAGCTACGAGAGGCAAGACACGAGTTGCTTGTTATTGGTAATGGGTTACAAGCTACGATACACAAGATACGAGTACCGGGTTATGAACAGCGAGTTATAAGCTGCTATTTACGAGTTACAAGTTACCAGCTTCGAGTTACGAGTTTCGAATTACGACTTACGATCTACGAGGTACTAGTTACAAGATACGAGCTCTGATTTATCGGTAACGCGTTACTAGTTCCGAGTTCTGAGTTACACGTCACGAGATATAGGGTGCGAGTTCCCACTTATCGGTAACGATTTACGAACTATGAGAGGCAAGATACGAATTCTTTGTTATTGGTAATGGGTTACAAGCTACGATACACACGATACGAGTACCGCGTTATGAGTATCGAGTTTTAAGCTGCGATTTACGAGTTGCGAGTTACGAGTTACGAGTTACGAGTTTCTAGTTTCGAGTTGCGAGTTACGATATACGAGCTACGAGTTACGAATTGTCGACTTACGATCTACAAGGTACTAGTTACGAGTTACGAGATACAAGATGCGAGTTCCCACTTATCGTAACGAGTTACGAGCTACGAGACTCAATATAAGAGTTCCAGGTAATCAGTAATGAGTTACGAGCTACTAGATACAAGATACGAGCTCCGAGTTATGAGTAACGAGTTACGAGTTACAAGATACTAGCTCCGAGTTATCGGTTACGCGTTAAGAGTTCCGAGTTCTGAGTTTCGCGTCATGAGATACAAGATGAGAGTTTCCACCTATTCGGCATCAAGTTACGAACTACTAGATCTAGGATACGAACTCCAGGTTATCGGTATTGGATTATAAGTTACGATTTTTGAGATACGAGTTCCTAGTTATTGGTAGCGAGTTACAAGGTAAGAGATAGAAGATACATGCTCCAAGTTATCGGTAACGCATTACGAGTTCTGAGTTACGCGTCACTAGATACAAGTTGCGAGTTCCCTCTTATCGGTAACGATTTAAGAGCTACGAGAGGCAAGATAAAAGATCATTGTTATTGGTAATGTGTTACAAGCTACGATACACAAGTTACGAGTTCCGGGTGATCAGTAATGAGTTACGAGCTACTAGATACAAGATAGCTCCGAGTTATCGGTTACACGTTACGAGTTCCGAGTTCTGAGTTCCGCGTCATGAAATACAAGATGCGAGTTTCCACCTATCGGTAACGAGTTACGAACTTCTAGATCTAGGATACAACTTCGACGTTGTCATCATTGATTTTCTATATCCGAGAACAAGATTCGAGTTCCAAGATATGGGCAACGAGTTACGGGTTACGAGTTACCAATTACAAGGTAAGTGATACAAGATACGAGCTCCAAATTATCGGTAACACTTTCGAGTTCCGAGTCCTGAGTTACGCGTCACGAGATAAAGGATGCGAGTTCCCATTTATCGGTACCGATTCACGAGCTACGAGATGTATGATACGAGTTCCAGGTTATCGGTAATGGATTATAAGTTACGATATTTAAGATACGAAGTCCGGGTTATGGGTAGCGAGTTATAAGCAGCGATTTACGAGTTACAAGTTAAGAGATACAAGATACAAGCTCGAAGTTATAGGTAACGCGTAACGAGTTCCAAGCTGCGAGTTGCGAGTTACGATATACGAATACGAATTACGTCTTACGATCTACGAGATACTAGTTACGAGTTACGAGTTACGAGATACAAGATGCAAGTTCCCACTTATCGTAACGAGTTACGAGCTACGAGACAGGAGATATGAGTTCCAAGTAATCAGTAATGAGTTACGAGCTACTTGATACAAGATACGAGTTCCGAGTTAGGGGTAACGAGTTACGAGTTACAAGATACGAGCTCCAAGTTATCGGTTACGCGTTACGAGTTCCGAGCTCTGAGTTTTCCGTCATGAAATACAAGATACGAGTATCCACCTATCGGTAATAAGTTACGAATTAGTAGATCTAGGATAAGAGTTCGAGGCTATCGTCATTGATTTACAAGATCCGAGATCAAGATTCTAGTTTCGAGTTCTGGGCAACGAGTTAAAGTTTACGAGTAACGAGTTACAAGGTAAGTGATACGAGATACGAGCTCCGAGGTATCGGTAACGCGTTACTAGTTCCGAGTTCTGAGTTACACGTCAAAAGACACAAGATGCGAGTTCCCATTTATCGGCAACGATTTACGAGCTACGAGATGCAAGATACGAGTTCAAGGTTATCGGTAATGGATTACAAGTTACGATATATAAGATACGAGTTCCGAGTTATAGGTAACGAGTTACGAGTTACGAGCTACAAGATACGGGCTCCGAGTTATCGGTAACGCGTTACTAGTTTCGAGTTCTGAGTTACACGTCACGAGATACAAGATGCGAGTTCCAAGTTATTGGTAACGAGTTATGATCTTCAAAATCTATGATACGAGTTCCAGGCTGTCGGCAATGATTTGCGAGATCCGAGATAGGAGGTACGTGTTCCGAGTAAAGGATAACGAGTTACGAGTTACGAGTTACGAGTTACGAGTTACGAGTTACGAGTTACGAGTTACGAGTTACGAGTTACGAGTTACGAGTTACGAGTTACGAGTTACGAGTTACGAGTTACGAGTTACGAGTTACGAGTTACGAGTTACGAGTTACGAGTTACGAGTTACGAGTTACGAGTTACGAGTTACGAGTTACGAGTTACGAGTTACGAGTTACGAGTTACGAGTTACGAGTTACGAGTTACGAGTTACGAGTTACGAGTTACGAGTTACGAGTTACGAGTTACGAGTTACGAGTTACGAGTTACGAGTTACGAATTACGAGTTACGAGTTACGAGTTACGAGTTACGAGTTACGAGTTACGAGTTACGAGTTACGAGTTACGAGTTACGAGTTACGAGTTACGAGTTACGAGTTACGAGTTACGAGTTACGAGTTACGAGTTACGAGTTACGAGTTACGAGTTACGAGTTACGAGTTACGAGTTACGAGTTACGAGTTACGAGTTACGAGTTACGAGTTACGAGTTACGAGTTACGAGTTACGAGTTACGAGTTACGAGTTACGAGTTACGAGTTACGAGTTACGAGTTACGAGTTACGAGTTACGAGTTACGAGTTACGAGTTACGAGTTACGAGTTACGAGTTACGAGTTACGAGTTACGAGTTACGAGTTACGAGTTACGAGTTACGAGTTACGAGTTACGAGTTACGAGTTACGAGTTACGAGTTACGAGTTACGAGTTACGAGTTACGAGTCAAGGGTAACGAGTTACGAGTTACAAGATACGAGCTCCGAGTCATCGGTTACGCGTTACTAGTTCCGAGTTCTGAAATACGCATCGCGAGATACAAGTTGCGAGTTCCCACTTATCGGTAACGGAGTACGAGCTACGTGAGGCAAGATACGCGTTCCTTGTTATTGGTAATGGGTTACAATCTATGATACACAAGATACGAGATCCGGGTTATGAGTACCGAGTTATGGGCTGCGATTTACGAGTTACGAGCTACGTGTTACGAGTTACGAGTTACGAGTTACGAGTTACGAGTTACGAGTTACGAGTTACGAGTTACGAGTTACGAGTTACGAGTTACGAGTTACGAGTTACGAGTTACGAGTTACGAGTTACGAGTTACGAGTTACGAGTTACGAGTTACGAGTTACGAGTTACGAGTTACGAGTTACGAGTTACGAGTTACGAGTTACGAGTTACGAGTTACGAGTTACGAGTTACGAGTTACGAGTTACGAGTTACGAGTTACGAGTTACGAGTTACGAGTTACGAGTTACGAGTTACGAGTTACGAGTTACGAGTTACGAGTTACGAGTTACGAGTTACGAGTTACGAGTTACGAGTTACGAGTTACGAGTTACGAGTTACGAGTTACGAGTTACGAGTTACGAGTTACGAGTTACGAGTTACGAGTTACGAGTTACGAGTTACGAGTTACGAGTTACGAGTCACGAGTTACGAGTCACGAGTTACGAGTCACGAGTCACGAGTTACGAGTTACGAGTTACGAGTTACGAGTTACGAGTTACGAGTTACGAGTTACGAGTTACGAGTTACGAGTTACGAGTTACGAGTTACGAGTTACGAGTTACGAGTTACGAGTTACGAGTTACGAGTTACGAGTTACGAGTTACGAGTTACGAGTTACGAGTTACGAGTTACGAGTTACGAGTTACGAGTTACGAGTTACGAGTTACGAGTTACGAGTTACGAGTTACGAGTTACGAGTTACGAGTTACGAGTTACGAGTTACGAGTTACGAGTTACGAGTTACGAGTTACGAGTTACGAGTTACGAGTTACGAGTTACGAGTTACGAGTTACGAGTTACGAGTTACGAGTTACGAGTTACGAGTTACGAGTTACGAGTTACGAGTTACGAGTTACGAGTTACGAGTTACGAGTTACGAGTTACGAGTTACGAGTTACGAGTTACGAGTTACGAGTTACGAGTTACGAGTTACGAGTTACGAGTTACGAGTTACGAGTTACGAGTTACGAGTTACGAGTTACGAGTTACGAGTTACGAGTTACGAGTTACGAGTTACGAGTTACGAGTTACGAGTTACGAGTTACGAGTTACGAGTTACGAGTTACGAGTTACGAGTTACGAGTTACGAGTTACGAGTTACGAGTTACGAGTTACGAGTTACGAGTTACGAGTTACGAGTTACGAGTTACGAGTTACGAGTTACGAGTTACGAGTTACGAGTTACGAGTTACGAGTTACGAGTTACGAGTTACGAGTTACGAGTTACGAGTTACGAGTTACGAGTTACGAGTTACGAGTTACGAGTTACGAGTTACGAGTTACGAGTTACGAGTTACGAGTTACGAGTTACGAGTTACGAGTTACGAGTTACGAGTTACGAGTTACGAGTTACGAGTTACGAGTTACGAGTTACGAGTTACGAGTTGCGAGTTACGAGTTACGAGTTCCGAGTTACGAGTTACGAGTTACGAGTTACGAGTTACGAGTTACGAGTTACGAGTTTCGAGTTACGAGTTTCGAGTTGCGAGTTGCAAGTTGCAAGTTTCGAGTTGCGAGTTACGATATACGAGGTACTAGTTACGAGTTACGAGTTACAAGATACGAGCTCCGAGTTATCGGTAACGCGTTACTAGTTCCGAGTTCTGAGCTACACGTCACGAGATACAGGATGCGAGTTCCCACATATTGCTAACGAGTTACGAACTTCATGATCTAGGAGACGAGTTCCAGGTTATCGGCAATGATTTGCGAGATCCGAGATAGCAGGTATGTGTTCCGAGTAATGGGTAATGAGTTACAAGTTACGAGTTACAAGGTAAGAGATACAAGATACAAGCTCCGAGTTATCGGTAACGCGTTACGAGTTCCAAGTTCTGAGTTACGGGTCACGAGACACAAGTTGCGAGTTTCCACTGATCGGTAACAATTAGCGATCTACGAGAGGCTAGATACTAGTTGCTTGTTATTGGTTATAGGTTACAAGCCACGATACCTAAGATACGAGTTCCGGGTTATGAGTAACGAGTTATAAGCTGCGATTTACGAGTTACGAGTTACGAGTTTCTAGTTCCGAGTTACGAGTTACGATATACGAGTTACGAGTTACGAATTGTCGACTTACGATCTACAAGGTACTAGTTACGAGTTACGAGATACAGGATGCGAGTTCACACTTATCGTAACGAGTTACAAGCTACTAGACTCAATATAAGAGTTCCAGGTAATCAGTAATGAGTGACGAGCTACTAGATACAAGATACGAGTTACGAGTTATGGGTAACGAGTTACGAGTTACAAGATACTAGCTCCGAGTTATCGGTTACGCGTTACGAGTTCCGAGTTCTGAGATTCGCGTCATGAGATACAAGATGAGAGTTTCCACCTATCGGCTACGTGTTACGAACTACTAGATCTAGGATACGAGTTCGAGGTTATCGGCAATGATTTGCGAGATCCGAAAAAGAAGATACGAGTTCCGAATAATGGGTAACGAGTTAGAATTACGAGTTACGAGTTACAAGGTAAGAGATACAAGATACAAGCTCCGAATTATCGGTAACGCGTTACGAGTTCCGAGTTCTGAGTTACACGTCACGAGATACAAGATGCGAGTTCCCACTTATTGGTAACGAATTACGATCTTCAAGATGTAGGATACGAGTTCCAGGTTGTCGGCAATGATTTGCGAGATCCGAGATAGAAGAGACGAGTTCCGACTGATGGGTAAGGAATTACGAGTTACAAGGTAAGAGATACAAGATACAAGCTCCGAGTTATCGGTAACGCGTTACGAGTTCCTAGTTCTAAGTTACGCATCACGAGATACAAGTTGTGAGTTCCCACTTATTGGTAACGATTTACGAGCTACGAGAAGAAAGATACGAGTTCCTTGTAATTGGTAATGGGTTACAAGCTACGATACACAAGAAACGAGTCCCGGGTTATGAATAGCGAGTTATAAGCTGCGATTTACGAGATACGAGTTCAGAGTTTCGATTTACGAGCTTCGAGTTTCGAGTTTCGAGTTTCGAGTTTCGAGTTGCGTGTTACGATATACGAGTTACGAGTTACGAATTACGACTTACGATCTACGAGGTACTAGTTACGAATTACGAGATACAAGATGAGACTTCCCACTTATCGTAATGAGTTACGAGCTACGAGAAACAAGATACGAGCTCCAGGTAATCAGTAATGAGTTACGAGCTACTAGATACAAGATACCAGTTACGAGCTATGGGTAACAAGTTACGTGTTACAAGATAAGAGCTTCGAGTCATCGGTAACGCGTTACTAGCTCCGAGTTCTGAGTTACACGTCACGAGATATAGGATGCGAGTTCCCACTTATCGATAGCCATTCACGAGCTACGAGAGGCCAGATTCGAGTTCCTTGTTATTGGTAATGGGTTACATGCTACGATACACAAGATACGAATTCCGGGTTATGAGTAGCGAGTTATGAGCTGCGAGTAACAATATACGAGTTACGACTTACGAATTACGACTTACGATCTACGAGGTACTAGATGCGAGTTACGAGATACAAGATGCGAGTTCCCACGTATCGTAACGAGTTACGAGATACGAGACACAAGATACGAGTTCCAGGTAATCAGTAATGAGTTACGAGCCACTAGATACAAGATGCGAGTTACAATTAACGAGTTACGAGTTACAAGATACGAGCTCAGAGTTATCGGTTATGCGTTACGGGTTCCGAGTTCTGAGTTTCACTTAATGAGATTCAAGATGCGAGTTTCCACCTTTCGGTAACGAGTTACGAACTAGTAGATCTGGGATACGAGTTCGAGGTATCGTCATTGATTTACAAGATCCGAGATCAAGATTCTAGTTCCGAGTTATGGGCAACGAGTTACGGGTTACAAGTTACAAGGTAAGTGATACAAGATACGAGCTCCGAGTTATCGGTAACACTTTCGAGTTCCGAGTCCTGAGTTACGCGTCACGAGATACAAGATGCGTGTTCCCATTTATCGGTAACGATTTACGAGCTGCAAGATGCAAGACACGAGTTCCAGGTTATCGGTAATTGATTACAAGTCATGATATATAAGATACGAGTTCCAGGTTATCGGTAATGGATTACAAGTTACGATATATAAGATGCGAGCTCCGAGTTATCGGTAACGCGTTACTAGTTCCGAGTTCTGAGTTACACGTCACGAGATACAAGATGCGAGTTCCCACTTATTGGTAACGAATTACGATCTTCAAGATGTAGGATACGAGTTCCAGGTTATCGACAATGATTTGCGAGATCCGAGATAGAAGAGACGAGTTCCGAGTGATGGGTAAGGAGTTGCGAGTTACAAAGTAAGAGATACAAGATACAAGCTCCGAGTTATCGGTAACGCGTTACGAGTTCCTAGTTCTAAGTTACGCATCACGAGATACAAGTTGTGAGTTCCCACTTATTGGTAACGATTTACGAGCTACGAGAGGAAAGATACAAGTTCCTTGTAATTGGTAATGGGTTACAAGCTACGATACACAAGAAACGAGTCCCGGGTTATGAATAGCGAGTTATAAGCTGCGATTTACGAGATACGAGTTTAGAGTTTCGATTTACGAGCTTCGAGTTTCGAGTTTCGAGTTGCGTGTTACGATATACGAGTTACGAGTTACGAATTACGACTTACGATCTACGAGGTACTAGTTACGAATTACGAGATACAAGATGAGACTTCCCACTTATCGTAATGAGTTACGAGCTACGAGAAACAAGATACGAGCTCCAGGTAATCAGTAATGAGTTACGAGCTACTAGATACAAGATACCAGTTCCGAGCTATGGGTAACGAGTTACGTGTTACAAGATACGAGCTTCGAGTCATCGGTAACGCGTTACTAGCTCCGAGTTCTGAGTTACACGTCACGAGATATAGGAAGCGAGTTCCCACTTATCGATAGCCATTCACGAGCTACGAGAGGCCAGATTCGAGTTCCTTGTTATTGGTAATGGGTTACAAGATACTATACACAAGATACGAGTTCCGGGCTATGAGAAGCGAGTTATAAGCTGCGATTTACGAGTTACGAGTTTCGAGTTGCGAGCTACGATATACGAGTTACGAGTTAAGAATTACGACATACGATCTACGAGGTACTAGTTACGAATTACGAGATACAAGATGAGACTTCCCACTTATCGTAACAAGTTACGAGCTACAAGACACAAGATACGAGTTCCAGGTAATCAGTAATGAGTTACGAGCTACTAGATACAAGATACGAGCTCCGAGTTATGGGTAACGAGTTACGAAATACGAGATACGAGCTACGAGTCATCGGTTACGCGTTACGAGTTCCCAGTTCTGAGTTTCTCGTCATGAGATACAAAATGCGAGTTTCCACCTATAGGTAACGGGTTACGAATTACTACATCTAGGATACGAGTTATAGGTTATCGTCATTGTTTTACAAGATCCGAGATCAAGATTTGAGTCCCGAGTTATGGGCAACGAGTTACGGGTTACGAGTTACAAGGTAAAAGATACAAGATACGAGCTCAGAGTTATCGGTAACGCGTTACGAGTTCCAAGCTCTGAGTTACGTGTCACGAGATACAATTTGCGAGTTCCCACTTATCTGTAATGATTCACGAGCTACGAGAGGCCAGATACGAGTTCCTTGTTATTGGTAATGGGTTACAAGCTACGATACACAAGATACGAGTTCCGGGTTATGAGTAGCGAGTTATGGGCTGCGATTTACGAGTTTCGAGTTACGAATTTCGAGTTACGAGTAACGATATACGAGTTACGAGTTACGAATTACGACTTACAATCTACGAGGTACTAGATGCGAGTTACGAGATACAAGATGCGAGTTCCCACTTATCGTAACGAGTTACGAGCTACTAGACTCAATATAAGAGTTCCAGGTAATCAGTAATGAGTTACGAGCTACTAGATACAAGATACGAGTTCCGAGTTATGGGTAACGAGTTACGAGTTACAAGATACTAGCTCCGAGTTATCGGTTACGCGTTACGAGTTCCGAGTTTTGAGATTCGCGTCATGAGATACAAGATGAGAGTTTCCACCTATCGGCAACGAGTTACGAACTGGTAGATCTAGGATACAAGTTCGAGGTTATCGTCATTGATTTACAAGATCCAAGATCAAGATTCTAGTTCCGAGTTATGGGCAACGAGTAACGGGTTACAAGTTACAAGGTAAGTGATACAAGATATGAGCTCCGAGTTATCGGTAACACTTTCGAGTTCCGAGTCCTGAGTTACGCATCACGAGATACAAGATGCGAGTTCCCATTTATCGGTAACGATTTACGAGCTACGAGATGCAAGATACGAGTTCCAGGTTATCGGTAATTGATTACAAGGCATGATATATAGGATACGAATTCCAGGTTATCGGTAATGGATTACAAGTTACGATATATAAGATGCGAGTTCCGAGTTATCGGTAACGCGTTACTAGTTCCGAGTTCTGAGTTACACGTCACGAGATACAAGATGTGAGTTCCCACTTATTGGTAACGAGTTACGATCTTCAAGATGTAGGATACGAGTTCCAGGTTATCGGCAATGATTTGCGAGATCCGAGATAGAAGATACGAGTTCCGAGTAGTGGGTAATCAGTTACGAGTTACAAGGTAAGAGACACAAGATACAAGCTCCGAGTTATCGGTAACGCGTTACGAGTTCCTAGTTCTAAGTTACGCGTCACGAGATACAAGTTGCGAGTTCCCACTTATTGGTAACGATTTACGAGCTACGAGAGGAAAGATACGAGTTCCTTGTTATTGGTAATGGGTTACAAGCTACGATACACAAGAAACGAGTCCCGGGTTACGAATAGCGGGTTATAAGCTGCGATTTACGAGATATGAGTTACGATTTTCGATTTACGAGCTTCGAGTTTCGAGTTTCGAGTTTCGAGTTTCTAGTTGCGAGTTACGATATACGAGTTACGAGTTACGAATTACGACTTACGATCTACGAGGTACTAGTTACGAATTACGAGATACAAGATGAGACTTCCCACTTATCGTAACAAGTTACGAGCTACGAGACACAAGATACGAGTTCCAGGTAATCAGTAATGAGCTACGAGCTACTAGATACAAGATACGAGCTCCGAGTTATGGGTAACGAGTTACGAGTTGCAAGATACGAGCTACGAGTCATCGGTTACGCGTTACGAGTTCCCAATTCTGATTTTCGCGTCATGAGATACAAAATGCGAGTTTCCACCTATAGGTAACGGGTTACGAACTAATAGATCTAGGATACGAGTTCGAGGTTATCGTCATTGATTTACATGATCCGAGATCAAGATTTGAGTCCCGAGTTATGGGCAACGGGTTACGGGTTACGAGTTACAAGGTAAAAGATACAAGATACGAGCTCCGAGTTATCGGTAACACTATCGAGTTCCGAGTCCTGATTTACGCATCACGGGATACAAGATGCGAGTTCCCATTTATCGGTAACGATCTACGAGCTACGAGAGGCAAGACACGAGTTCTGAGCTATGGGTAACTAGTTACGAGCTACAAGATACGAGCTCCGAGTTATCGGTTACGCGTTCCGAGTTCTGAGTTCTGAGTTCTGAGTTTCGCGTCATGAGATACAAGATGAGAGTTTCCACCTATCGGCAACGAGTTACGAACTACTAGATCTCGGATACGAGTTCGAGGTTATCGGCAATGATTTGCCAGATGCGAGATAGAAGATATGAGTTCCGAGTAATGGGTAACGAGTTAGAGCTACCAGTTACGAGTTACAAGGTAAGAGATACAAGCTCCGAGTTATCAGTAACGCGTTACGAGTTCCAAGTTCTGAGCTACGCGTCACGAGATACAATTTGCGAGTTCCCACTTATCTGTAACGATTCACGAGCTACGATACACAAGATACGAGTTCCGGGTTATGAGTAGCGAGTTATGGGCTGCGATTTACGAGTTACGAGTTTCGAGTTACGAGCTACGATACACAAGATACCGAGTTACCGGTAACGCGTTACTAGTTCCGATTTCTGAGCTACACGTCACGAGATACAGGATGCGAGTTCCCACTTATTGGTAACGAGTTACGATCTTCAAGATATAGGATACGAGCTCCAGGTTATCGGCAATGATTTGCGAGTTCCGAGATAGAAGATACGAGTCCCGAGTAATGGGTAACGGGTTACGAGTTACAAGGTAAGAGATACCAGAGACAAGCTCCGAGTTATCGGTAACGCGTAAGAGTTCCGAGTTCTGAGTTACGGGTCACGAGATACAAGTTGCGAGTTCCCACTGATCGGTAACAATTAACGAGCTACGAGACGCAAGATACGAGCTGCTTGTTATTGGTAATGGGTTACAAGCTACGATACACAAGATACGAGTACCGGGTTATTCACTTGGTATCCTTTGATTGGTTATCCATTTAGAAAAAAAATTCTTGGAATAATGAAATCAGAATTTTATGAGAGTTTTTCGTAGGTTCTCTAGCCCAATCTCCAATTGCATTTTTTTGTTAATTTATATTCGAACATATTCCTTTCTCATGAGATGAAGCAACACTTATAAGTGTGAATCCTCTTTTTTATAGGTACATTAGTATATTATTATGGCTTAAATTTAATGGCTCCCCAATAGTAGTCCAAAGTTGTTACACTGCATCTTGATTTATAATAATATTGATGTACCTAACGATATTATAATCATAATATTCTAAAAAGCTTCTTAGGAATTCAAAAAAACACAGGCAATACCCGCATGAATGGTGCAACACAGTCTAAGCAAAGGTAACTGCTCAATTGATTCTTATCATCTATTTATTTTCTCAAGAGGAAACAGTGATTGTGTCCTGTGCGATACAGTTTTTATGGAAAAATAGTATCCTAATCATTAATGTATTCTTTTCAGACAGAAGCGATATGCTGTAGATCTATCCAGTGATGACTTCTTGACTCCCAGAGAAGCCAAAAAAAATTATCGCCACACTGTAGAAGAAAGTGAAAACACTGCAAACTACACTACTGTTGGTGATTTGAAGAGAAGAGAAAAATCACTGAACAGCTTACTGACACTTTTGAAGCAGAAAATGTATATACCAGATACAGCTGAAACTGCATTGAAGGTATGGTGAAAATTGTTATAATGATGGATGATGACTTGATAGGTTAAATTCAATATATTTCTCACTTTCTATTGATTATACTTTCACACAAAGCAATTTTTTTTATATATTATGTAAAAAATCTGCAGCTTGGATGAATTCTTTGCTTAGTAGATCAAAATTAATCCTTAGTTTTTGTAATGGAACATTACTGTTTTGTTGTTTGATGTTTTGTTCCTATAGGCAAGGTCTATTTCAGAGGCCTCTGCCAGTAAGCTGCTGTGTGTAAAGCAGGGTTGATCTGAGACATCCTAATATTATTCTAAAACCTTTGTAGAACACCTTATCTAATCATTTGAATAAAACATAGGCAATACCCGCATGAATGGTGCAACACAGTCTAAGCAAAGGTAACTGCTGAATTGATTCTTGTCTTCTATTTATTTTCTCAAGAATAAACAGTGACTGTGTCCTGTGCCATACAGTTTTTATGGGAAAGTAGTATCCTAATCATTAATATATTCTTTCCAGACAAAAGCAATATGCTGGAGATCTATCTAGTGATCACTTCTCAACTCCCAGAAAATCGAAAACAAATTATCGTGTCACAGAAAGCAGGCTTATGACACTGCATAAAGACGTGAAAACACTGCAAACTACTGTTGCTTTGAGGAGAAGAGAAAAATCACTGAACGACTTACTGGAACTTTTGAATCGGAAAATATATATAACAGATACAGCTGAAACTGCATTGAAGGTATGGTGAAAATTTTCATATTGATCTATGATAACTTGATAGGTTAAATTCAATATATTTCTCACTTACCTTTGACAATACTTTCACATAAAGGAGTTTTTTTATATGTTATATAAAAAAATCTGCAGCTTGGATGAATCCTTTGCCTAGTAGATCAAAATTAATCCTTAGTTTTTGTAATGGAACATTACTGTTTTGTTGTTTGATGTTTTGTTCCTATAGGCAAGGTCTATTTCAGAGGCCTCTGCCAGTAAGCTGCTGTGTGTTGAGCAGGGTGGATCTGAGACATCCTAATATTATTCTAAAACCTTTGTAGAACACCTTATCTAATCATTTGAATAAAACACAAGCGATACCCGCATGAATGGTGCAACACAGTCTAAGCAAAGGTAACTACTGAATTGATTCTTGTCATCTATTTATTTTCTCAAAAGAAAACAGTCATTGTGTCCTGTGCGATACAGTTTTTATGAGAAAGTAGTATCCTAATCATAAATGTATTCTTTTCAGACGAAAGCGATATGCTGTAGATCTGTCGAGTGATGAGTTCTTGACTCCCAGAAAAGCCAAAACAAATTATCTCGACACTGCAAAAGAAAGTGAAAACACTGCAAACTACACTACTGTTGGTGATTTGAGGAGATGAGAAAAATCACTGAACGGCTTACTGAAACTTTTGAAGCAGAAAATGTATACAACAGATACAGCTGAAACTGCATTGAAGGTATGGTGAAAATTTTTATAATGATGGATGATGACTTGACAGGTTAAATTCAATATATTTCTCACTTACCTTTGATAATTCTTTCACACAAAGCAATTTTTTTATATCTTATATAGAAAAATCTGCAGCTCGGATGAATTCTTTGCTTAGTAGATCAAAATTAATCCTTAGTTTTTGTAATGGACCATTACTGTTTTGTTGTTTGATGTTTTGTTCCTATAGGCAAGGTCTATTTCAGAGGCCTCTGCCAGTAGGCTGCTGTGTGTAAAGCAGGGTGGATCTGAGACATCCTAATATTATTTTAAAACCTTTGTAGAACACCTTATCTAATCATTTGAATAAAACACAAGCAATACCCGCATGAACGGTGCAACACAGTCTAAGCAAAGATAACTGCTGAATTGATTCTTGTCATCTATTTATTTTCTCAAGATTAAACAGTGACTGTGTCCTGTGCCATACAGTTTTTATGGGAAAGTAGTATCCTAATCATAAATGTATTCTTTTCAGACGAAAGCGATATGCTGTAGATCTGTCGAGTGATGAGTTCTTGACTCCCAGAAAAGCCAAAACAAATTATCACGATACTGCAGAAGAAAGTGAAAACACTGCAAACTACACTACTGTTGGTGATTTGAGGAGAAGAGAAAAATCACTGAACGGCTTACTGAAACTTTTGAAGCAGAAAATGTATACAACAGATACAGCTGAAACTGCATTGAAGGTATGGTGAAAATTTTTATAATGATCGATGATGACCTGATAGGTTAAATTCAATATATTTCTTACTTACCTTTGATAATTCTTTCACACAAAGCAATTTTTTTATATATTATATAAAAAAATCTGCAGCTTGGATTATTTTTTTGCTTAGTAGACCTAAATTAATCCTTAGTATTTGTAATGGAACATTACTGTTTTGTTGTTTGACGTTTTGTTCCTGTAGGCAAGGTCTATATCAGAGGCCTCTGCCAGTAAGCTGCTGTGTGTAAAGCAGGGTGGATCTGAGACATCCTAATATTATTCTAAAACCTTTGTAGAACACCTTATCTAATCATTTGAATAAAATACAAGCAATACCAGCATGAATGGTGCAACACAGTCTAAGCAATGGTAACTGCTGAATTGATTCCCGTCATCTATTTATTTTCTCAAGAGGAAACAGTGATTGTGTCCTGTGCGATACAGTTTTTATGAGAAAGTAGTATCCTAATCATTAATTTATTCTTTTCAGACAAAAGTGATATGCTGGAGATCTATCCAGTGATGACTTCTTGACTCCCAGAAAAGCCAAAACTAATTATCGCTACACTGCAGAAGAAAGTGAAAACACTGCAAACTACACTACTATTGGTGATTTGAAGAGAAGAGGAAAATCACTGAACGGCTTACTGAAACTTTTGAATCAGAAAATGTATATAACAGATACAGCTGAAACTGCATTGAAGGTATGGTGAAAATTTTTATAATGATGGATTATGACTTGATAGGTTAAATTCAATATATTTCTCACTTACCTTTGATAATTCATTCACAAAAAGCAATTTTTTTATATATTATATAAAAAAATCTGCAGTTAGGACGAATTCTTTGCTTAGTAGATCAAAATTAATCCTTAGTTTTTGTAATGGAACATTACTGTTTTGTTGTTTGATGTTTTGTTCCTATAGGCAAGGTCTATTTCAGAGGCCTCTGCCAGTAAGCTGCCATGTGTAAAGCAGGGTGGATCTGAGACATCCTAATATTATTCTAAACCATTGTAGAACACCTTATCTAATCATTTGAATAAAACACAAGCAATACCCGCATGAATGGTGCAACACGGTCTAAGCAAAGATAACTGCTGAATTGATTCCTGTCATCTATTTATTTTCTCAAGATTAACCAGTGACTGTGTCCTGTGCCATACAGTTTCTATGGGAAAGTAGTATCCTAATCATTAATAAATTCTTTTCAGCCAAAGCAATTTGCTGGAGATCTATCCAGTGATCAATTCTCGACACCCAAAAAATCCAAAACAAATTATCGTGTCACAAGGAGCAGGCTTATGACACTGCACAAAAACGTGAAATCACTGCAAACTACTGTTGCTTTGAGGAGAAGAGAAAAATCACTGAACGACTTACTGAAACTTTTGAAGCGGAAAATGTTTATAATAGATACAGCTGAAACTGCATTGAAGGTATGGTGAAAATTTTTATAATGATCGATGATCACCTGATAGGTTAAATTCAATATATTTCTCACTTACCTTTGATAATTCTTTCACACAAAGCAGTTTTTTTGTATATTATATAAAAAAATCTGCAGGTTGGATGAATTATTTGCTTAGTAGATCATAATTAATCCTTAATTTTTGTAATGGAACATTACTGTTTTGTTGTTTGATGTTTTGTTCCTATAGGCAAGGTCTATTTCAGAGGCCTCTGCCAGTAAGCTGCTGTGTGTAAAGCAGGGTGGATCTGAGACATCCTAATATTATTCTAAAACATTTGTAGAACACCTTATCTAATGATTTGAATAAAACACAAGCAATACCAGCATGAATGGTGCAACACAGTCTTTTCTCAAGAGGATACAGTGATTGTGGCCTGTGCCATACAGTTTTTATGGGAAAGTAGTATTATCCTAATCATTAATATATTCAATATATTCTTTTGAGACAAAAGCAATATGCTGGAGATCTATCTAGTGATCACTTCTCGACTCCCAGAAAATCCAAAACAAATTATCGTGTCACAAAGAGCAGGCTAATGACACTGCAGAAAAACGTGAAAACACTGCAAACTACTGTTGCTTTGAGGAGAAGAGAAAAATCACTGAACGACTTACTGAAACTTTTGAAGCGAAAAATGTATATAATAGATACAGCTGAAACTGCATTGAAGGTTTGGTGAAAATTTTCATAATGATCGATGATGACTTGATAGGTTAAATTCAATATATTTCTCACTTACCTTTGATAATACTTATCTTATCAGATTATTTAATGAATTTATAATTATTTATTAGAATAATAGCTATGTTTATATCAAGATTAGGTGCTAATTTTTTAGATGTTTGGTGTTTGGTGTTTGGTGTTTGGTGTTTGGTGTTTGGTGTTTGGTGTTTGTGCTAATTTTTTAGATGTTTGGTGTTTGGTGTTTGGTGTTTGGTGTTTGGTGTTTGGTGTTTGGTGTTTGGTGTTTGGTGTTTGGTGTTTGGTGTTTGGTGTTTGGTGTTTGGTGTTTGGTGTTTGGTGTTTGGTGTTTGGTGTTTGGTGTTTGGTGTTTGGTGTTTGGTGTTTGGTGTTTGGTGTTTGGTGTTTGGTGTTTGGTGTTTGGTGTTTGGTGTTTGGTGTTTGGTGTTTGGTGTTTGGTGTTTGGTGTTTGGTGTTTGGTGTTTGGTGTTTGGTGTTTGGTGTTTGGTGTTTGGTGTTTGGTGTTTGGTGTTTGGTGTTTGGTGTTTGGTGTTTGGTGTTTGGTGTTTGGTGTTTGGTGTTTGGTGTTTGGTGTTTGGTGTTTGGTGTTTAGTGTTTAGTGTTTAGTGTTTAGTGTTTAGTGTTTAGTGTTTAGTGTTTAGTGTTTAGTGTTTAGTGTTTAGTGTTTAGTGTTTAGTGTTTAGTGTTTAGTGTTTAGTGTTTAGTGTTTAGTGTTTAGTGTTTAGTGTTTAGTGTTTAGTGTTTAGTGTTTAGTGTTTAGTGTTTAGTGTTTAGTGTTTAGTGTTTAGTGTTTAGTGTTTAGTGTTTAGTGTTTAGTGTTTAGTGTTTAGTGTTTAGTGTTTAGTGTTTAGTGTTTAGTGTTTAGTGTTTAGTGTTTAGTGTTTAGTGTTTAGTGTTTAGTGTTTAGTGTTTAGTGTTTAGTGTTTAGTGTTTAGTGTTTAGTGTTTAGTGTTTAGTGTTTAGTGTTTAGTGTTTAGTGTTTAGTGTTTAGTGTTTAGTGTTTAGTGTTTAGTGTTTAGTGTTTAGTGTTTAGTGTTTAGTGTTTAGTGTTTAGTGTTTAGTGTTTAGTGTTTAGTGTTTAGTGTTTAGTGTTTAGTGTTTAGTGTTTAGTGTTTAGTGTTTAGTGTTTAGTGTTTAGTGTTTAGTGTTTAGTGTTTAGTGTTTAGTGTTTAGTGTTTAGTGTTTAGTGTTTAGTGTTTAGTGTTTAGTGTTTAGTGTTTAGTGTTTAGTGTTTAGTGTTTAGTGTTTAGTGTTTAGTGTTTAGTGTTTAGTGTTTAGTGTTTAGTGTTTAGTGTTTAGTGTTTAGTGTTTAGTGTTTAGTGTTTAGTGTTTAGTGTTTAGTGTTTAGTGTTTAGTGTTTAGTGTTTAGTGTTTAGTGTTTAGTGTTTAGTGTTTAGTGTTTAGTGTTTAGTGTTTAGTGTTTAGTGTTTAGTGTTTAGTGTTTAGTGTTTAGTGTTTAGTGTTTAGTGTTTAGTGTTTAGTGTTTAGTGTTTAGTGTTTAGTGTTTAGTGTTTAGTGTTTAGTGTTTAGTGTTTAGTGTTTAGTGTTTAGTGTTTAGTGTTTAGTGTTTAGTGTTTAGTGTTTAGTGTTTAGTGTTTAGTGTTTAGTGTTTAGTGTTTAGTGTTTAGTGTTTAGTGTTTAGTGTTTAGTGTTTAGTGTTTAGTGTTTAGTGTTTAGTGTTTAGTGTTTAGTGTTTAGTGTTTAGTGTTTAGTGTTTAGTGTTTAGTGTTTAGTGTTTAGTGTTTAGTGTTTAGTGTTTAGTGTTTAGTGTTTAGTGTTTAGTGTTTAGTGTTTAGTGTTTAGTGTTTAGTGTTTAGTGTTTAGTGTTTAGTGTTTAGTGTTTAGTGTTTAGTGTTTAGTGTTTAGTGTTTAGTGTTTAGTGTTTAGTGTTTAGTGTTTAGTGTTTAGTGTTTAGTGTTTAGTGTTTAGTGTTTAGTGTTTAGTGTTTAGTGTTTAGTGTTTAGTGTTTAGTGTTTAGTGTTTAGTGTTTAGTGTTTAGTGTTTAGTGTTTAGTGTTTAGTGTTTAGTGTTTAGTGTTTAGTGTTTAGTGTTTAGTGTTTAGTGTTTAGTGTTTAGTGTTTAGTGTTTAGTGTTTAGTGTTTAGTGTTTAGTGTTTAGTGTTTAGTGTTTAGTGTTTAGTGTTTAGTGTTTAGTGTTTAGTGTTTAGTGTTTAGTGTTTAGTGTTTAGTGTTTAGTGTTTAGTGTTTAGTGTTTAGTGTTTAGTGTTTAGTGTTTAGTGTTTAGTGTTTAGTGTTTAGTGTTTAGTGTTTAGTGTTTAGTGTTTAGTGTTTAGTGTTTCGTGTTTGGTGTTTGGTGTTTGGTGTTTGGTGTTTGGTGTTTGGTGTTTGGTGTTTGGTGTTTGGTGTTTGGTGTTTGGTGTTTGGTGTTTGGTGTTTGGTGTTTGGTGTTTGGTGTTTGGTGTTTGGTGTTTGGTGTTTGGTGTTTGGTGTTTGGTGTTTGGTGTTTGGTGTTTGGTGTTTGGTGTTTGGTGTTTGGTGTTTGGTGTTTGGTGTTTGGTGTTTGGTGTTTGGTGTTTGGTGTTTGGTGTTTGGTGTTTGGTGTTTGGTGTTTGGTGTTTGGTGTTTGGTGTTTGGTGTTTGGTGTTTGGTGTTTGGTGTTTGGTGTTTGGTGTTTGGTGTTTGGTGTTTGGTGTTTGGTGTTTGGTGTTTGGTGTTTGGTGTTTGGTGTTTGGTGTTTGGTGTTTGGTGTTTGGTGTTTGGTGTTTGGTGTTTGGTGTTTGGTGTTTGGTGTTTGGTGTTTGGTGTTTGGTGTTTGGTGTTTGGTGTTTGGTGTTTGGTGTTTGGTGTTTGGTGTTTGGTGTTTGGTGTTTGGTGTTTGGTGTTTGGTGTTTGGTGTTTGGTGTTTGGTGTTTGGTGTTTGGTGTTTGGTGTTTGGTGTTTGGTGTTTGGTGTTTGGTGTTTGGTGTTTGGTGTTTGGTGTTTGGTGTTTGGTGTTTGGTGTTTGGTGTTTGGTGTTTGGTGTTTGGTGTTTGGTGTTTGGTGTTTGGTGTTTGGTGTTTGGTGTTTGGTGTTTGGTGTTTGGTGTTTGGTGTTTGGTGTTTGGTGTTTGGTGTTTGGTGTTTGGTGTTTGGTGTTTGGTGTTTGGTGTTTGGTGTTTGGTGTTTGGTGTTTGGTGTTTGGTGTTTGGTGTTTGGTGTTTGGTGTTTGGTGTTTGGTGTTTGGTGTTTGGTGTTTGGTGTTTGGTGTTTGGTGTTTGGTGTTTCGTGTTTCGAGTTTCGTTTTTTGTGTTTTGAGTTTTGTGTTTTGTGTTTTGTGTTTTGTGTTTTGTGTTTTGTGTTTTGTGTTTTGTGTTTTGTGTTTTGTGTTTTGTGTTTTGTGTTTTGTGTTTTGTGTTTTGTGTTTTGTGTTTTGTGTGTTGTGTTTTGTGTTTTGTGTTTTGTGTTTTGTGTTTTGTGTTTTGTGTTTTGTGTTTTGTGTTTTGTGTTTTGTGTTTTGTGTTTTGTGTTTTGTGTTTTGTGTTTTGTGTTTTGTGTTTTGTGTTTTGTGTTTTGTGTTTTGTGTTTTGTGTTTTGTGTTTTGTGTTTTGTGTTTTGTGTTTTGTGTTTTGTGTTTTGTGTTTTGTGTTTTGTGTTTTGTGTTTTGTGTTTTGTGTTTTGTGTTTTGTGTTTTGTGTTTTGTGTTTTGTGTTTTGTGTTCTGTGTTCTGTGTTTTGTGTTTTGTGTTTTGTGTTTTGTGTTTTGTGTTTTGTGTTTTGTGTTTTGTGTTTTGTGTTTGGTGTTTCGTGTTTCGTGTTTGGTGTTTCGTGTTTCTTGTTTCGTGTTTCGTGTTTCGTGTTTCGTGTTTCGTGTTTCGTGTTTCGTGTTTCGTGTTTCGTGTCTAGTGTTTCGTGTTTAGTGTTTAGTGTTTAGTGTTTAGTGTTTAGTGGTTAGTGTTTAGTGTTTAGTGTTTAGTGTTTAGTGTTTAGTGTTTAGTGTTTAGTGTTTAGTGTTTAGTGTTTAGTGTTTAGTGTTTAGTGTTTAGTGTTTAGTGTTTAGTGTTTAGTGTTTAGTGTTTAGTGTTTAGTGTTTAGTGTTTAGTGTTTAGTGTTTAGTGTTTAGTGTTTAGTGTTTAGTGTTTAGTGTTTAGTGTTTAGTGTTTAGTGTTTAGTGTTTAGTGTTTAGTGTTTAGTGTTTAGTGTTTAGTGTTTAGTGTTTAGTGTTTAGTGTTTAGTGTTTAGTGTTTAGTGTTTAGTGTTTAGTGTTTAGTGTTTAGTGTTTAGTGTTTAGTGTTTAGTGTTTAGTGTTTAGTGTTTAGTGTTTAGTGTTTAGTGTTTAGTGTTTAGTGTTTAGTGTTTAGTGTTTAGTGTTTAGTGTTTAGTGTTTAGTGTTTAGTGTTTAGTGTTTAGTGTTTAGTGTTTAGTGTTTAGTGTTTAGTGTTTAGTGTTTAGTGTTTAGTGTTTAGTGTTTAGTGTTTAGTGTTTAGTGTTTAGTGTTTAGTGTTTAGTGTTTAGTGTTTAGTGTTTAGTGTTTAGTGTTTAGTGTTTAGTGTTTAGTGTTTAGTGTTTAGTGTTTAGTGTTTAGTGTTTAGTGTTTAGTGTTTAGTGTTTAGTGTTTAGTGTTTAGTGTTTAGTGTTTAGTGTTTAGTGTTTAGTGTTTAGTGTTTAGTGTTTAGTGTTTAGTGTTTAGTGTTTAGTGTTTAGTGTTTAGTGTTTAGTGTTTAGTGTTTAGTGTTTAGTGTTTAGTGTTTAGTGTTTAGTGTTTAGTGTTTAGTGTTTAGTGTTTAGTGTTTTAGTGTTTTAGTGTTTTAGTGTTTAGTGTTCAGTGTTTAGTGTTTAGTGTTTAGTGTTTAGTGTTTAGTGTTTAGTGTTTAGTGTTTAGTGTTTAGTGTTTAGTGTTTAGTGTTTAGTGTTTAGTGTTTAGTGTTTAGTGTTTAGTGTTTAGTGTTTAGTGTTTTAGTGTTTTAGTGTTTAGTGTTTAGTGTTTAGTGTTTAGTGTTTAGTGTTTAGTGTTTAGTGTTTAGTGTTTAGTGTTTAGTGTTTAGTGTTTAGTGTTTAGTGTTTAGTGTTTAGTGTTTAGTGTTTAGTGTTTAGTGTTTAGTGTTTAGTGTTTAGTGTTTAGTGTTTAGTGTTTAGTGTTTAGTGTTTAGTGTTTAGTGTTTAGTGTTTAGTGTTTAGTGTTTAGTGTTTAGTGTTTAGTGTTTAGTGTTTAGTGTTTAGTGTTTTAGTGTTTTAGTGTTTAGTGTTTAGTGTTTAGTGTTTAGTGTTTTAGTGTTTTAGTGTTTAGTGTTTAGTGTTTAGTGTTTAGTGTTTAGTGTTTAGTGTTTAGTGTTTAGTGTTTAGTGTTTAGTGTTTAGTGTTTAGTGTTTAGTGTTTAGTGTTTAGTGTTTAGTGTTTAGTGTTTAGTGTTTAGTGTTTAGTGTTTAGTGTTTAGTGTTTAGTGTTTAGTGTTTAGTGTTTAGTGTTTAGTGTTTAGTGTTTAGTGTTTAGTGTTTAGTGTTTAGTGTTTAGTGTTTAGTGTTTAGTGTTTAGTGTTTAGTGTTTTAGTGTTTTAGTGTTTTAGTGTTTAGTGTTTAGTGTTTAGTGTTTAGTGTTTAGTGTTTAGTGTTTAGTGTTTAGTGTTTAGTGTTTAGTGTTTAGTGTTTAGTGTTTAGTGTTTAGTGTTTAGTGTTTAGTGTTTAGTGTTTAGTGTTTAGTGTTTAGTGTTTAGTGTTTAGTGTTTAGTGTTTAGTGTTTAGTGTTTAGTGTTTAGTGTTTAGTGTTTAGTGTTTAGTGTTTAGTGTTTAGTGTTTAGTGTTTAGTGTTTAGTGTTTAGTGTTTAGTGTTTAGTGTTTTAGTGTTTTAGTGTTTAGTGTTTAGTGTTTAGTGTTTAGTGTTTAGTGTTTAGTGTTTAGTGTTTAGTGTTTAGTGTTTAGTGTTTAGTGTTTAGTGTTTAGTGTTTAGTGTTTAGTGTTTAGTGTTTAGTGTTTAGTGTTTAGTGTTTAGTGTTTAGTGTTTAGTGTTTAGTGTTTAGTGTTTAGTGTTTAGTGTTTAGTGTTTAGTGTTTAGTGTTTAGTGTTTAGTGTTTAGTGTTTAGTGTTTAGTGTTTAGTGTTTAGTGTTTAGTGTTTAGTGTTTAGTGTTTTAGTGTTTTAGTGTTTAGTGTTCAGTGTTCAGTGTTCAGTGTTTAGTGTTTAGTGTTTAGTGTTTAGTGTTTAGTGTTTAGTGTTTAGTGTTTAGTGTTTAGTGTTTAGTGTTTAGTGTTTAGTGTTTAGTGTTTAGTGTTTAGTGTTTAGTGTTTAGTGTTTAGTGTTTAGTGTTTAGTGTTTAGTGTTTAGTGTTTAGTGTTTAGTGTTTAGTGTTTAGTGTTTAGTGTTTAGTGTTTAGTGTTTAGTGTTTAGTGTTTAGTGTTTAGTGTTTAGTGTTTAGTGTTTAGTGTTTAGTGTTTAGTGTTTAGTGTTTAGTGTTTAGTGTTTAGTGTTTAGTGTTTAGTGTTTAGTGTTTAGTGTTTAGTGTTTAGTGTTTAGTGTTTAGTGTTTAGTGTTTAGTGTTTAGTGTTTAGTGTTTAGTGTTTAGTGTTTAGTGTTTAGTGTTTAGTGTTTAGTGTTTAGTGTTTAGTGTTTAGTGTTTAGTGTTTAGTGTTTAGTGTTTAGTGTTTAGTGTTTAGTGTTTAGTGTTTAGTGTTTAGTGTTTAGTGTTTAGTGTTTAGTGTTTAGTGTTTAGTGTTTAGTGTTTAGTGTTTAGTGTTTAGTGTTTAGTGTTTAGTGTTTAGTGTTTAGTGTTTAGTGTTTAGTGTTTAGTGTTTAGTGTTTAGTGTTTAGTGTTTAGTGTTTAGTGTTTAGTGTTTAGTGTTTAGTGTTTAGTGTTTAGTGTTTAGTGTTTAGTGTTTAGTGTTTAGTTACCGATAACTCGGAGCTCGCATCTTATATATCGTAACTTGTAATCCATTACCGATAACCTGGAACTCGTATCTTATATATCATGACTTGTAATCAATTGCCGATAACCCGGAACTCGTATTTTGTGTATCGTAGCTTGTAACCCATTACCATTAACAAGGAACTCGTATCTTGCCTCGCGTAGCTCGTAAATCGTTACCGATAAGTGGGAACTCGCAACTTGTGTCTCGTGACGCGTAACTCAGAACTTGGAACTCGTAGCGCGTTACCGATAACTCGGAGCTTGTATCTAGTATCTCTTACCTTGTAACTCGTAACTCGTAACCCGTAAATCGCAGCTTATATCCCGCTACTCATAACCCGGAACTTGTATCTTGTGTAGCGTAGCTTGTAAATCATTACCAATAACAAGGATCTCGTAACTTACCTCTCGTAGCTCGTAAATCGTTACCGATAAGTGGGAACTCGCAACTTGTATCTCGTGACGCGTAACTCGGAGCTTGGAACTCGTAACGCGTTACCGATAACTCGGAGCTCGTATCTTGTATCACTTACCTTGTAATTCAAAACTGTTAACCCGTAACCCGTAACCCGAATCTTGATCTTGGATCTTGTAAATCAATGACGATAACCTCGAACTCGTATCCTAGATCTAATGGTTTGTAACTCGTTACCGATAGGTGGGAACACGCATCTTGTAACAGATAACTTGGAGCTCGTATCTTGTAACTCGTAACTCGTTACCCTTGACTCGGAACTCGTATCCTGTATCTAGTAGCTCGTAACTCGCAACTTGTATCTCGTAACGCGTAACTCAGAACTTGGAACTCGTAACGCGTTACCGGTAACTCGGACCTTGTATCTTGTATCACTTACCTTGTAGCTCGTAACTCGTAACCCGTAACTCGTTGCCCATAACTCGGAACTCGAATCTTGATCTCGGATATTGTAAATCAATGACGATAACCTTGAACTCGTATCCTAGATGTAGTAGTTCGTAACTTGTTAAGGATAGGTGGAAACTCGCATCTTGTATCTCATGAAGCGAAACTCAGAACTTGGAACTCGGAACGCGTATCCGATAACTCGGAGCTCGATTCTTGTAACTCGTAACTCATTACCCATGACTCGGAACTCGTATTTAGCCTCTCGTAGCTCGTAGATCGTTACTGATTACCTGGAACTCGTATCTTGTGTCTCGTAACTCGTAACTCGTTACGATAAGTGGGAACTCGCATCTTGTATCTCGTAACTGGTACCACGTAGATCGTAAGTCGTAATTTGGAACTCGTAACTCGTATATCGTAATTGCAACTCGAAACTCGTAACTCGAAACTCGAAACTCGTAACTCGTAACTCGAAACTCGTAACTCGTAACTCGTAACTCGTAACTCGTAACTCGTAACTCGTAACTCGTAACTCGTAACTCGTAACTCGTAACTCGTAACTCGTAACTCGTAACTCGTAACTCGTAACTCGTAACTCGTAACTCGTAACTCGTAACTCGTAACTCGTAACTCGTAACTCGTAACTCGTAACTCGTAACTCGTAACTCGTAACTCGTAACTCGTAACTCGTAACTCGTAACTCGTAACTCGTAACTCGTAACTCGTAACTCGTAACTCGTAACTCGTAACTCGTAACTCGTAACTCGTAAATCGCAGCTTATAGCTCGCTACTCATAACCCGGAACTCGTAGCTTGTGTATCGTAGCTTGTGACCCATTAGCGATAACAAGGATCCCGTATCTCGCCTCTCGTAGCTCGTATATCGTTACCGATAAGTGGGAACTCGCAACTTGTATCTCGTGACGCGTAACTTAGAACTTGGATCTCGTCACGCGTTACCAATAACTTGGAACTTGTATCCTGTATCTCTTACCTTGTAACTCGTAACTCGTAACTCGCAACTTGTAACTCGTAACTCGTAACTCGTAACTCGTAACTCGTAACTCGTAACTCGTAACTCGTAACTCGTAACTCGTAACTCGTAACTCGTAACTCGTAACTCGTAACTCGTAACTCGTAACTCGTAACTCGTAACTCGTAACTCATAACTCGTAACTCGTAACTCGTAATTCGTAACTCGTAACTCGTTACCCATTACTCGGAACTCGTATCTTCTATCTCGGATCTCGCAAATCATTTCCGATAACCTGGAGCTCGTATCCTAGATCTTGAAGGTCGTAACTCATTACCAATAAGTGGAAACTCACATCCTGTTTCTCGTGACGTGTAACTCAGAACTCGGAACTAGTAACGCGTTACCGATAACTCGGAGCTCGTATCTTGTAACTCGTAACTTGTTACCCATTACTCGGAACTCGTATCTTATATATCGTAACTAGTAATTCATTACCGATAACCTGGAACTCGTATCATGCATCTCGTGGTTCGTAAGTTGTTACCAATAAATGGAAACTCGCATCCTGTATCTCGTGACGCGTAACTCAGGACTCGGAGCTCGAAAGTGTTACCGATAACTCGGAGCTCGTATCTTGTATCACTTATCTTGTAACTCTTAACTCGTAACCCGTAACTCGTTGCCCATAACTCGGAACTCGAATCTTGATCCCGGATCTTGTAAATCAATGACGATAACCTCGAACTCGTATCCTAGATATAGTAGTTCGTGACCCGTAACCGATAGGTGGAATCTCGCATCTTGTATTTCATGAAGCGAAACTCAGAACTCTGGACTCGTAACGCGTAACCGATAACTCGGAGCTCGTATCTTGTAACTCGTAACTCGTTACCTATAACTCGGAACTCGTATCTTGTATCTTGTATCTTGTAAACACTTGGAATAATCCAAGACAAAATAACAGATCAGCTAGCCACTTTATTCAATAGATCAATTGAAAATGGTTGTTTCCCAGAAATCTTAAAATTAGCTTGGGTGGTACTGATCCCCAAAAAGGGAAGCGGTGAAAAGCTGGAAAATTACCGACAGATTTCGCTCATTAGCAATGTGGCAAAGTTATTGGAAAAACATATCCATAAACAAGTAAGCTCTTTCGCTGAGCATGAAGGTCTTTTAACTGTATCGCTACACGGATTTCGCTCAAATAAATCGATGGAAACAGCGACTCTCCACTACCTGGAATATATTTACATGAATTTAGATAAGGGTGAGTATGTAATATCAATGCATTTCGATTTGTCTAAAGCATTTGACACTATTAATAAAGAATATCTTGAAGAAAAGTTGGAAAAACTAGGCATTCGAGGCATATCATTGAAACTGATGATGTCATATATGAGTCAAAGGAAGTTACAAGTCAAAATAGGACAAGTCCTATCAACAGTCACTGAATTGGCCCTAGGTGTACCACAGGGTTCGGTCCTGGGGCCATTGATCTTTCTATTATATGTGAATGATCTGCCTCTATATATATCACATGGAAGAGTAACCATGTTTGCTGATGACACTACCATAACAGTTAAGGGGCGAGACCCTGAGGACTTGTATTGGATCAGTTCAGTGGTTGGTGCCAGCGGAAGAAACTGATACTAAATGTGACCAAAACGGTTATGGTCAACTATACAATTCAAAGACAATTGCCCAATAACTTTGGCACATTGTATGGCTATGATTTAGTTGAAACCGCCAAACTTCTGGGAACATAGTTTGATGCAAAACTGAGTTTTGATAAGCATATTGTCACTGTATGCAAAAGCATTAATAAAGCATATTATGCTATTTTACAACTGAAAAATGTATTAGATGAAAAAGGGCTGGTATGTGTATACTATGCGTTGGTTTATTCTCACATAAGTTATAACGTTATGGCTTGGGGTAACTCAAGAGATAAGGATAGGGTCTTTATAGCGCAAAAGCGCATCTTACGATTATTATTTAACATCCTAACCTAGAGAAACCTGCAGAAGTGTTTTCAAATGTAAAAAGATTTTAACTGTGTCATGTATTTTTATATTTAAGTGTGCGTTATATGTTAAAAAAAATATCAATCTATTTAGCAGACTAGGTCAATACCATGAATACAATACTCGAAGCAGTGAACTCCTATGTATACAACGGCACAATACAAGCCATTTTAAAAGATCACCTTACCACAACTGCGTTCGTATGTATAATGGTCTACCAAACCATATTAAGGCAAACAATGTATATTATACAGTCAATGAATTTTTTGAACTTGGACAGCAGTAGTTTATATAATATATATATATATATATATATATATATATATATATATATATATATATATATATATATATATATATATATATATATATATATATATATATATATATATATATATATATATATATATATATATATATAGTCTTAAATTACACGTGTGTATGTGCTTAATTTCTAGGTCAAAGAAAAAATAAAAAAAGTATTAGCATGCTGAAAAACTTGGTTGTAATACCTATATTTTTGCTATACATCGATCCTCTCCTGGTTTCATTATTAACTTGAATATTTGGCACTTTCATTCTAAATTCACTACAAGTTCACCATACGGTTACCATAAGGGACCAAAGACCAAGCAATTATCTAGTTGTTAAACATTGGTTGGGTGGCGATGAAGTCATCATCCAAAAACAATAAACAGAAGACGTACAAACCTCATTCATTTTGGTATTTTTCTGGCTCCTTAATAATTCAAGAAATGGTGAGATGGCGGTGATGGTGGCATCAATATAGTTCTCGCGAAGTTAACTCTCACATTTAGTTTCGCTTATTTGTATCCAAAAAAGGAAAATCATTGTTCCAAAATGGCGTTCATATACTCGTATTATGGTACAAACACTGACCAAAAATGGCATCCAGCAGGTTTACGCTGTACTTCCCATTCCATGGTAATATTTTAAAAATAAGGATTTGCTAAAATTCTATAACTGTTGATAGTCGGAAATGAATTGAAAAAAACAGTGGATAACTAAATTTTTTGCATCCCCAAAAACTTCAGGTACTTAAAAATTTTTTTTCTCCAAATTTCAAGTATATCAGCAGCATCAACTTCATTCACACCATTTTTTCGTAAGCTGTAGTAAAAGCCGATAAAACAGAAACAGGACAAAGCATCTGCCTGAAGATAAAACCTCACTATGCCCCCTTCAGCTTAACTCACCGCTTATATTGACCGCCAATTCAAAAAATGAGCTCTAGTGATATAAATTATTTCACCTTGTTTGTTTTTTGATCTTTCTAATTCAAACAATACAAAATGATGAGATTTCATGATCGAGTGTGACATTCTCATATCAAAAACATGATCTCCTGCAAAAGTAGGACTTGGCATCACTGTACACGTTACCGGTATCGCCGGCCTCACTGAGATGCACCCGAAAATAACAATAATAACTCTCGCCTCTCGATGTATCCTAAACGTGCTTTTTGCGTAAGGGATCGACGAGTATCTCGCATACATGCTCAAAATTGAGGAAAAGGTATAAATTGTAGCGAATTTATTTGATTTCGTAATCAGGAAACTATTAAAAAAGAAATAGAATGGTTTGAGTCTGCCTACTGATATGATTTTTTATTGCATGTTGCTGTTTGGCTGGTCGATAAATTTTCGGCATTCTATACATATGACTGCGCGGAACCTTGTAAGTTATTGATTATAGAGTAGAAAAAGGTTAATTAATAGGAGAATTATATATCAACTGAGCCTTTGTGTATGTATCTAATAATACATACAGGCGTAAGGACATTGGGAACATATCGACCCATGCAACGAAAACTAAAAAAACTTTTTTTTGCAAAATTTTATAGACACACTATTTTTCAATAATGTTGGAGAGAAACATCTATAACGTCAATCAGAATCACTTAAATTATAATCTTGTTCATTTTCGTCACTATTATCACTCTCAATATCTATATTTTCACTATTGATCTTCCGTCCCTTTTGTATTTTCTTGCCTTTCTTGGTTTTAAGCGGAAAATAGAAACTATAGAATAGGTAAGTCTTCAAGAGCATCGCTTTCCGTTCTGTTCCTTCGAGGATTTTTCTTCAATTTTATTGTCTTTAACTCGTCAGCATAGTCGTACTTAAATTTCATTTCATGAGGCCATTCTGACGAAAAGCGTACTTCTTTCATCTTGCTTATTTTTATCTGTTCTCCGCTATCATCCTATCCCAATTTTCCGATTTTACCTCCTGTTTAAAACAAAAAAAGTCATTTTGTGCCATCTCTTTCACAATATATGGCTTTCCATTCACTTTTGCCATGCGAATAAACATGATCCACTGATCCATGGTATAAATTGCAGATTGCCGCTTTTTTGGCATTCTCGAATTTAATGACACATGACACACATTCAAATTTGACTGACTTTCCACGAAAACGTGGTATGTTGTTAATGTATTTCACAATGTTTATGGTAGATCATCGTCTGAATTTCAGTTGTCACAGCATCAGATTCTTTGAAAAAAAGATTGAAAAACTGTGCTGAGAATAATTAGGAAATTTGAAAAAAAATATAAGCATAAAGATATTTTGACTGCTTAAAAAATCATCCTGTAATTTTTCTCCAAGCTACTGGATCAACTCGTAACCTGTAACTCGTTGCCCATAACTCGGAACTCGAATCTTTATCTCGGAACTTGTAAATCAATGACGATAACCTCGAACTCGTATCCTAGATCCAGTAGTTCGTAACTCGTTACCGATAGGTGGAACCTCGCATCTTGTATCACATGACGCGAAACTAAGGACTCGGAACTTTTAACGCGTAACCGATAACTCTGAGCTCGTATCTTGTAACTCGTAACTCGTTACCCATAACTCGGAACTCGTATCATGTATCTAGTTGCTCCTAACTCATTACTGACTGCCTGGAATTCGTCTCTTGTGTCTCGTAGCTCGTAACTCGTTACGAGAAGTGGGAACTCGCATCTTGTATCTCGTAAATAGTAACTAGTACCTTGTTGATCGTAAGTCGTAGTTCGTTACTTGTAACTCGTATATCGTAACTCGCAACTCGAAACTCGTAACTCGAAACCCGTAATTCGTAACTCGTAAACCGTGAATCGCAGCTTTTAACTTGCTACTCATAACCCGGAACTCGTATGTTGTGTATCGTAGCTTGTAACCCATTACCGATAACCAGGAACTCGTATCTTGCATCTCGCAGCTCGTAAATCGTTACAGATAAATGGGAACTTGCATCTTGTATCTCGTGACGTGTAACTCAGAACTTGGAGCTCGTAACGCGTTACCGATAATTCGGAGCTTGTATCTATCTTTTACCTTGTATCTCGTAACTCTTACCTCGTAGATATTAAGTCGTAACTCGTACCTCGAAAATCGTAACTAGCATCTCGTACCTCTTAACTCGTAAATCGCAACTTGTAGCTTACTACCCATAACCTGGAAGTCGTATCCTGTATATCGTAACTTATAACCCATTAACGAAAACCAGGAACTCGTATCTTGCATCTCGTAGCTCGTAAATCGTTACTGATAAAGGGGAACTTGCATCTTGTATCTCGTGACGCTTAACTCAGGACTCGGAACTCGTAACGTGTTACCGATAACTCGGAGCTCGTATCTTCTATCTCTTACCTTGTAACTCGTAACTTGTAACTCATTACCCATAACTCTGAACCCAAATTTTGATCTCGGATCTCGCAAATCATTGCCGACAACCTGGAACTCGTATAATAGATTTTGAAGATCATAAATCGTTACCAATAACTTGGAACTCGCACCTTGTATCTCGTGACGTGTAACTCAGAAGTCGAAACTAGTAACGCGTTACCGATAACTCGGAGCTCGTATCTTGTAGCTCGTAACTCGTGACGTTACCGATAACTCGGAGCTCGTATCTTGTAGCTCGTAACTCGTAACTCGTTACCTATAACTCGGATCTCGTATCTTATATATCGTAACTTGTAATCCATTACCGATAACCTTGAACTCGTATCTTGCATCTCGTAGCTCGTAAATCGTTGCGAAAAATGGGAACCCGCATCTTGTATCTCGTGACGTGTAACTCAGAACTCGGAACCAGTAACGCGTTACCGATAACTTGGAGCTCGTATCTTGTATCACTTACCTTGTAACTCGTAACTCGTAACCCATAACACGGAACTCGTATCTTTTATCTAGTGGCTCGTAACTCATTACTGATCACCTGGAACTCGTATCCTGTGTCTCGTAGCTCGTAACTCGTTACGATGAGTGGGAACTTGCATCTTTTATCTCGTAACTCGTAACTAGTACCTCGTAGACAGTAGATCGTAAGTCGTAATTCGTAACTTGTAACTCGTATATCGTAACTCTCAACTCGAAGCTCGTAACTCGAAACTCGTATCTTGTGTATCGTAGCTTGTAACCCATTACCAATAACAAAAAACTCGTATCTTGCCTCTCGTAGCTCGTAAATCGTTACTGTTAAGTGGGCACTCGCAACTTGTATCTCGTTGCACGTAACTCAGAACTTGGAACTCGTAACCCGTTATCGATAACTCGGAGCTTGTATTTTGTATCTCTTACCTTGTAACTCGTAACTCGTAGCTCGTAACTTGTTACCCATTGCTCGTAACTCGTATCTTCAATCTCGGATCTCGCAAATCATTGCCGATATCCAGGAACTCGTATCCTAGATCTTGAAGATCGTTACTCGTTACCAATAAGTTGAAACTCGCATCTTGTATCTCGTGACGTGTAACTCAGAACTCGGAACTAGTAACGCGTTACCGATAACTCGGAGCTCGTATCTTGTAACTCGTAACTCGTTACCCATAACTCGGAACTCGTATCTTCTATCTAGGATCTTGCAAATCATTGCCGATAACCTGGAACTCGTATCCTAGATCTTGAATATCGTAACTTGTTACCAATAAGTGGGAACTCGCATTTTGTATCTCATGACGTGTAACTCATAACTTGGAACTCGAAACGCGTTAGCGATAACTAGGAGCTTGTAGCTTGTATCTCTTACCTTGTGACTCGTAACTCGTAACTCGTTACCCATACCTCGGAACTCGTATCTTATATATCGTAACTTGTAATCCGTTACCGAGAACCTGGAACTCGTATCTTGCATCTCGTAGCTCGTAAATCGTTATCGATAAATGGGAACTCGCATCTTGTATCTCGTGACGCGTAACTCAGAACTCGGAACTAGTAACAGGTAACCGATAGCTCGGAGCTCGTATCTTGTAACTCGTAACTCGTTACCCATAATTCGTAACTCGTATCTCATATATCGTAACTTGTAAACCATTACCGATAACCTGGACCTCGTATCTTGCCTCTCGTAGCTCGTAAATAGTTATCGATAAATGGGAACTCGCATCTTGTATCTTGTTGCGCATAACTCAGACTCGGAACGTGTAAGTGTTACCGATAACTCGGAGCTCGTATCTTGTATCACTTACCTTGTAACTCGTAACCCGTAACTCCTTGCCCATAACTCGGAACTCATATCTCATGTATCGTAACTTGTAATCCATTACCGATAACCTGGAACTCGTATCTTGCATCTCGTAGCTCGTAAATCATTATCGATAAATGGGAACTCGCATCTTGTATCTCGTGACGCGTAACTCAGAACTCGGAACTAGTAACGCGTTACCGATAGCTCCGAGCTCGTATCTTGTAACTCGTAACTCGTTACCCATAACTCGAAACTCGTATCTTATATATCGTAACTTGTAAACCATTACCGATAACCTGGAACTCGTATCTTGCATCTCGTAGCTCGTAAATCGTTATCGATAAATGGGAACTCGCATCTTGTATGTCGTGACGCGTAACTCAGACTCGGAACGTGTAAGTGTTACCGATAACTCGGAGCTCCTATCTTGTATCACTTACCTTGTAGCTCGTAACCCGTTACTCGTTGCCCATAACTCGGAACTCGAATCTTTATCTCGGATTTTGTAAATCAATGACGATAACCTCGAACTCGTATCCTAGATCTAGTAGTTCGTTACTCGTTACCGATAGGTGAAAACTCGCATCTTGTATCTCATGACGTGAAGCTCAGAACTCAGAACTCGTAACGCGTAACCGAAAACTCGGTGCTCTCATCTTGTAACTCGTCACTCGTTACCCATAACTCGGAACCCGCATCTTGTATCTAGTAGCTCGTAACTCATTACTGATTACCTGGAACTCCTATCTTGCGTCTCGTAGCTCGTAACTTGTTACGATAAGTGGGAGCTCGCATCTTGTATCTCGTAACTCGTAACTAGTACCTCGTAGATCGAAACTCGTATATCGTAGCTCTCAACTCGGAACTCGTGACTCGTAACTCGTAAATCGCGGCTTATAACTCGCTACTCATAACCAGGAACTCGTATCTTGTGTATCGTAGCTTGTAACCCATTACCTTTAACAAGGAACTCGTATCTTGCCTCTCGTAGCTCGTAAATCGTTACTGATAAGTGGGAACCCGCAACATGTATCTCGTGACCCGTAGCTCAGGACTTGGAACTCGTAACGTGTTACCGATAAATTGGAGCTTGTATCTTGTATATCTTACCTTGTAAAGCGTAACTCGTGACTCGTAACTCGTTACCCATAACTCGGAACTCGTATCTTGTATCTAGTAGCTCGTAACTCATTACTGATCACCTGGAACTCGTATCTTGTGTCTCGTAGCTCGTAACTTGTTACGATAAGTGGGAACTCGCATCTTGTATCTCATGACGCGAAACTCAGAACTCAGAACTCGTAACGCGTAACCGATAACTCGGTACTCTCATCTTGTAACTCGTCACTCGTTACCCATAACTCGGAACCCGTATCTTGTATCTAGTAGCTCGTAACTCATTACTGATTACCTGGATCTCGTATCTTGTTTCTCGTAGCTCGTAACTTGTTACAATATGTGGGAACTGGCATCTTGTATCTCGTAACTCGTAACTAGTACCTCGTAGATCATAAGTCGTAATTCGTAACTCGTATATTGTAACTCGCAACTCGTAACTCGTAAATCGCAGCTTACAACTCGCTACTCATAACCAGGAACTCGTATATTGTGTATCGTAGCTTTTAACCCATTACCTTTAACAAGGAACACGTATCTTGCCTCTCGTAGCTCGTAAATCGTTACTGATAAGTGGGAACTCGCAACTTGTATCTCGTGACGCGTAGCTCAGGACTTGGAACTCGTAACACGTTACCGATAACTCGGAGCTCGTATCTTGCATCACTTACCTTGTAACTTGTAACTCGTAACCCGTAACTCGTTGCCCATAACCTGGAACTCGAATCTTGATCACGGATCTTGAAAATCAATGATGATAACCTCGAAGTCGTATCCTAGATCTAGAAGTTCGTAACTCGTTACCGATAGGTGGAAACTGGCATCTTGTATCTCATGACGTGAAACTCAGAACTCGGAACTCGTAACGTGTAACCGATAACTCGGAGCTCGTATCTTGCATCTAGTAGCTCGTAACTCATTACTGATTACCTGGAACTCGTATCTTGTGTCTCGTAGCTCGTAACTCTATCCGATAAGTAGGAACTCGCATCTTGTATCTCGTAACTCGTAACTAGTACCTCGTAGATCGTAAGTCGTAATTCGCAACGCGTAACTCGTATATCGTAACTGGCAACTCGAAACTCGAAACTCGTAACTCGTAACTCGTGAATCGAGGCTTACAACTCGCTACTCATAACCCGGAACTCGTATCTTGTGTAAAGTAGCTTGTAACCCATTACCAATAACAAGGAACTCGTATCTTGCCTCTCGTAGCTCGTAAATCGTTATCGATAAGTGGGACTCGTAACTTGTATCTCGTGACGCGTGACTGAGAACTTGGAACTCGTAACGTGTTACCGATAACTCGAAGCTTGTATCATGTATCTCTTACCTTGTAACTCATGACGCGAAACTCAGAACTCGGAACTCGTAACGTGTAACCGATAACTCGGAGCTCGTATCTTGCATCTAGTAGCTCGTAACTCATTACTGATTACCTGGAACTCGTATCTTGTGTCTCGTAGCTCGTATCTCTATCCGATAAGTAGGAACTCGCATCTTGTATCTCGTAACTCGTAACTAGTACCTCGTAGATCGTAAGTCGTAATTCGCAACTCGTAACTCGTATATCGTAACTGGCAACTCGAAACTCGAAACTCGTAACTCGTAACTCGTGAATCGAAGCTTACAACTCGCTACCCATAACCCGGAACTCGTATCTTGTGTAAAGTAGCTTGTAACCCATTACCAATAACAAGGAACTCGTATCTTTCCTCTCGTAGCTTGTAAATCGTTACCGATAAGTGGGACTCGTAACTTGTATCTCGTGACGCGTGACTGAGAACTTGGAACTCGTAACGTGTTACCGATAACTCGAAGCTTGTATCATGTATCTCTTACCTTGTAACTCGTAACTCGTTACCCATTACTCGGAACTCGTATCTTCTATCTAGGATCTCGCAAATCATTGCCGATAGCCTGGAACTAGTATCCTAGATCGTGAAAATCGTAATTTGTTACCAATAAGTGGAAAGTCGCATCTTGTATCTTGTGACGTGTAACTCAGAGCTCGGAACTAGTAACGCGTTACTGATAACTCGGTGCTCGTATCTTGTAACTCGTAAATCGTAACGCGTTACCGATAACTCGGAGCTTGTATCTTGTATCCCTTACCTTGTAACTCGTAACTCGTAGCTCGTAACTCGTTACCCATTGCTCGGAACTCGTATCTTCTATCTCGAATCTCGCAAATCATTGCCAATAACCTGGAACGCGTATCCTAGATCCTGAAGATCGTGACTCGTTACCAATAAGTGGAAACCCGCATCTTGTATCTCATGACGCGAAACTCGGAACTCGGAACTCGTAACGTGTAACCGATAACTCGGAGCTCGCATCTTGTATCTAGTAGCCCGTAACTCATTACTGATTACCTGGAACTCGTATCTTGTGTCTCGTAGCTCGTAAATCGTTACCGATAAGTAGGAACTCGCATCTTGTATCTCGTAACTCGTCACTAGTACCCCGTAGATCGTAAGTCGTAATTCGTAACTCGTAACTTGTATATTGTAACTCGCAACTCCAAACTCGTAACTCGAAACTCGTAACTCGAAACTCGTAACTCGAAACTCGTAAATCGCAGATTATAACTCGCTATTCATAACCCGGAACTCGTATCTTGCCTCTCGTAGCTCGTAAATCGTTACCGATGAGTAGGAACTCGCAGCTTATGTCTCGTGACGTGTAACTCAGAACTTGGAACTCGTTACGCGTTACCGATAACTCGGAGCTTATATCTTGTAACTTGTAACTGGTAACTGGTTACCCATACCTCGGAACTCGCATCTTATATATCGTAGCTCGTAAATCGATATCGATGAATGGGAACTCGCATATTGTATCTCGTGACGCGTAACTCAGGACTCGGAACGTGTAAGTGTTACCGATAACTCGGAGCTCGTATCTTGTATCACTTACCTTGTAACTCGTAACCCGTAACTCGGTGCCCATAACTCGGAACTCGAATCTTCATCTCAGATCTTGTAAATCAATGACGATAACCTGGAACTCGTATCCTAGATCTTGAAGATCGTAAATCGTTACCAATAAGTGGGAACTCGCATCTTGTATCTCGTGACGTGTAACTTAGAACTCGTAACTGGTAACGCGTTACCGATAACTCGGAGCTCGTATCTTGTAACTCGTAACTCGTAACTCGTAACTCGTAACTCGTTACCCATAACCCGTGACTCGTATCTTATATATCGTAGCTTGTAAACCATTACCAATATCCTGGAACTCTTATCTTGCATCTCGTAGCCCGTAAATCATTACCGATAAATGGGAACTCGCATCTTGAATCTCGTGACGCGCAACTCAGGACTCGGAACCCGAAAGTGTTATTCATAACTCGGAGATCGTATCTTATATCACTCACATTGTAACTTGTAACTCGTAACCCGTAACTCGTTGCCCATAACTTGAAACTCGAATCTTGATCTCGAATCTTGAAAATCAATGATGATAACCTCGAAGTCGTATCCTAGATCTAGAAGTTCGTAACTCGTTACCGATAGGTGGAAAGTCGCATCTTGTATCTCATGACGCGACACTCAGAACTCGGAACTCGTAACGTGTAACCGATAAGTCGTAGCTCGTATCTCACATCTAGTAGCTCGTAACTCATTACTGATTACCTGGAACTCGTATCTTGTGTCTCGTAGCTCGTAACTCTTTACGATAAGTGGGAACTCGCATCTTGTATCTCGTAACTCGTAACTAGTACCTCGTAGATCGTAAGTCGTAATTCGCAACTCGTAACTCGTATATCGTAACTCGCAACTCGTAACTCGAAACTCGTAACTCGTGAATCGAGGCTTACAACTCGCTACTCATAACCCGGAACTCGTATCTTGTGTAAAGTAGCTTGTAACCCATTACCAATAACAAGGAACTCGTATCTTCCCTTCTGTAGCTCGTAAATCGTTACCGATAAATGGGAACTCGCATCTTGTATCTCGTGACGCGTAACTCAGGACTCGGGATTCGAAAGTGTTACCGGTAACTCGGAGCTCGTATCTTGTATCACTCACCTTGTAATTCGTAACTCGTAACCCGTAACTCGTTGCCCATGTTTATACTCATAGCCCGGAACTGGTAACATGTGTATCGTAGCTTGTAACCCATTACCAATAACAAGGAACTCGTATCTTGCCTCTTGTAGCTCGTAAATCGTTACCGATAAGTGGGAACTCGCAACTTGTATCTCGTGACGCGTAACTCATAACTTGGAACTCGAAACGCGTTAGCGATAACTCGGAGCTTGTAGCTTGTATCTCTTACCTTGTGACTCGTATCTCGTAACTCATTACCCATGCCTTGGAACTCGTATCTTATATAACGTAACTTGTAATCCATTACCGATAACCTGTAACTCGTATCTTGCATCTCGTAGCTCGTAAATCGTTATCGTATCGGTAAATCGGAACGTGTAAGTGTTACCGATAACTCGGAGCTCGTATCTTGTATCACTTACCTTGTATCTCGTAACCCGTAACTCGTTGCCCATAACTCGGAACTCGAATCTTCATCTCGGATTTTGTAAATCAATGACGATAACCTCGAACTCGTATCCTAGATCTGGTAGGTCGTTACTCGTTACCGATAGGTGAAAACTTGCATCTTGTTTCTCATGACGCGAAACTCAGAACTCAGAACTCGTAACGCGTAACCGATAACTCGGTGCTCTCATCTTGTAACTCGTCACTCGTTACCCATAAATCGGAATCCGTATCTTGTATCTAGTAGCTCGTAACTCATTACTGATTACCTTGAACTCCTATCTTGTGTCTCGTAGCTCGTAACTTGCTACGATAAGTGGGAACTCGCATCTTGTATGTATCTCGTAACTCGTAACTAGTACCTAGTAGATCGTAACTTGTATATCGTAGCTCTCAACTCGAAACTTGTAACTCGTAAATCGCAGCTTATAACTCGCTACTCATAACCAGGAACTCTTATCTTGTGTATCGTAGCTTGTAACCCATTACCTTTAACAAGGAGCTCGTATCTTGCCTCTCGTAACTCGTAAATCGTTACTGATAAGTGGGAACTCGCAACTTGTATCTCTTGACCCGTAGCACAGGACTTGGAACTTGTAACGCATTACCGATAACTCGGAGCTTGTATCTTGTATCTCTTACCTTGTAACTCGTAACTCGTAACTCGTAACTCGTTACCTATTACTCGGAACTCGTATCTTCTGTCTAGGATCTTGCAAGTCATTGCTGATAACCTGAAACTCGTATCCTAGATCTTGAAGATCGTAACTCGTTACCAATAAGTGGGTAATCGCATCTTGTATCTCGTGACGCGTAACTCATGACTCGGAACTCGTAACGCGTAACGGATAACCCGGAACTCGTATCTTGTGTATCGTAGCTCGTATCTAGTACCTTGTAGATCGTAACTCGTAACTCGTAACTACTAACTCGTAACTCGTAACTCGTAACTCGTAACTCGTAACCCGTAACTCGTAACTCGTAACTCGTAACTCGTAACTCGTAACTCGTAACTCGTAACTCGTAACTCGTAACTCGTAACTCGTAACTCGTAACTCGTAACTCGTAACTCGTAACTCGTAACTCGTAACTCGTAACTCGTAACTCGTAACTCGTAACTCGTAACTCGTAACTCGTAACTCGTAACTCGTAACTCGTAACTCGTAACTCGTAACTCGTAACTCGTAACTCGTAACTCGTAACTCGTAACTCGTAACTCGTACCTCGTAACTCGTACCTCGTAACTCGTAACTCGTCACTCGTAACTCGTCACTCGTAACTCGTAACTCGTAACTCGTAACTCGTAACTCGTAACTCGTAACTCGTAACTCGTAACTCGTAACTCGTAACTCGTAACTCGTAACTCGTAACTCGTAACTCGTAACTCGTAACTCGTAACTCGTAACTCGTAACTCGTAACTCGTAACTCGTAACTCGTAACTCGTAACTCGTAACTCGTAACTCGTAACTCGTAACTCGTAACTCGTAACTCGTAACTCGTAACTCGTAACTCGTAACTCGTAACTCGTAACTCGTAACTCGTAACTCGTAACTCGTAACTCGTAACTCGTAACTCGTAACTCGTAACTCGTAACTCGTAACTCGTAACTCGTAACTCGTAACTCGTAACTCGTAACTCGTAACTCGTAACTCGTAACTCGTAACTCGTAACTCGTAACTCGTAACTCGTAACTCGTAACTCGTAACTCGTAACTCGTAACTCGTAACTCGTAACTCGTAACTCGTAACTCGTAACTCGTAACTCGTAACTCGTAACTCGTAACTCGTAACTCGTAACTCGTAACTCGTAACTCGTAACTCGTAACTCGTAACTCGTAACTCGTAACTCGTAACTCGTAACTCGTAGCTCGTAGCTCGTAGCTCGTAACTCGTAACTCGTAACTCGTAACTCGTAACTCGTAACTCGTAACTCGTAACTCGTAACTCGTAACTCGTAACTCGTAACTCGTAACTCGTAACTCGTAACTCGTAACTCGTAACTCGTAACTCGTAACTCGTAACTCGTAACTCGTAACTCGTAACTGGTAACTCGTAACTCGTAACTCGTAACTCGTAACTCGTAACTCGTAACTCGTAACTCGTAACTCGTAACTCGTAACTCGTAACTCGTAACTCGTAACTCGTAACTCGTAACTCGTAACTCGTAAGTCGTAACTCGTAAGTCGTAACTCGTAGCTTGTAACTCGTAACTCGTAACTCGTAACTCGTAACTCGTAACTCGTAACTCGTAACTCGTAACTCGTAACTCGTAACTCGTAACTCGTAACTCGTAACTCGTAACTCGTAACTCGTAACTCGTAACTCGTAACTCGTAACTCGTAACTCGTAACTCGTAACTCGTAACTCGTAACTCGTAACTCGTAACTCGTAACTCGTAACTCGTAACTCGTAACTCGTAACTCGTAACTCGTAACTCGTAACTCGTAGCTCGTAGCTCGTAACTCGTAGCTCGTAACTCGTAACTCGTAACTCGTAACTCGTAACTCGTAACTCGTAACTCGTAACTCGTAACTCGTAACTCGTAACTCGTAACTCGTAACTCGTAACTCGTAACTCGTAACTCGTAACTCGTAACTCGTAACTCGTAACTCGTAACTCGTAACTCGTAACTCGTAACTCGTAACTCGTAACTCGTAACTCGTAACTCGTAACTCGTAACTCGTAACTCGTAACTCGTAACTCGTAACTCGTAACTCGTAACTCGTAACTCGTAACTCGTAACTCGTAACTCGTAACTCGTAACTCGTAACTCGTAACTCGTAACTCGTAACTCGTAACTCGTAACTCGTAACTCGTAACTCGTAACTCGTAACTCGTAACTCGTAACTCGTTATCCTTTACTCGGAACTCGTACCTCCTATCTCGGATCTCGCAAATCATTGCCGACAACCTGGAAGTCGTATCATAGATTTTGAAGATCATAACTCGTTACCAATAACTTGGAACTCGCATCTTGTATCTCGTGACGTGTAACTTAGAACTCGAAACTAGTAACGCGTTACCGATAACTCGGAGCTCGTATCTTGTAGCTCGTAACTCGTAACTCGTTACCTATAACTCGGAACTCGTATCTTATATATCGTAACTTGTAATCCATTACCGATAACCTTGAACTCGTATCTTGCATCTCGTAGCTCGAAATCGTTGCCGATAAATGGGAACTCGCATCTTATATCTCGTGACGTGTAACTCAGAAATCGGAACTAGTAACGCGTTACCGATAACTCGGAGCTCGTATCTTGTATCACTTACCTTGTAACTCGTAACTCGTAAACCGTAACTTGGAACTCGTATCTTGTAACTTGTAACTCGTTACCCATAACACGGAAATCGTATCTAGTAGCTCGTAACTCATTACTGATCACCTGGAACTCGTATGTTGTGTCTCGTAGCTCGTAACTCATTACGATGAGTGGGAACTTGCATCTTGTATCTTAACTCGTAACTAATACCTTGTAGATAGTAGATCGTAAGTCGTAATTCGTAATTCGTAAATCGTAACTCGTATATCGTAACTCTCAACTCGAAGCTCGTAGCTCGAAACTCGTAAATCGCAGCTTATAACTTGCTACTCATAACCCGGAACTCGTATCATGTGTATCGTAGCTTGTAACCCATTACCAATAACAAGGAACTCGTATGTTGCCTCTCGTAGCTCGTAAATCGTTCGAATCTTGATCTCGGATCTTGTAACTCAATGACGATACCCCCGAACTCGTATCCTAGATCTAGTAGTTCGTAACTAGTTACCTATAGGTGAAAACTCGCATCTTGTATCTCATGACGCGAAACTCAGAACTCGGAACTCGTAACGCGTAACGGATAACCCGGATTTCGTATCTTGTGTATCGTGGCTTGTAATCCATTACCAATAACAAGGAACTCGTATCTTGCCTCTCGTAGCTCGTAAATCGTTTCGGATAAGTGGGAACTCTCAACTTATATCTCGTGACGCATAACTCAGAACTTGGAACTCGTAACGTAATACCGATAACTTGGAGCTTGTATCTTGTATATCTTACCTTGTAAAGGGTAACTCGTGACTCGTAACTCGTTACCCATAACTCCGAACTCGTATCTTGTATCTAGTAGCTCGTAACTCATTACTGATCACCTGGAACTCGTATCCTGTGTCTCGTAGCTCGTAACTCGTTACGATAAGTGGGAACTTGCATCTTGTATCTCGTAACTGGTATCTAGTACCTTGTAGATCGTAAGTCGTAACTCGTATTTCGAAACTCTTAACTCGTAACTCGTAACTTGTAAATCGCAGCTTATAACTCACTACTCATAACCCGGAACTCGTATCTTGTGTATCGTAGCTTGTAACACATTACCAATAACAAGGATCTTTTATCTTGCCTCTCGTAGCTTGTAAATCGTTACCGATAAGAGGGAACTCGCAACTTGTATCTAGTGACGCGTAACTCAGAACTTGGAACTCGTAACGCGTTACCGATAACTTGGAGCATGTATCTTATATCTCTTACCTTGTAACTCGCTACCAATAACTAGGAACTCGTATCTCAAATATCGTAACTTATAATCCATTACCGATAACCTGGAATTCGATTCATGCATTTCGTGGCTCGTAAATCGTTACCGATAGATGGGAATTCGCATCTTGTATATAGTAGCTCGTAACTCATTACTGATTACCCGGAACTCGTATCTTGTGAATCGTAGATTATAACCCATTACTAATAACAGAAAACTCGTATCTTGCCTTTCGTATCTCGTAACTCGTTACCAATAAGTGGGAACTTGCCTTGTATCTCGTAACTTGTAACTAGTACCTTGTAGATCGTAAGTCGTAATTCGTAACTCGTAACTCGTGTATGGTAACTCGCAACTCGAAACTCGTAACTCGTAACTCGTAACTCGTAACTCGTAAATCGCAGCATATAACTCGCTACTCATAACCTGGAACTCGTATCTTGTGTATCGTAGCTTGTAACACATTACCAATAACAAGGATCTTTTATCTTGCCTCTCGTAGCTCGTAAATCGTTACCGATAAGAGGGTACTCGCAACTTGTATCTAGTGACGCGTATCTCAGAACTTGTAACTCGTAACACGTTACTGATAACTCGGAGCATGTATCTTGTATCACTTACCTTGTAACTCGTTACTCGTAAACTTTAACTCGTTGCCCATAACTCGGAACTCGAATCTTGATCTCGGATCTTGTAAATCAATGACGATAGCCTCGAACTCTTATCCTAGATCTAGTAATTCGTAACTTATTACCGATAGGTGGAAACTCGTATCTTGTATCTCATGACGGAAACCTCAGACCTCGGAACTCGTAACGCGTAACCGATAACTCGGAGCTCGTATCTTGTAACTCGTAACTCGTTACCCATAACTCGGAACTCGTATCTTGTCTCTAGTAGCTCGTAACTCATTACTGATTACTTGGAACTCGTATCTTCTGTCTCGTAGCTCGTAACTCGTTACGATAAGTGGGAACTTGCATCTTGTATCTCGTAACTAGTATCTCGTAGATCGTAAGTCGCAATTCGTATTCGTATATCGTAACTCGCAACTCGCAGCTTGTAACTCGAAACTCGTAACTCGTAACTCGTAAATCGCTGCTTATAACTCGCTACTCATATCCCGGAACTCGTATCTTGTGTATCGTAGCTTGTAACCCATTACCAATAACAAGGAACTCGTATCTTATATATCGTAACTTGTAATCTATTACCGATAACCTGGAACTCGTATCTTTAATCTCGTAGCTCGTAAATCGTTACCGTTAAGTGGGAACTCGCAACTTGTATCTCGTGACGTGTAACTCAGAAGTTGGAACTCGTAACGCGTTACCGATAACTCGGAGCTTGTATCTTGTAACTCGTTACCCATTGCTCAGAACTCGTATCTTCCATCTCGGATCTCGCAAATCATTGCCGATAACCTGGAACTCGTATCCTAGATCTTGAAGGCCGTAACTCGTTACCAATAAGTGGGCGTGACGCGTAACTCGGAACTTGGAACTCGTAACGCGTTACCGATAACTTCGAGCTTGTATCTTGTATCTCTTAACTTGTAACTCGTAACTCGTAGCTCGTAACTTGTTACCCATTGCTCGGAACTCGTATCTTCTATCTCGGATCTCGCAAATCATTACCGATATCCTGGAACTCGTATCCTAGATCTTTAGGATCGTAACTCGTTACCAATAAGTTAATACTCGCATCCTGTATCTCGTGACGTGTAACTCAGAACTCGGAACTAGTAACGCGTTACCGATAACTCGGAGCTCGTATCTTGTAACTCGTAACTCGTAACTCGTAACTCGTTACCTATAAGTCGGAACAGAACGTGCGAGGTAACGATGATGAAACTACGACTAAAACACAAAAAGAAGTGGGACAACCTAGTGAGGAAACAAAAAACAAAGGGAACGAACCAAAACCAACAACAGCCAAACCAATGTGCCATAGTCAACATATCTCGAAGACCACTTACCGACATGGAAACTACACTATTGGCCAAAGGTTTGAACTTCGCAAAAACACCAAGAGAAACTCCAAAGCTTGACATCATCAGCGCCGTTGAAGCAACCTGTACAAGAATGAATCAGGATCAGGCAGAAGAATTCAAGTGGAAGGTGCGAACAATTTTGGAAAGGAACAAACCAGCTGTTACCAATACATCAAGGCAAGAAGAACGGGCTCTAAAGGCACTGAAACAAGAAACATCGATCAAGATTCTACCTGCAGATAAGGGAAACGCCACAGTTATCATGGACACAACCACATATAACCAGAAGCTGGAGCAAGTCATGATAAAAGGAAAATACAAACGCCTACCAAGTGATCCAACATGTAAAATCGAAAGACAACTATATCATACATTGAAGAAGTACAAGGAATACCTGACAGATCGCCAAAGGACAAGTCTAACACCACACTACAGCAAACCACCACACCTCTACGGTCTACCGAAAATACATAAGGACAACATGCCACTACGACCGATAACCAGCTCGAGAGGCTCTCCGACGTACAATCTTGCCAAGCATCTTCTGCACATCATACAACCATTGGAAGGAAGAACACCATCTTATGTGAGGGACTCCCAACAATTTGTAGAAATACTCCAAAAAACACAACTGAACGCTGAAGATCGTCTGCTAGGTTTCGACATCAAGAGCCTGTATACTAACGTTCCAGTTGAAGAAGCATTGCAGGTAATTCAGGAGAAGTTACAAAAAGACGAACAACTGAAGAAAAGGACAGATCTTCCACTGGATGGAATAATGGAGTTGCTCACATTCTGTCTGAAGAACAACTATTTCCAAGAGAAGGAAGACTTCTACAAACAAGAAGAAGGCCTGCCTATGGGATCACCGTTGTCTCCGGTTGTAGCCAACTTGTACATGGAATGGTTTGAGTCAACTGCCATCGAAAGGTCAGATACTAAACCGAAGTTATGGCTTCGCTATGTAGATGACACTTTCATCATCTGGAACCATGGAGAGAGCCAAATAAAAACATTCTTCAGTCATCTGAACAACATGCGATCTTCGATAAACTTCACGAAAGAATAAGAGAGCAACAACTGCCTTCCATTTTTAGAAGTTTTAGTAACGAGAAGAAACACCAAAATAGAAACAACAGTACACAGAAAACCAACTCACACAGGTCAATACTTACATTACACTTCAAACCACCCAACAGCCATGAAAAAAGGCGTCATCCGGACTTTAGTCGGCCGAGCTAGGAATATTTGTAACACACAAGAGGGACTACAAAGAGAGCTCAATATCATTAAACAAGATCTATTAAACAACGGATACCCACGGAAGCTAGTGGAAGTAACAATACAGGAAAATACCAACAGTAGAATAATTAAACACGAAGAATCGCAGCATTTACTCATTCTGCCTTACGTCAAAGGAACATCAGATGGAATCAAAAGAATAGGTCAGCGATACAAGATCCAAACGAGATTCTCTAGGACTGCCACCCTCAGAAGTATCCTAACAAAAACTAAGCCCAGGAATGAATCTCAAGAGACAAAGGACTGCATCTACCAGATACCATGTCAATGTGGTAAAATCTATGTCGGAGAAACAAAAAGGCTACTGGAAGTAAGAATCAAAGAACATCGTCTCAACACCCATCGAGCAGAGGTAGGAAAATCTGGAATAGCTGACCACGCATGGACGGAGCACCATAAAATAGCTTGGGACGACGCTAAGGTTATTGCCAAGGAACCGCATTGGTATCGAAGGAAATTCAAGGAGGCGGCATTCATCACCAACAACAGCAAAGTATACAGCATATACCACATCAATCGAAACGTCGTGATACTCAAAATTTTATAGACAATGGAAGTCCGAAATCAAACTTTTCTTATAATCCATTACCGATAACCTGAAATTCGTATCATGCATCTCGTAGCTCGTAAATCGTTACCGATAAGTGGGAACTCGCAACTTGTATCTAGTGACGCGTATCTCAGAACTTGTAACTCGTAACACGTTACTGATAACTCGGTTCATGTATCTTGTATCACTTACCTTGTAACTCGTTACCAATAACTCGGAACTCGTATCTTATATATCGTAACTTGTATTTCATTACCGATAACCTGGAACTCGTATGTTGCATCTCATAGCTCGCAAATCGTTACCGATCAATGAGAACTCGCAACTTGTATCTCGTAACGTGTAACTCAGAACTCGGAACTAGTAACGCGTTACCGATAACTCGGAGCTCGTATCTTGTATCACTTACCTTGTAACTCGTTACTCGTAAACCTTAACTCGTTGCCCATAACTCAGAACTCGGATCTTGATCTCGGATCTTGTAAATCAATAACGATAGCCTCGAACTCTTATCCTAGATCTAGTCATTCGTAACTCATTACCGATAGGTGGAAACTCGTATCTTGTACCTCATGACGAAAAACTCAGAGCTCGGAACTCGTAACGCGTAACCGATAACTCGGAGCTCGTATCTCGTAACTCGTTACCCATAACTCGGAACTCGTATCTTGTATCTAGTAGCTCGTAACTCATTACTGATTACTTGGAACTCGTATCTTCTGTCTCGTAGCTCGTAACTCGTTACGATAAGTGGGAACTTGCATCTTGTATCTCGTATCTCGTAACTAGTACCTCGTAGATCGTAGATCGTAAGTCGTAATTCGTATTCGTATATCGTAACTCGCAACTCGCAGCTTGTAACTCGAAAGTCGTAACTCGTAAATCGCAGCTTATAATTCGCTACTCATAACCCGGAACTCGTATCTTGTATATCGTAGCTTGTAATCCATTACCAATAACAAGGAACTCGTATCTTATATATCGTAACTTGTAATCTATTACCGATAACCTGGAACTCGTATCTTGCATCTCGTAGCTCGTAAATCATAACCGTTATGTGGGAACTCGCAACTTGTATCTCGTGACGTGTAACTCAGAAGTTGGAACTCGTAACGCGTTACCGATAACTCGGAGCTTGTATCTTGTATCTCTTACCTTGTAACTTGTAACTCGTAGCTCGTAACTCGTTACCCATTGCTCGGAACTCGTATCTTCTATCTCGGATCTCGCAAATCATTGTCGAAAACCTGGAACTCGTATCCTAGATCTTGAAGATCGTAACTCGTTACCAATAAGTGGGAACCCGCATCTTGTATCTCGAGAGGCGTAACCCAGGAGTCGGAACTCGAAAGTGTTACCGATAACTCGGAGCTCGTATCTTGTATCACTTACCTTGTAACTTGTAACTCGTAACCCGTAACTTGTTGCCCATAACTCGGAACTCGGAACTCGAATCTTGATCTCGGATCTTGTAAATCAATGTCGATAACCTCGAACTCGTATCCTAGATCTAGTAGTTCGTAACTAGTTACCGATAGGTAGAATCTCGCATCTTGTATCTCATGACGCGAAACTCTGAACTCGGAACTCATAACGCGTAACCGATAACCCGGAGCGCTTATCTTATAACTCATCACTCGTTACCCATAACTCGGAACCCGTGTCTTGTCTCGTAGCTCGTAACTTGTTACGATAAGTGTGATAAGTTTACCGATACATGGGAACTCACATCTTGTATCTCGTAACTCGTAACTAGTACCTCGTAGATCGTAAGTCGTAATTCGCAACTCGTATATCGTAACTCGCAACTCGAGACTCGAAACTCATATCTCATAACTCGTAACTCGTAACTCGTAAATCGAGGCTTAAAACTCGCTACTCATAACCCGGAACCCGTATCTTGTGTAAAGTAGCTTGTAACCCTTTACCAATAACAAGGAACTCGTATCTTGCCTCTCGTAGCTCGTAAATCGTTACCGATAAGTGGGAACTCGCAACTTGTATCTCGTGACGCGTAACTCAACCTCGGAACGTGTAAGTGTTACCGATAACTCGGAGCTCGTATCTTGTATCACTTACCTTGTAACTCGTAACCCGTAACTCGTTGCCCATAACTCGGAACTCGTATCTTATATGTCGTAACTTGTAATCCATTACCGATAACCTGGAACTCGTATCTTGTATCTCGTAAATCTTTACCGATAAATGGGAACACGCATCTTGTATCTCGTGACGCGTAACTCAGGACTCGGAACTCGAAAGTGTTACAGGTAACTCGGAGCTCGTATCTTGTATCACCTACCTTGTAACTCGTAACTCGTAACCCGTAACTCGTAAATTGCAGCTTATAACTCGCTACTCATAACCAGGAACTCGTATCTTGTGTATCGTAGCTTGTAACCCATTACCAATAACAAGGAACTCGTATCTTGCCTATTGTAGCTCGTAAATCGTTACTGATAAGTGGGAACTCGTAACTTGTATCTCGTGAAGCGTAACTCGGAACATGGAACTCGTAACGCGTTACCGATAACTTCGAGCTTGTATCTTGTATCTCTTAACTTGTAACTCGTAAATCGCAGCTTATAACTCGCTACTCATAACCTGGAACTCGTATCTTGTGTCTCGTAGCTCGTACCTTGTTACGATAAGTGGGAACTCGCATCTTGTATCTCGTACCTCGTAGATCGTAAGTCGTAATTCGTAACTTGTAACTCGTATATCGTAACTCGCAACTCGTAAATCGCAGCTTATAACTCACTACTCATAACCAGGAACTCGTATCTTGTGTATCGTAGCTTGTAACCCATTACCTTTAACAAGGAACTCGTATCTTGCCTCTCGTAGCTCGTAAATCGTTACTGATAAGTGGGAACTCGCAACTTGTATCTCGTGACGCGTAGCTCAGGACTTGGAACTCGTAACGCGTTACCGATAACTCGGAGCTTGTATCCTGTATCTCTTACCTTGTAACTCGTAACTCGTAACTCGTTACCTATTACTCAGAACTCGTATCTTCTATCTAGGATCTTGCAAATCATTGCCGATAACCTGAAACTCGTATCCTAGATCTTGAAGATCGTAACTCGTTACCAATAATGGAAAATCGCATCTTGTATCTCGTGACGCGTAACTCATAACTTGGAACTCGAAACGCGTTAGCGATAACTCGAAGTTCGTATCTTGTATCACTTACCTTGTAACTCGTAACCCGTAACTCGTTGCCCATAACTCGGAACTCGTATCTTATATGTCGTAACCTGTAATCCTTTACCGATAACCTGGAACTCGTATCTTGCATCTCGTAGCTCGTAAATCGTTATCGATAAATAGGAACTCGCATCTTGTATCTCGTGACACGTAACTCAGAACTCGGAACTAGAAACCCGTTACCGATAATTCGGAGCTAGTATCTTGTAACTCGTGACTCGTTACCCATAACTCGAAACTCGTATCTTATATATCGTAACTTGTAATCCATTGCCGATAACCTGGAACTCGTATCTTGCATCTCGTAGCTCGTAAATCTTTACCGATACATGGGAACTCGCATCTTGTATCTCGTAACTCGTAACTAGTACCTCGAAGATCGTAAGTCGTAATTCGCAACTCGTAACTCGTATATCGTAACTCGCAACTCGAAACTCGAAACTCATAACTCGTAACTCGTAACTCGTGAATCGAGGCTTAAAACTCGCTACTCATAACCCGGAACTCGTATCTTGTGTAAATTAGCTTGTAACCCATTACCAATAACAAGGAACTCGTATCTTGCCTCTCGTAGCTCGTAAATCGTTACCGATAAGTGGGATCTCGCAACTTGTATCTCGTGACGCGTAACTCATAACTTGGAACTCGAAACGCGTTAGCGATAACTCGGAGCTCGTATCTTGTATCACTTACCTTGTAACTCGTAACCCGTAACTCGTTGCCCATAACTCGGAACTCGTATCTTATATATCGTAACTTGTAAACCATTACCGATAACCTGGAACTCGTATCTTGCATCTCGTAGCTCGTAAATCGTTATCGATAAATGGGAACTCGCATCTTGTATCTCGTGACGCGTAACTCAGACTCGGAACGTGTAAGTGTTACCGATAACTCGGAGCTCGTATCTTGTATCACTTACCATGTAACTCGTAACCCGTAACTCGTTGCCCATAACTCGGAACTCGAATCTTCATCTCGGATTTTGTAAATCAATGACGATAACCTCGAACTCGTGTCCTAGATGTAGTAGTTCGTTACTCGTTACCGACAGGTGAAAACTCGCATCTTGTATCTCATGACGCGAAACTCAGAACTCAGAACTCGTAACGCGTAACCGATAACCCGGTGCTCTAATCTTGTAGCTCGTCACTCGTTACCCATAATTCGGAACCCGTATCTTGTATCTAGTAGCTCGTAACTCATTACTGATTACCTGGAACTCCTATCTTGTGTCTCGTAGCTCGTGACTTGTTACGATAAGTGGGAGCTCGCATCTTGTATCTCGTAACTCGTAACTAGTACCTCGTAGATCGAAACTCGTATATCGTAGCTCTCAACTCGAAACCCGTAACTCGTAACTCGTAACTCTCAACTCGTAAATCACAGCTTATAACTCGCTACTCATAACCAAGAACTCGTATCTTGTGTATCGTGGCTTGTAACCCATTACCTTTAACGACGAACTCGTATCTTGCCTCTCGTAGCTCGTAAATCGTTACTGATAAGTGGGAACTCGCAACATGTATCTCGTGACCCGTAGCTCAGGACTTGGAACTCGTAACGCGTTACCGATAACTCGGAGCTTGTATCTTGAACCTCTTACCTTGTAACTCGTAACTCGTAACTCGTAACTCGTTCCCTATTACTCGGAACCCGTTTCTTCTATCCAGGATCTTGCAAATCATTGCCGATAACCTGAAACTCGTATCCTAGATCTTGAAGATCGTAACTCGTTACCTATAAGTGGGTAATCGCATCTTGTATCTCGAGACGTGTAACTCAGAACTCGGAACTCGTAACTGGTTTTCTATAACTCGGAACTCGTATCTTATATATCGTAACTTGTAATCCTTTACCGATAACCTGGAACTCGTATCTTGCATCTCGTAGATCTTTACCGATAAATGGGAACACGCATCTTGTATCTCGTGACGCGTAACTCAGGACTCGGAACTCGAAAGTATTACAGGTAACTCGGAGCTCGTATCTTGTATCACCTACCTTGTAACTCGTAACCCGTAACTCGTTGCCCATAACTCGGAACTCGAATCTTGATCTCGGATCCTGTAAATCAATGACGATAACCTCGAACTCGTATCCTAGATCTAGTAGTTCGTAACTAGTTACCGATAGGTGAAAACTCGCATCTTGTATCTCATGACGCGAAACTCAAACTCGTAATGCGTAACCGATAACCCGGTGCTCTTATCTTATAACTCATCACTCGTTACCCATAACTCGGAACCCGTATCTTGTATCCAGTAGCTCGTAACTCATTACTGATTACCTGGAACTCGTATCTTGTTCCTCGTAGCTCGTAACTTGTTACGATAAGTGGGAACTCGCATCTTGTATCTCGGAACTCGTAACCAGTACCTCGTAGATCGTAAGTCGTAATTCGTAACTCGTAACTTGTATATCGTAACTCGCAACTCGTAACTCGTAAATCGCAGCTTATAGCTCGCTACTCATAACCAGGAACTCGTATCTTGTGTATCGTAGCTTGTAACCCATTACCAATAACAAGGAACTCGTATCTTGCCTCTCGTAGCTCGTAAATCGTTACTGATAGGTGGGAACTCGTAACTTGTATCTCGTGACGCGTAACTCAGAACTTGGAACTCGTAACCCGTATCTAATAACTCGTAGCTCGTATCTTGTAACTCGTAACTCGTTACGATAAATCGGAAGTCGCATCTTTTATCTCGTAATTCGTAGCTAGTACCTCGTAGATCGTAAGTCATAATTCGTAACTCGTATATCGTAACTCGGTACTCGTAACTCGAAACTCGTAACTCGTTAATCGCAGCATATAACTCGCTACTCATAACCCGGAACTCGTATCTTGTGTATCGTAGCTTGTAACACATTTCCAATAACAAGGATCTTGTATCTTGCCTCTCGTAACTCGTAAATCGTTACCGATAAGTGGGAACTCGCAACTTGTATCTAGTGACGTGTAACTCAGAACTTGGAACTCGTAACGCGTTACCGATGACTCGGAGCATGTATCTTGTATCTCTTACCTTGTAACTCGCTACCCATAACCCGGACCTCGTATCTTAAATATTGTAACCTACAATCCATTACCGATAACCTGGAACTCGTATCATACATCTCGTAGCTCGTGAATCGGTACCGATAAATGGGAACTCGCATCCTTTATCTCGTGACGCGTAACTCAGGACTCGGAACTCGAAAGTGTTACCGATAATTTGGAACTCGTATCTTGTATCACTTACCTTGTAATTCGTAACTCGTATCCCGTAACTCGTTGCCCATAACTTGGAACTCGAAACTGGATCTCGGATCTAGAAGATCAATGATGATAACGTCGAAGTCGTATCCTAGATCTAGAAGTTCGTAACTCGTTACCGATAGGTGGAAACTTGCATCTTGTATCTCATGACGCGAAACTCAGAACTTGGAACTCGTAAAGCGTTACCGATAACTCGGAGCATGTATCTTATATATTTTACCTTGTAACTCGCTACCAATAACTCGGAACTCGTATCATATATATCGTAACTTGTAATCCATTATCGCTAACCTTGAATTCGTATCTTGCATCTCGTAGCTCGTAGCTAGTACCTTGTAGATCGTAAGTCATAATTCGTAACTCGTAGCTCGTATATCGTAACTCGGAACTCGTAACTCGAAACTCGTAACTCGTTAATCGCAGCATATAACTCGCTACTCATAACCCGGAACTCGTATCTTGTGTATCGTAGCTTGTAACACATTACCAATAACAAGGATCTTGTATCTTGCCACTCGTAGCTCGTAAATTGTTACCGATAAGTAGGAACTCGCAACTTGTATCTAGTGACGTGTAACTCAGAACTTGGAACTCGTAACGTGTTACCGATAACTTGGAGCTTGTATCTTGTATATCTTACCTTGTAAAGCGTAACTCGTGACTCGTAACTCGTTACCCATAACTCGGAACTCGTATCTTGTATCTAGTAGCTCGTAACTCATTACTGATCACCTGGAACTCGTATCTTGTGTCTCGTAGCTCTCATCTAGTAACTCTTAAATCGCAGCTTATAACTCGCTACTCATAACCCGGAACTCGTATCTTGTGTATCGTAGCCTGTAACACATTACCAATAACACTGATCTTGTATCTGGCCTCTTGTAGCTCGTAAATCGTTACCGATAAGTGGGAACTCGCAACTTGTATCTAGCGACGCGTAACTCAGAACTTGGAACTCGTAACGCGTTACCGATAACTCAGAGCATGCGTCTTATATCTCTTACCTTGTAACTCGCTACCAATAACTCGGAACTCGTTTCATATCTATCGTAACTTGTAATCCATTACCGATAACCTGGAACTCGTATCTTGCATCTCGTAGCTCGTAAATCGTTACCAATAGATGAGAACTCGCATCTTGTATCTCGTGACGCGTAACTCAGGACTCGGAACTCGAAAGTGTTACCGATAACTCGTAACTCGTATCTTGTATCATTTACCTTGTAACTCGTAACTCGTAACACATAACTCGTAACCCATAACTCGTTGCCTATAACTCGGAACTCGAATCTTGATCTCGGATTTTGTAAAACAATGGCGATAGTCACGAATTCGAATCCTAGATCTAGTAGTTTGTAACTCGTTACCGATAGGTGAAAACTCGCATCTTGTATCTCATGAAGCGAAACTCAGAACTTGGAACTCGTAACGCGAACCAATAACTCGGGAACTCATATACTGTAACTCGTAACTCGTTACTCACAACTCGGAACACGCATCTTGTATCTAGTAGCTTGTAACTCATTACTGATTACCTGGAACTCGTATCTTGTGTCTCGTAGCTCTCATCTAGTAACTCTTAAATCGCAGCTTATAACTCGCTACTCATAACCCGGAACTCGTATCTTGTGTATCGTAGCCTGTAACACATTACCAATAACACTGATCTTGTATCTGGCCTCTCGTAGCTCGTAAATCGTTACCGATAAGTGGGAACTCGCAACTTGTATCTAGCGACGCGTAACTCATAACTTGGAACTCGTAACGCGTTACCGATAACTCAGAGCATGCATCTTATATCTCTTACCTTGTAACTCGCTACCAATAACTCGGAACTCGTTTCATATCTATCGTAACTTGTAATCCATTACCGATAACCTGGAACTCGTATCTTGCATCTCGTAGCTCGTAAATCGTTACCGATAGATGAGAACTCGCATCTTGTATCTCGTGACGCGTAACTCAGGACTCGGAACTCGAAAGTGTTACCGATAACTCGTAACTCGTATCTTGTATCATTTACCTTGTAACTCGTAACTCGTAACCCATAACTCGTAACCCATAACTCGTTGCCCATAACTCGGAACTCGAATCTTGATCTCGGATTTTGTAAATCCATGGCGATAGTCACGAATTTGAATCCTAGTTCTAGTAGTTTGTAACTCGTTACCGATAGGTGAAAACTCGCATCTTGTATCTCATGAAGCGAAACTCAGAACTTGGAACTCGTAACGCGAACCAATAACTCGGGAACTCGTATACTGTAACTCGTAACTAGTTACTCACAACTCGGAACACGTATCTTGTATCTAGTAGCTTGTAACTCATTACTGATTACCTGGAACTCGTATCTTGTGTCTCGCAACTCTTAACTAGTACCTCGTAGATCGTAATTGGCAACTCGTAAGTCGTAACTCGTATATCGTATCTCGCAACTCGAAACTCGAAACTCGAAACTCGAAACTCGAAACTCGAAACTCGAAACTCGAAACTCGAAACTCGAAACTCGAAACTCGAAACTCGAAACTCGAAACTCGTAACTCATAACTCGTGGATCAAGGCTTATAACTCGTTACTCATAACCCGGAACTCGTATCTTGTGTAAAGTAGCTTGTAACCCATTACCAATAACAAGGAACTCGTATCTTGCCTCTCGTAGCTCGTAAATCGTTACCGATAAGTGGGACTCGTAACTTGTATCTCGTGACGCGTGACTCAGAACTTGGAACTCGTAACGCGTTACCGATAACTCGGAGCTTGTATCTTGTATCTCTTACCTTGTAACTCATAACTCGTAACTCGTAACTCGTAACTTGTTACCCATTACTCGGAACTCGTATCTTCTATCTAGGATATCGCAAATCATTGCCGATAACCTGGAACTAGTATCCTAGGTCTTGAAAATTGTAACTCGTTACCAATTAGTGGAAACTCGCATCTTGTATCTCATGACGCGAAACTCAGAACTCGGAACTCGTAACGTGTAACCGATAACTCGGAGCTCGTATCTTGTATCTAGTAGCCCGTAACTCATTACTGATTACCTGGAACTCGTATCTTGTGTCTCTTAGCTCGTAACTCTCTAAGATAAGTAGGAACTCGCATCTTGTATCTCGTAACTCGTCACTAGTACCTCGTAGATCGTAAGTCGTAATTCGTAACTCGTAACTCGAAACTCGTAAATCGAAGCTTATAACTCGCTATTCATAACCCGGAACTCGTATCTTGCCTCTCGTAGCTCGTAAATCGTTACCGATGAGTAGGAACTCGCAACTTATGTCTCGTGACGAGTAACTCAGAACTTGGAACTCGTTACGCGTTACCGATAACTCGGAGCTTATATCTTGTAACTTGTAACTGGTAACTCGTTACCCATACCTCGGAACTCGTATCTTATATATCGTAACTTGTAATCCATTACCGATAACCTGGAACTCGTATCTCGTAGCTCGTAAATCGTTATCGATAAATGGGAACTCACATCTTGTATCTCGTGACGCGTAACTCAGAACTCGGAACTAGTAACGCGTTACCGATAGCTTGGAGCTCGTATCTTGCAACTCATAACTCGTAACTCGTTACCAATTACTCGGAACTCGTATCTTCTATCTAGGATCCTGGAAATCATTCCCGATAACCTGAAACTGGTATCCTAGATCTTGAAGATCGTAGCTCGTTACCAATGAGTGGGTAATCGCATCTTGTATCTCGTGACGTGTAATTCAGAACTCGGAACTAGGAACGCGTTAGCGATAACTCGGAGCTAGTATCGTAACTCGTAACTCGTTACCTATAACTCGGAACTCGTATCTTATATATCGTAACTTGTAATCCATTACCGATAACCTGGAACTCGTATCTTGCATCTCGTAGCTCGTAAATCTTAACCGATAAATGGGAACTCGCATCTTTTATCTCGTAACTCGTAGCTAGTACCTCGTAGATCGTAAGTCGTAATTCGTACCTCGTATATCGTAACTCGGTACTCGTAACTCGAAGCTCGTAACTCAAAACTCGTAAATCGCTGCTTATAACTCGCTACTCATAACCCGGAACTCGTATCATGTGTATCGTAGCTTGTAACCCATTACCAATAACAAGGAACTCGTATCTTGCCTCTCGTAGCTCGTAAATCATTACCGTTAAGTGGGCACTTGCAACTTGTATGTCGTGACACGTAACTCAAAACTTGGAACTTGTAACGCGTTACCGATAACTCGGAGCTCGTATCTTGTAACTCGTAACTCGTTACCCATAAGTCGGAACTCATATCTTATATATCGCAACCTGTACTCCATTACCGATAACCTGGAACTCGTATCTTACATCTCCTAGCTAGTAAATCGTTACCGATAAATGGGAACTCGCATCTTGTATCTCGTGACGCATAACTCAGGACTCGGAACTCGAAAGTGTTAGCGATAACTCGGAGCTCGTATCTTGTATCACTTACCTTGTAATTCGATACTCGTAACCCGTAACTCGTTGCCCATAACTCGGAACTCGTATCATGTATCTAGTTGCTCGTAATCCATTACTGCCTGCCTGGAATTCGTCTCTTGTGTCTCTTAGCTCGTAACTCGTTACGAGAAGTGGGAACTGTCATCTTGTATCTCGTAACTAGTAACTAGTACCTCGTAGATCGTAAGTCTTAGTTCGTTACTCGTAACTCGTATATCGTAACTCGTTGTCCTTTACTCGGAACTCGCAAATCATTGCCGACAAACTGGAACTTGTATCATAGATTTTGAAGATCATAACTCGTTACCAATAACTCGGAAGTCGTATCTTATATATCGTAACTTGTAATACATTACCGATAACCTTCAACTCGTATCTTGCATCTCGTAGCTCGTAAATCGTTGCCGATAAATGGGTACTCGCATCTTGTATCTCGTGACGAGTAACTCAGAACTCGGAACTAGTAACGCGTTACCTATAACTCGGAGCTCGTATCTTGTATCACTTACCTTGTAACTCGTAACTCGTAACTCGTAACCCGTAACTTGGAACTCGTATCTTGTAGCTCGTAACTCGTTACCCATAACTCGGAACTCGTATCTTGTATCTAGTAGCTCGTAACTCATTACTGATTACCTGGAACTCCTATTTTGTGTCTCGTAGCCCGTATCTTGTTACGATAAGTGGGAACTCGCATCTTGTATCTCGTAACTCGTAACTCGTAACTCGTAACTCGTAACTCGTAACTCGTAACTCGTACCTCGTAACTCGTAACTCGTATATAGTAGCTCTCAACTCGAAACTCGTAACTTGTAACTCGTAAATTGCAGCTTATAACTCGCTACTCATAAACAGGAACTCGTATCTTGTGTATCGTAGCTTGTAACCCATTACCTTCAACAAGAAACACGTATCTTGCCTCTCGTAGCTCGTAAATCGTTACTGATAAGTGGGATCTCGCAACTTGTATCTCGTGATGCGTAGCTCAGGACTTGGAACTCGTAACGCATTACCGATAACTCGGAGCTTGTATCTTGTATCTCTTACCTTGTAACTCGTAACTCGTAACTCGTAACTCGTAACTCGTAACTCGTAACTCGTAACTCGTAACTCGTAACTCGTAACTCGTAACTCGTAACTCGTAACTCGTAACTCGTAACTCGTAACTCGTTACCTATTACTCGGAACTCGAATCTTCTATCTAGCGTCTTGAAAATCTTTGCCGATAACCTGGAACTCGTATCCTAGATCTTGAAAATCGTAACTCGTTACCAATAAGTGGGAACTCGCATCTTGTATCTCGTGACGTGTAACTCAGAACTCGGAACTAGAAACGCGTTACCGATAACTCGGAGCTCGTATCTTGTAACTCGTAACTTGTAACTCGTTACCCATAACTCGGAACTTGTATCTTATATATCGTATCTTGTAATCCATTACCGATAACCTGGAACTCGTATCTTCCATCTCGTAGCTCGTAAATCATAACCGATAAATGGAAACTCGCATCTTTTATCTCGAGAGGCGTAGCCCAGGAGTCGGAACTCGAAAGTGTTACCGATAACTCGGAGCTCGTATCTTGTATCACTTACCTTGTAACTTGTAACTCGTAACCCGTAACTCGTTGCTCATAACTCGGAACTCGAATCTTGGATCTCGGATCTTGTTAATCAATGACGATAACCTCGAACTCGTATCCTAGATCTAGTAGTTCGTAACTAGTTACCGATAGGTAAAATCTCGCATCTTGTATCTCATGACGCGAAACTCTGAACTCGGAACTCATAACGCGTAACCGATAACCCGGAGCGCTTATCTTATAACTCAGCACTTGTTACCCATAACTCGGAACCTGTATCTTGTATCTACTAGCTCGTAACTCATTACTGATTACCTGGAACTCGTATCTTGTGTCTCGTAGCTCGTAACCCATTACCAATAACAAGGAACTCGTATATTGCCTCTTGTAGCTCGTAAATCGTTTCTGATAAGTGGGAACTCGTAACTTGTATCTCGTGACGCGTAACTCAGGACTCGGAACTCGAAAGTGTTACCGATAACTCGGCACCCGTATCTTGTATCTAGTAGCTCGTAACTCATTACTGATTACCTAGAACTCCTATCTTGTGTCTCGTAGCTCGTAACTTGTTACGATAAGTGGGAGCTCGCATCTTGTATCTCGTAACTCGTAACTAGTACCTCGTAGATCGAAAATCGTATATCGTAGCTCTCAACTCGAAACTCGTAACTCGTAAATCGCAGCTTATAACTCGCTACTCATAATTAGGAACTCGTATCTTGTGTATCGTAGCTTGTAACCCATTACCTTTAACAAGGAACTCGTATCTTGCCTCTCGTAGCTCGTAAATCGTTACTGATAAGTGGAAACTCGCAACATGTAACTCTGGACCCGTAGCTCGGAACTTGGAACTCGTAACGCGTTACCGATAACTCGGAGCTTGTATCTTGTATCTCTTACCTTGTAACTCGTAACTCGTAACTCGTTACCTATTACTCGGAACTCGTATCTTCTATTTAGGATCTTGCAAATCATTGCCGATAACCTGAAACTCGTATCCTAGATCTTGAAGATCGTAACTCGTATCCTAGATCTTGAAGATCGTAACTCATTACCAATAAGTGGGTAATCGCATCTTGTATCTCGTGACGTGTAACTCAGAACTCGGAACTCGTAACGCGTATCTAATAACTCGTAGCTCGTATCTTGTAACTCGTAACTCGTTACGATAAATGGGAACTCGCATCTTTCATCTCGTAACTCGTAGCTAGTACCTCGTAGATCGTGAGTCGTAATTCGTAACTCGTAACTCGTATATCTTAACTCGGTACTCGTAACTCGAAACTCGTAACTCGAAACTCGAAACTCGTTAATCGCAGCATATAACTCGCTACTCATAACCCGGATCTCGTATCTTGTGTTTCGTAGCTTGTAACACATTACAAATTACAAGGATCTTGTATCTTGCCTCTCGTAGCTCGTAAATCGTTACCGATGAGTGGGAACTCGCAACTTGTATCTAGCGACGCGTAACTCAGAACTTGGAACTCGTAACGCGTTACCGATAACTCAGAGCACGCATCTTATATCTCTTACCTTGTAACTCGCTACCAATAACTCGGAACTCGTATCATATATATCGTAACTTGTAATCCATTACCGATACCCTGGAACTCTTATCTTGCATCTCCTAGCTAGTAAATCGTTACCGATAAATGGGAACTCGCATCTTGTATCTCGTGACGCGTAACTCAGGACTCGGAACTCGAAAGTGTTACCGATAATTTAAAGCTCGTATCTTGTATCACTTACCTTGTAATTCGTAACTCGTAACCCGTAACTCGTTGCCCATAACTCGGAACTCGAATCTTGATCTCGGATCTTGTAAATCAATGTCGATAACCTCGAACTCGTATCCTAGATCTAGTAGTTCGTAACTAGTTACCTATAGGTGAAAACTCGCATCTTGTATCTCATGACGCGAAACTCAGAACTCGTAATGCGTAACCGATAACATGGTGCTCTTATCTTATAACTCATCACTCGTTACCCATAACTCGGAACCCGTATCTTGTATCTAGTATCTCGTAACTCATTACTGATTACCTGGAACTCGTATCTTGTTTCTCGTAGCTCGTAACTTGTTACGATAAGTGGGAACTCGCATCTTGTATCTCGGAACTCGTAACCAGTACCTCGTAGATCGTAAGTCGTAATTCGTAACTCGTAACTCGCAACTCGTAAGTCGTAACTCGTAAATCACACAAAATAACTCGCTACTCGTAACCAGGAGCTCGTATTTCGTGTATCGTAGCTTGTAACCCATTACCAATAACAAGGAACTAGTATCATGCCTCTCGTAGCTCGTAAATCGTTACTGATAAGTGGGAACTCGTAACTTGTATCTCGTGACGCGTAGCTCAGAACTTGGAACTCGTAACGCGTATCTAATAACTCGTAGCTCGTATCTTGTAACTCGTAACTCGTTACGATAAATGGGAACTCGCATCTTTTATCTCGTAACTCGTAGCTAGTACCTCGTAGATCGTAAGTCGTAATTCGTAACTCGTAACTCGTATATCGTAACTCGTATATCTTAACTCGGTACTCGTAACTCGAAACTCGTAACTCGTTAATCGCAGCATATAACTCGCTACTCATAACCCGGAACTCGTATCTTGTGTATCGTAGCTTGTAACACATTACCAATAACAAGGATCTTGTAACTTGCCTCTCGTAGCTCGTAAATCGTAACCGATAAGTGGGAACTCGCAACTTGTATCTAGTGACGTGTAACTCAGAACTTGGAACTCGTAACGCGTTACCGACAACTCGGAGCATGTATCTTGTATCTCTTACCTTGTAACTCGCTACCCATAACCCGGACCTCGTATCATATATATCGTAACTTGTAATACATTACCGATAACCTGGAACTCGTATCTTGCATCTTGTAGCTCGTAAATCGTTACCGATAGATGGGAACTCGCATCTTGTATCTCGTGACGTGTAACTCATGACTCGGAACTCGTAACGCGTAACGGATAACCCGGAACTCGTATCTTGTGTATCGTGGCTTGTAACCCATTACCAATAGCAAGGAACTCGTATCTTGCCTCTCGTAGGCTCGAAAATCGTTTCCGATAAGTGGGAACTCTCAACTTATATATCGTGACGTATAACTCAGAACTTGGAGCTCGTAACGTGTTACCGATAACTTGGAGCTTGTATCTTGTATATCTTACCTTGTAAAGCGTAACTCGTGACTCGTAACTCGCTACCCATAACTCGGAACTCGTATCTTGTATCTAGTAGCTCGTAACTCATTACTGATCACCTGGAACTCGTATCTTGTGTCTCGTAGCTCTTATCTAGTACCTTGTAGATCGTAAGTCGTAATTCGTAACTCGTAACTCGACATGGTAACCCGCAACTCGAAACTCGTAACCCGAAACTCGTAACTCCAAACTCTTAACTCGTAACTCGTAAATCGCAGCTTATAACTCGCTACTCATAACCCGGAACTCGTATCTTGTGTATCGTAGCTTGTAACACATTACCAATAACAAGGATCTTGTATCTTGCCTCGCGTAGCTCGTAAATCGTTACCGATAAGAGGGAACTCGCAACTTGTATCTAGTGACGCGTAACTCAGAACTTAGAAATCGTAACGCGTTACCGATAACTCAGAGCATGCATCTTATATCTCTTACCTTGTAACTCGCTACCAATAACTCGAAACTCGTATCATATATATGGTAACTTGTAATCCATTACCGATAAATTGGAACTCGTATCTTACATCTCGTAGCTCGTAAATCTTTACCGATAAATGGGAACTCGCATCTTGTATCTCGTAACTTGTAACTTGTACCTCGTAGATCGTAAGTCGTAATTCGCAACTCGTAACTCGTATATCGTAACTCGTATATCGTAACTCGCAACTCGAAACTCGAAACTCGTAACTCGTAACTCGTAACTCGTAACTCGTAACTCGTAACTCGTGAATCGAGGCTTAAAACTCGCTACTCATAACCCGGAACTCTTGTGTAAAGTAGCTTGTAACCCATTACCAATAACTGGAGCTCGTATCTTGTGTCTCGTAGCTCGTAACCCATTACTAATAACAAGGAACTCGTATCATGTGTTTCGTAGCTTGTAACCCATTACCTTTGACAAGGAACTCGTATCTTGCCTCTCGTAGCTCGTAAACCGTTACTGATAAGTGGGAACTCGCAACTTGCATCTCGTGACGCGTAGCTCAGGACTTGGAACTCGTAACGCGTAACGGATAACCCGGAACTCGTATCTTGTGTATCGTGGCTTGTAACCCATTACCAATAACAAGGAACTCGTATCTTGCCTCTCGTAGGCTCGTAAATCGTTTCTGATAAGTGGGAA